>SJYT01061954.1:0-221329 GCA_006410635.1 Cephalophus harveyi
GTGGGGAAGGGGGAAGCCTGACTTGCTTAGCAGGACAGACTTGGGGGGCCTCTGGGCCTGGGTGTCATGGGGTTGTGGGGAGTGACGGCTGCCAGGGTAGCCTGTGCCTGGTTCCAGGAAGTTGATGGGGTGAGGCTAGGGGTACGAGAGTCCTGATTACATCTTTACCCAAGAGAGCTGGAGTTCAGCTTGGTGCCCTGGACAGGGACCCTGTGATTCTTTTTCCTTCCCCAGAACTGAGGGCCATCTCTGAGCAGCAGCCCCCTCTCTCGGCCATCTCTGAGAGACCCTCCCAGGTGAACTGGGAGCTGGCTCAGTATCCCTGCTGGAACCCCAAACACTGTTGCCTCCTGTGGCGTTGGTGTTCAGGGTCCAGAGAGTCTAGAAAGGTGGCTGGGGTGCAGAGGACAGGGTGTCTAGCCCTCCAAGCCTGCAGAGAAGGAGGGACAGCCCTGGGAAGCAGGGCCTCCTGTGCGGGGGCTGGGCTGGGCGTGCACCTGGCCCCCTGATGGCAGCAGGTGCTGGGCCACCAACCTCGGGCGGGCCGGGGCGGGGAGAGGGGTCACTGTAAATGGATGAGGCGGGTGTTCCTGGTCAGCGGAGGTCTGGATGCGGGAAGCGCGTGAGTGAGGATGACAGCAGCGGGCCGGGTGACTTTCCCTCCGCTCAGCCCCCACCTCGCCCTCAGCTCTGACTCGGCCTCCTGAGCGCCCGGCCTTCCCTCTGGGTACACAGTGGCTCCTGTGGGCAGAATTCCTCGCATTCGGTCTGTTGTCTGGATGAGGGAGGTGATTGGGTGGAATTCCCATGCCAGATATGCTGCCAGGGGCACCCTGAGGGGCTGCCAAGGGGGCCCCATGAGCGCTAGAGCTGCTGGTCTTGTGACGTGGGCACCTGTCTGCCAGGCCCGGGCATGGGCCCAGGGTCACGCTCACGCCGGGGCTCCCGTCAGCTGACTATTTTGGGCTCTCGCTGACCCGGGCCAAAGTCAGGCCTCAGCCAAGAGGGCTCCGAGGCAGCTCCCCCGTCCCCAGAGGCCGGCTCTGGTTTCAGCTATATAAACAGAGGAGGACACGCTGCCGTGGAGGCCGCTCCACGTCCTGAGCCCACTCGGCTGGTGCACGGCCGCGGCCGGCAGGACAGGCTGACTGGGCGGTCACGTTTCTTCCCCCAGGGCTCCTCAAGGCCACCAGGAAGAGGCCCCAACCAGCCCTGGGAGTCTCCCTTGGTGCAGTTGTCCAGGACCTCTGAGAATCAAAGCAGGTCGTGTGGAGGAAGCTGGTGAGTCTTAGGAATGGTGAAACCAAGGCACTGGGGCTGGGCCATTTGGATCTCTTTTCGTCATGACTGTGTGAGTTGTGGTTTCTTTGGCCTCAAGAGGAGGGATGGAGGGGGAAACAAGGGTGGTCTATCCTCTCAAGGAATGAGAGTGAAAGCTTGACGGCCCTGGGATGGTGGGACTTGGACCATATTGTGGTTGAGAACCAGGAGACGTGGAAGTCTCCTTCCTCAGAGATCTGCAACAGGCTCTTCAATCCTCCTCTCCTGTTGACCCAGCCTGGATAGGTCACTGGTCTGCTCAGGCTGGGGAGGGACGCTGGAGAGAGCTGGCTATCAGGCAGGTCCCTCAGCACTGGTCCCTGGGTAAGGCCCCCGGCCCCCTCGCTGGTTGGGACCTGGGACCTGAACCCATAGACTGATGTCTCTGAGCCCTTGGCCCTTGCCCTGCCCTCCTCGCCTGGCTTCCCGGCTGCTTGGGTGCCTGAGAAGCAGGGCTGGAGTAAGGCTTGGAGGAGCTGCCAACCAGCTTGCCACAAACACGCTCCCCGGGAGCCAGGCCAGGGGCTTGGGCCGGCGTGGAACAAGTGGAGCTTCTTACGTGGGAGGCTCCGTGCTCTCCTTCTTGGTTCTCGAAAAAAAATTTTTTTTCCCTTTCTGAACGTGAGTCTCTAAACGAATCCAGAGCCTGTGACTAAAAATACTTTAACAATAGGAAAATGCATCAGTCTTTCCGGCTGGGACTCGTTATCAGAGGGTTTTTATTTTGGAATTTGAAATTTTGCCCAAGGAGGCTGGGTGGAGACCTTGGGCAGGGGCAGGAGAACTTGGTGGGTTGTTGATGTTCTGCAAGGTGGTGGGAGACCCTCCAAGGGTGGGGGAGAGAGGAGCTGGCCAGGATCTGAGCAACCTGAGGGGATGGAAGGAGAACTGAGGAGGGTGCAAATGAGGCGTGGGCCAGCTTTTCCCAAGGAACTCCGTGATCTTGTCTGTGTTTTTCAGTTCTGTCTGGATGTTCTTCCTGAAGGCTGGTCTTGTTCTTTTATGCTGTATGTTGATTCCTTCTGGCCTGAGAGGTGGCTGAGGGTGGAGAAATTACTCGACTGAAAATGACCTCTGTGGAGAGAGATCAGCTTAATTAACCAGCTGTCTTCAGAGTATCAATTGAGCACTTGCTGCATGCAGTCTGGAATTTTCCTGGTGCCGGGTGGAGCCCCATCTCTGGACATACTCTCATTTCCTTTTACTCAGCCCTGGAGGGGAGAGGCGGGGCAGGGGTACTATTTGTCTCCAATTCTTGGAGGAGGAGGGTGGGGGCCCCCCTAGTCGAGCTGACGGCCCTGGTGTCTCCTTTCTGTGCTCACCACAGGATCCTGCTCTAGAGCCCAGGTCCCCAGACAACGCTCCCATTTCACTGTGGAGCCTCCCCCTTCTGTCAGAGAATTCTCACAGCTCCAGGACTTGTGATGTTGTCAGCACTGGGCAGATGAGGAAACGCTCTGGGAGAGGGCAAGGGACTGGCCCGGGTCACACACCAGGCTTGCTGGCTCCTGGTCAAAGATGCATCTGAGAGTTCCTGTATCTTTTGCCCTGTTGGGGGCTGGGTGAGATGTGGAGAGCGGTGGCTGACCTGTGTGTCCTTGGGAGCCAGTTTTCCCAGAGGGAACAACACGCCTGGTCATGGCAGGGCCTGGGCCAGGGCCAGGAGATCAGGCCTGGGCCTGACCCCACATCCCCAGTTCCCAGAGCCGTCGGTGGCAGCCCCTTGGGGCAGTAGGCAGCGCTTCCCTGCCCACAGCGCAAATCCCCCTGCTTGATGCCGGCGCAGGAAGAGGAAGTGGCTGGGTCAGGCCTGGTGATGGGTCCTGGGGCTCAGGAGGGGAAGCTCGGGGTAGAGGGTGGGGAGGAGGCAAAGCTCACTCCCTCTGCCCACCCCCCGGGAAGGGTGTGGAGGCCCATGGGTGGGGATGGTCTTGGTGAAAGTAGGACAAGTTCCTGCCCTTTGCTCAGCAGGGGTGGGGGCCAGCCTGACTGTGTGTGTGGGGGGGCAGTGTGGGAAAGGGGCAGTGCAGTTCCACTTCCTCCATCTCCCATTCACCCACCGTCTTGACTAGGGGACGATGGTGCACTCTGGCTGCCCACTGGGGCCTGCCCTGGGCTACGTACTGTTTGAGGATGCCTCCTGCCAAGGTAGGGGAGACAGGGCCTTGCTTTCATGTTCACACGTTGGTTGCGGGGAGGGATGGTCTGAGCACATAAGTCTGTGGGCCGCAAAGGATTTGACAAGCAGGGACCAGGGCCTAGCTGAGCGATTCAGAAAACACACTGGGAGAGGAGACCTTTCCCGTGCTAGATACTGTGAGCTCTCCTAACCGTAGCTATGCTGAGTCTGTGTTGATAGAACAAATACATGAGAAACAACCCCCGTTTCTCTGTGATTTCAGTAAATGCCAGCGGCATCTGCATCCATTTGAATCGATGTATCTCTCCCATTTAGACATGATTATTTGGGCCTCCCTGGTGGATCACACAGTAAAGAATATGCCTGCGACATAGGAGACCTGGGTTCCATCCCTGGGTTGGGAAGATCGCGTGGAGGAGGGCATGGCAACCCACTCCAGTATTCTTGCTTGGAGAATTCTATGGACAGAGGAGCCTGGCAGGCTACAGTCCATGGGGTCACAAAGAGTCAGACACAACTGAGCACATTTTATAAATAAACACTTTATTTCTGAGAGTATTACATACATACAAAAAAGCATACAAACCATAGATGTGAAATCTTGAGAGTGTATAGTTTGATGACTTTTTCATAGTGAAGACACCCAGGTGACCATCATTCAGACTAGGAACTGGGATGCTTCCAGTTTCCCGCAGAGACCTCCTCGTAGGCACTGCTGTTTTCAGTTTGCAGGCCATGTGTGTACCTGGCTCTGTGGTTAGACTTATGAGACTCATGGCTCACGGGGTCAGAAGCCACAGCTCTGGAGTTCAGAGTTGAGGGCAGTGGGTCCAGCATAGAGCTGGGAGTTAGCAGGGGTGGGGGTGGGTTCTGATTCCTGGCCCCCAAGCTTCCATCTCCTCATTTATAAAATGCAGGTGGTAATTCCTAGAAGATTAGGGAGAGGGTGAAATGGAAGAATCCATGCAGTGTCCTAAGCCGAGGTCTGACCCTTCACTGGTATTCTCTACTCCTCACACCCCCAAATCTTCCAGTGAGAAGGTACTTATTATTACAAGTCAGGCTGGTCCAGGAGGGTGGCATGAGCTGAAGTCTTAGAAGGTCGGTGGGATTAGAGTAGAAGGAAGAGGAACAATGTGCCCAGTGGGTGGTGGGAAGGTTGAAGCCCAAGGTCTTTGTACTGGGGCAGTGGGGGGTCTGGTGCTGGTGGCACAGCGCTTGTGCCGGGCTGTGGGAGCCTGACCTTGGGCAGCTCTCTCTTGTCTCCAGCATGACATCTTCCCTGCCCTTCCCGTGTTATCCTGGCCCTGCATTACTTTCTGGTCCTCACTTCAAAGTTTTGGATACCTCTCCTCCCATGGTTATTACCTGTCCCTTTCCACTCCTTATCTCTGACCTTGCTTATCTTAAGGGCTGGACTTAGTCAGGTCCCTTGGTCTCCATCTGCCCTTGGACCAGCTTATGCTCTGCTGCTAAGTCACTTCAGTCATGTCCGACTCTGTGCGACCCCACAGATGGCAGCCTATTGGGCTCCGCCATCCTTGGGATTCTCCAGGCAAGAACACTGGAGTGGGTTGCCATTTCCTTCTCCAATGCATGAAAGTGAAAAGTGAAAGGGAAGTCGCTCAGTTGTGTCCGACTCAGCGACCCCATGGACTGCAGCCCACCAAGCTCCTCCATCCATGGGAGTTTCCAGGCAAGAGTACTGGAGTGGGATGCCATTGCCTTCTCCGGCTTATGCTCTAGGCCTCCCAAAGTTTGCATCTGTTACGCCTTTTCAAGAGTTCCACTTTGGTTGGATTCTACTAAGATTCTCTGGATTCGGAGCCCAAGGCCACCCTCCCTGGAGGGCATCTGGCCGGCAGGGATGGGGCTCAAGGACCCCCAGTCCCTCTCCCTTTTGCTTTGGCTAGGTGCTTTTGGCTGTGTTCCTATAGAAGGACTCTGGCCTTTTCTCCTTACTTATTTTCAGAGTGTAATGTGTTCTGAGACCCCAGCATCCCCTGCTTCCACAAGCATGGCCAGGTGGCAGCTGCTCTTGTCTCTCCCACCCTCTGCCTTTGGGACAGCAAGATTACCATCTCCAAACCTGCCATCTCCTGCCCAGGTGGGGCCTGGGCTGCCGGCACAGCTCTGGAGGCTAGATGCTTAGATGTGGAGATGTAGGCTGGGAACCTGGACCGCTTCTTACCACACTTGAGTTCCCTGAGGCTCCTGGGTGGACTTTCCCATGTAGGGAACGTAGGGAAGGTCTGTGTTGCTTTTTACAAATGGAAACTGGTGGGGTGAATAGGAGGTGCTAGGGATGCTCTCCTTCTTGGTTCTCGAAAAAAAATTTTTTTTCCCTTTCTGAACGTGAGTCTCTAAACGAATCCAGAGCCTGTGACTAAAAATACTTTAACAATAGGAAAATGCATCAGTCTTTCCGGCTGGGACTCGTTATCAGAGGGTTTTTATTTTGGAATTTGAAATTTTGCCCAAGGAGGCTGGGTGGAGACCTTGGGCAGGGGCAGGAGAACTTGGTGGGTTGTTGATGTTCTGCAAGGTGGTGGGAGACCCTCCAAGGGTGGGGGAGAGAGGAGCTGGCCAGGATCTGAGCAACCTGAGGGGATGGAAGGAGAACTGAGGAGGGTGCAAATGAGGCGTGGGCCAGCTTTTCCCAAGGAACTCCGTGATCTTGTCTGTGTTTTTCAGTTCTGTCTGGATGTTCTTCCTGAAGGCTGGTCTTGTTCTTTTATGCTGTATGTTGATTCCTTCTGGCCTGAGAGGTGGCTGAGGGTGGAGAAATTACTCGACTGAAAATGACCTCTGTGGAGAGAGATCAGCTTAATTAACCAGCTGTCTTCAGAGTATCAATTGAGCACTTGCTGCATGCAGTCTGGAATTTTCCTGGTGCCGGGTGGAGCCCCATCTCTGGACATACTCTCATTTCCTTTTACTCAGCCCTGGAGGGGAGAGGCGGGGCAGGGGTACTATTTGTCTCCAATTCTTGGAGGAGGAGGGTGGGGGCCCCCCTAGTCGAGCTGACGGCCCTGGTGTCTCCTTTCTGTGCTCACCACAGGATCCTGCTCTAGAGCCCAGGTCCCCAGACAACGCTCCCATTTCACTGTGGAGCCTCCCCCTTCTGTCAGAGAATTCTCACAGCTCCAGGACTTGTGATGTTGTCAGCACTGGGCAGATGAGGAAACGCTCTGGGAGAGGGCAAGGGACTGGCCCGGGTCACACACCAGGCTTGCTGGCTCCTGGTCAAAGATGCATCTGAGAGTTCCTGTATCTTTTGCCCTGTTGGGGGCTGGGTGAGATGTGGAGAGCGGTGGCTGACCTGTGTGTCCTTGGGAGCCAGTTTTCCCAGAGGGAACAACACGCCTGGTCATGGCAGGGCCTGGGCCAGGGCCAGGAGATCAGGCCTGGGCCTGACCCCACATCCCCAGTTCCCAGAGCCGTCGGTGGCAGCCCCTTGGGGCAGTAGGCAGCGCTTCCCTGCCCACAGCGCAAATCCCCCTGCTTGATGCCGGCGCAGGAAGAGGAAGTGGCTGGGTCAGGCCTGGTGATGGGTCCTGGGGCTCAGGAGGGGAAGCTCGGGGTAGAGGGTGGGGAGGAGGCAAAGCTCACTCCCTCTGCCCACCCCCCGGGAAGGGTGTGGAGGCCCATGGGTGGGGATGGTCTTGGTGAAAGTAGGACAAGTTCCTGCCCTTTGCTCAGCAGGGGTGGGGGCCAGCCTGACTGTGTGTGTGGGGGGGCAGTGTGGGAAAGGGGCAGTGCAGTTCCACTTCCTCCATCTCCCATTCACCCACCGTCTTGACTAGGGGACGATGGTGCACTCTGGCTGCCCACTGGGGCCTGCCCTGGGCTACGTACTGTTTGAGGATGCCTCCTGCCAAGGTAGGGGAGACAGGGCCTTGCACGGGGGCCAGCCTGACTGTGTGTGGGGGGGGGCAGTGTGGGAAAGGGGCAGTGCAGTTCCACTTCCTCCATCTCCCATTCACCCACCGTCTTGACTAGGGGACGATGGTGCACTCTGGCTGCCCACTGGGGCCTGCCCTGGGCTACGTACTGTTTGAGGATGCCTCCTGCCAAGGTAGGGGAGACAGGGCCTTGCTTTCATGTTCACACGTTGGTTGCGGGGAGGGATGGTCTGAGCACATAAGTCTGTGGGCCGCAAAGGATTTGACAAGCAGGGACCAGGGCCTAGCTGAGCGATTCAGAAAACACACTGGGAGAGGAGACCTTTCCCGTGCTAGATACTGTGAGCTCTCCTAACCGTAGCTATGCTGAGTCTGTGTTGATAGAACAAATACATGAGAAACAACCCCCGTTTCTCTGTGATTTCAGTAAATGCCAGCGGCATCTGCATCCATTTGAATCGATGTATCTCTCCCATTTAGACATGATTATTTGGGCCTCCCTGGTGGATCACACAGTAAAGAATATGCCTGCGACATAGGAGACCTGGGTTCCATCCCTGGGTTGGGAAGATCGCGTGGAGGAGGGCATGGCAACCCACTCCAGTATTCTTGCTTGGAGAATTCTATGGACAGAGGAGCCTGGCAGGCTACAGTCCATGGGGTCACAAAGAGTCAGACACAACTGAGCACATTTTATAAATAAACACTTTATTTCTGAGAGTATTACATACATACAAAAAAGCATACAAACCATAGATGTGAAATCTTGAGAGTGTATAGTTTGATGACTTTTTCATAGTGAAGACACCCAGGTGACCATCATTCAGACTAGGAACTGGGATGCTTCCAGTTTCCCGCAGAGACCTCCTCGTAGGCACTGCTGTTTTCAGTTTGCAGGCCATGTGTGTACCTGGCTCTGTGGTTAGACTTATGAGACTCATGGCTCACGGGGTCAGAAGCCACAGCTCTGGAGTTCAGAGTTGAGGGCAGTGGGTCCAGCATAGAGCTGGGAGTTAGCAGGGGTGGGGGTGGGTTCTGATTCCTGGCCCCCAAGCTTCCATCTCCTCATTTATAAAATGCAGGTGGTAATTCCTAGAAGATTAGGGAGAGGGTGAAATGGAAGAATCCATGCAGTGTCCTAAGCCGAGGTCTGACCCTTCACTGGTATTCTCTACTCCTCACACCCCCAAATCTTCCAGTGAGAAGGTACTTATTATTACAAGTCAGGCTGGTCCAGGAGGGTGGCATGAGCTGAAGTCTTAGAAGGTCGGTGGGATTAGAGTAGAAGGAAGAGGAACAATGTGCCCAGTGGGTGGTGGGAAGGTTGAAGCCCAAGGTCTTTGTACTGGGGCAGTGGGGGGTCTGGTGCTGGTGGCACAGCGCTTGTGCCGGGCTGTGGGAGCCTGACCTTGGGCAGCTCTCTCTTGTCTCCAGCATGACATCTTCCCTGCCCTTCCCGTGTTATCCTGGCCCTGCATTACTTTCTGGTCCTCACTTCAAAGTTTTGGATACCTCTCCTCCCATGGTTATTACCTGTCCCTTTCCACTCCTTATCTCTGACCTTGCTTATCTTAAGGGCTGGACTTAGTCAGGTCCCTTGGTCTCCATCTGCCCTTGGACCAGCTTATGCTCTGCTGCTAAGTCACTTCAGTCATGTCCGACTCTGTGCGACCCCACAGATGGCAGCCTATTGGGCTCCGCCATCCTTGGGATTCTCCAGGCAAGAACACTGGAGTGGGTTGCCATTTCCTTCTCCAATGCATGAAAGTGAAAAGTGAAAGGGAAGTCGCTCAGTTGTGTCCGACTCAGCGACCCCATGGACTGCAGCCCACCAAGCTCCTCCATCCATGGGAGTTTCCAGGCAAGAGTACTGGAGTGGGATGCCATTGCCTTCTCCGGCTTATGCTCTAGGCCTCCCAAAGTTTGCATCTGTTACGCCTTTTCAAGAGTTCCACTTTGGTTGGATTCTACTAAGATTCTCTGGATTCGGAGCCCAAGGCCACCCTCCCTGGAGGGCATCTGGCCGGCAGGGATGGGGCTCAAGGACCCCCAGTCCCTCTCCCTTTTGCTTTGGCTAGGTGCTTTTGGCTGTGTTCCTATAGAAGGACTCTGGCCTTTTCTCCTTACTTATTTTCAGAGTGTAATGTGTTCTGAGACCCCAGCATCCCCTGCTTCCACAAGCATGGCCAGGTGGCAGCTGCTCTTGTCTCTCCCACCCTCTGCCTTTGGGACAGCAAGATTACCATCTCCAAACCTGCCATCTCCTGCCCAGGTGGGGCCTGGGCTGCCGGCACAGCTCTGGAGGCTAGATGCTTAGATGTGGAGATGTAGGCTGGGAACCTGGACCGCTTCTTACCACACTTGAGTTCCCTGAGGCTCCTGGGTGGACTTTCCCATGTAGGGAACGTAGGGAAGGTCTGTGTTGCTTTTTACAAATGGAAACTGGTGGGGTGAATAGGAGGTGCTAGGGCTCAAGGCTGCTGATTCAGCTTTCAAAGAGACGTTAAGGCTGCAGCTAATACACCTTTTTTGTTTTGTGTTTTGGTGGTGAGGTTTGGAGGGAAGAACATTGACCTGACTAATCAACTTTTGCTACCATACTAGAATTGTTTTCTTTTCTGCGGAAGGNGAAGGTCTGTGTTGCTTTTTACAAATGGAAACTGGTGGGGTGAATAGGAGGTGCTAGGGCTCAAGGCTGCTGATTCAGCTTTCAAAGAGACGTTAAGGCTGCAGCTAATACACCTTTTTTGTTTTGTGTTTTGGTGGTGAGGTTTGGAGGGAAGAACATTGACCTGACTAATCAACTTTTGCTACCATACTAGAATTGTTTTCATTTCTGCGGAAGGCCCTGCTGGGGTGGGTGGGGAGGGGGGCTAGGTGGGGAAACCAGCCTGTGACATGACTGGATTAGTTTCACCAGCCCAGACTTGCCTGTGCTTCTGAGCAAGGTGCAGCTCTTCTGGGTGCCCTTGGGTCCTAATCTGCAAAATGGGAAGACATGCATTATATTAGTGGTTTCAAAGCAGGTTTAAGCTGTGGAATTCGTGTTTTTCCCAAGTAATATCTCAATGCAAAAGCCTAAGACAAAGAAAAACAAAACTTTAGTTAAAGATCATCCTATCCACACTTCACCTTCATGAAGGTGGCCTTGAAGGGTCTTTGGAAGACGGTTTAATACGGGCCTGTCCGTGTTGAGAGCGTATGCTGCGATGGGGGAGCTATGCTAGGTTCTGACTGAAAGATACTGATGTTACTACATGGAGCCTGCTCCATCTGTCGTGGACTGTAGGGTTTGAAGAGGAGACAGATGGTGAAGGGGCAGGTTCTTAGTGGGTGTGGGCAGGGAGAAGGGCAAGTCACTGGCTTCACTCAGATGCTCTGTTGCCTTCAGGTGCCAGTGAGGCACGGGCCATGGCTGCAATAGGAACAGAGGATCCAAGATTCTGGATTTTGGTTCCAAATCCAAAATATGATTTCAGAAGAAAGTGAAAAGTAGCGTGTGAGTCTTCAAAAGCAGAGATTGGTGGTGGGCAAGGAATGCAGAGACAGCAGACAGTAGAGAATGGGTGATGTTGGAAGTGCTGGTGGGACCTTTGAGTGGGCAGAACCTAGGGCTGGAGAGCAGAGTGTGGGAAACCTGAGAGGGAGGTGAGAATGGAAGTGAGGAGCAGGAAGTGCCTCAAGGGTAGAGAGAAGTGCCATTGGGTGACCAGGGGAAGCGAGAGTGGCGTCCTTGGTCACAGGCTCAGTGTGGACAGGGGGAGGGGAGGGGCTCCTTCTCCTAAATATTAGCCTTTTTATCTTCCTGTCTTATTGAAGGTGTTGGCTCTCCAGACTTGGGGCACCCCAGGGAGGTGAGGGGTGACAGCCCCATCTAGAGAAGCTCCAGCCACCTGCAGCCTGGCCTGTGCCCTGGTGTACATGAAAGACACACTGCCTGCAGGTGCTGGAGGTGAGGTGGGAGGAAGGGATCATGGGCAGCGGAGGGGGTGGAGGGATCCCCTAGAGATGTAGGCAGGCTCCACCCGTGTGCTCCCACCTTGCTCTGTGACCTTGAGCAAGTGTCATTATTTCTCTCAGCCCTTTTATTTATAAAATGGGGAAGAGCTGGCACAAATTCGATAAGATTTCTCAGGCTCCACCCGGTTCTGAAATTCGGTAATTTCCCAATTAGAGAGAGGATAGTGGTGAGAAATCTAGTTCAGCTGTGAAGCACAGCATTGGCCTGTCTCGGGCCTGGCGAATCCCTGCCCTCTAGAAGATACTTTGCATAAGAAATTGGGGGGAGGGAGTAGGGAGTAAGTGTGTGTCTGTGTGATGGTGGGGTACTGTGGTGTCTGACGTCCCTAGAAGGGAGTGTGTCTGTGTGGTGGGTACTGTGGTGTCAGACGTCCCTGGCCAACCTCTCAACCCAAGACCCCGCTGATTCCCCGGAACGCGTCCCTGAGCTGCCCAACCCAAGGCCTGCCCGGGCCGCCCAGCCGGGCAGTGGCACCCCAAGCCAGCAGGGAAGGCTGGGGAAGGTGCAGAGGCGGAGCCAGGCGCAGTCGTGGCTCCCAGGAGCACCCGGAGGGTGAGGAGATCCTCGTCCGGGGAAGCCCCGCGGCCTCGGAGCTAGAGCGCCCTCTTCTCGGGCTCTGGCCCTTGGGCCTGTTTTCTGCCCCGGGGACCGGGGTCCTGGGTCCGGCCGGCGGAGCCCTGCGAGTTCGCGAGTTGCTATTTTTAGCCGGCGCGGCGGGCGCGAGGGGACTATTTATAGATCAAACAATCCGCGCTCCCTGCGTCAATGGAACCCCGCGTGCGTCACGCGCGCAGACATTCCAGGCCCCCCCTCTCGCCCCGCCCCCTCGGGCTCCCCGGCCCCGCGCCTCCCCCTGGCCGCCTCCCGCCGGAACCGCGCCGCCCCCCGCGCCCTTGTATGGCCAAAGCTCGCCGGGCCGCGTGCGTCAGTGGCGCCCCCGCCCCTCCCCGTGCGTCACGGAGCGCTTAAGAGCAGGGTCCGGCGCGGCCGGGAGTCCCAGTGGTGGAGGCTGCGAAAGTTGGGGGAGTGTGCAAGACAGCGGGAGCGTACGCGGGACCAGGCTGCGACTTGGGGCGCCGGTCCCGGTCCCGGGCAGGGGGAGCAGAAGCCAGCCGGGTAGGTGCCCCCTGGAAAGTGTGCATCTCAGCGGGGCTCTCCGTTTTGGTTTTGTGGCGGGGAGGGGCGGCGGGGGGAGCTGTTGCATGAAGGAGATGAGTGTTTGCGAGGACCGAAAGAACGTTTTGGGCTTAGCATGAAGGAGGGCGAGTATAGGCTGCAACTCTGGCTTGGGGGTTAGGGGTTGGAACGGGATGAAGACCCAGATGGGACTGGAGTCTACTGGCTGCTGTGTGTGTGTGTTGGGGAGGCGGGGGTCTGTGCAAGGTGGAAGCCACAGAGTTCAGTCGGCGCCTGCGCTGGGGACTCGTTCAGTAGGAGGCTGTCTAGAGTTCAGTTTCCCAGGGTCCCTTAGCTGGCACGGGGCGCCCAGGAGTTAGTTGCTGATGGGGGTCTCAGTACAGTGCAGGGAAGGGTGCACAGAGTTTTGAGCTGCTGGGATCCGACTCCTTCCAGGATTGGATTTCCAGAAGGGTCTCTTAGCTTGTCAGCTCACTCTTATACCCCTAGTTGTTTTCTTAACACTTATTCCTAATGCTGTGGGTTAGTTTCTAGGGTTCCCCAGTTGGAAGTTTCTGCCTGAACTGTCTTAGGAGAGGTCTGGATTGTCCAAGCAAATGGCTTAACCTTGGTGACTGAACTGTGGAGGGGGTGCTGCTGTGTGTTGGAATAAAAGAGGCTTCTTATGGCAGAGCACAGTCTCTGGAAGTGTAGGGAAGATTGCTTTTTAACGTAGCTTGAATCTGTGTGTGTGTGTGAGAGAGAGAGGTGGAAAGCTTCGTCCTTGGGGATCCTTGATTGAAGTTGTTGATGTTGGAGTCTCCAGTGGGGTACCACCTAGAGGATCCCCCTCCCCAGTCTCTGTCGGATCAGACAGGTAGGGTGCAGCCTGAGGCTTGTTTAGCACAACAGGTGCAAACCACATTGTTGCCAAGACCTGCCTGTAGCCGGATTCTCCTGCTTCTTCCTTCAACCCCGCCTCTTCCTTCTCCTTGTGTCCCTGCCAAAGGCTGGATGGAGGTCCATATCTTGTGTCATTAAGTACCTGCGTGAAGGCAGGAGTGGGGGTAGTTTGGTGGGGGTTGGTCCGGATGTGGGACTTCCAAGTGGAGAAACGGGATTTGAATAAGGCTGGAATGCCCAGCCCAGTCCTCCGTAGCTGCTGCCTTTTACTCCACCCCAGAGCCTTCCCTGCCAGGCTGTTGTAGCGCAGACAGACGGGGCCAGCCTTTTCGCTTGCAGGTACTTTATGCCTATGGATGGGTGCCACTGGTGGTGGGGCCAAAGTTTCTAGGGGTTCTGTTGTCTGGGTTGGTTGTGGGAGTGTCAGAACAGGGGTGGAGCTGCCCTGTCCAGGGCCCAAGAAGGCAGGAGAAAGCCTATTACCGGAGAACTCCCCAGGCTCTGGGCCAGGAGGTAATGCCAGCTTTTGCCCCCTTCTGCCGTCCCCCTTGGTTATGGCGCTCCCTGTTTCAGCTTGCTTTCTTCCCAGCCTCCCTCACTGACTGGTGAGGCCAGGGTCACGGAGACAAAGCAAGGAGGTAGGATGAGAGCCTCCTCTCTGCGTTAGCTTTTGACTTGTCTGTGAACTTAAAGATCCCCCCGAATGATTCTCTCTGCTCCTTCAGATTCCTCCAGATTTGAGGGGGTGTAATCCCCCTTTGTCTGAGCTCCTGGGTTCTTCAGGGCACAGAACTGTTTAGTGGAGGGACCCAGACTTCCATCACCCCCAGCAGGCTTCTCCTCTGCCCTACACAGCCTCTCAAGTAGACTCTGAGTGCTCTCGTAAAAAGAATAGGGGGAGATGCTGCGGGAAAGCAGAGAAGTTCCTTTTCAGGACTTGAAGTCCAGGGGCTGCTCTCCCTGCCACACTGCCCCTTCCAGCATATGGCCTTTAAAGGTCCGGATCCCGGTTACCTGATCCCTTGGGGTACTGGGGAAGGAGGTCGGGCTCCTTTCCTCTTTGCTTCTGGGAGCATCCCAGGCAATGCAGAGTGGGTGCCCATCCCCAGATGGCAGGACTAGGGTGCGCGTGGGATCTACAGCCTTTGCTCAGCATGTAGGGTGAGGGTGGGGTTGGAGATGGGGGTAGGGACAGGCTAATTGCTGTCTAGGCTGCTTTCATAGGCAACTGGGCCTTCACTCTCAGCTCCTCTTCCATTTGCAGGATGTTGTTCGTCAGCTCAGGCACTGTGGGGTGAGAAGAGGAGGGGGTTTTGCAGAGGCTGAGCCATGCCTGGGAATATTCCCAGAAGTGCTAGGTTGGAGGAATGGCATATCTGCTCCCAGGACTGGGCTCTGGCTTTGCCTGGCTGCCTCTCCCACCCACCCTTCTCCCAGACCCCACCCGCGCCTTACCCAGTTAGGGAGAGGCAGGGGGCTGGACGAACACAGCTTTCCCCTGTTCCAGCAGAGAAATGCTGGCTACATGCCCTCCCTGGGGTTCCAGGCTGCCCGGGGTGTGGTGTGCCTTCCGACTTGAGCCCACACTTGCTGGGACCTTGCCCAGGGACTTCGTGACATAGACGTTGAGATGGTGCTCTGGCCAGGTGCCAGGATTCCTGGGTTCTGTGGTGGGCCGTGGCCCTAACGCCTCAGTGTCCCATGCCTGGCTGGGAGTCCTGCCTCTTGGCCACTCAGGGACCTGTACCTGGAGGTCAGGCTTCAGGCCTTTCTTATTGACTTCCCCTTCCCCCCACTTTGGTCTCTTCCCTCTCCAGAGATGCCCTGTATCCAAGCCCAGTATGGGACACCAGCACCGAGCCCAGGACCCCGTGACCACCTGGCAGGCGACCTCCTGACCCCTGAGCTCAGCAAGCCCACCATGGACCTGGCCAGCCCCGAGGCGGCCCCCGCTGTCCCTACCGCCTTGCCCAGCTTCAGCACCTTCATGGATGGCTACACAGGGGAGTTTGACACCTTCCTCTACCAACTGCCAGGCACGGCCCAGCCATGCTCCTCGGCCTCCTCCTCGGCCTCCTCCACGTCCTCGTCGTCAGCCACCTCCCCTGCCTCTGCTTCCTTCAAGTTCGAGGACTTCCAGGTGTACGGCTGCTACCCTGGCACGCTGAGCGGCCCTCTGGACGAGACCCTGTCCTCCAGCGGCTCTGACTACTATGGCAGCCCCTGCTCTGCACCGTCACCATCCACGCCCAGCTTCCAGCCGCCCCAGCTCTCTCCCTGGGATGGCTCCTTCGGCCCCTTCTCGCCCAGCCAGACTTACGAGGGCCTGCGGGCATGGACAGAGCAGCTGCCCAAGGCTTCTGGGCCCCCCCAGCCACCGGCCTTCTTTTCCTTCAGCCCTCCCCCCGGCCCCAGTCCCAGCCTGGCCCCAAGCCCCCTGAAGCTGTTCCCCTCACAGGCCGCCCACCAGCTGGGGGAGGGAGAGAGCTATTCCATGCCAACAGCGTTCCCAGGCCTGGTGCCCACTTCTCCCCACCTTGATGGCTCAGGGAGGCTGGACGCACCCGTGACCTCTGCCAAGGCCCGGAGCGGGGCTCCGGGGGGAAGCGAGGGCCGCTGTGCTGTGTGTGGGGACAGTGCTTCCTGCCAGCATTATGGTGTCCGCACCTGTGAGGGCTGCAAAGGCTTCTTCAAGGTACTGGGCTGCCCTGGGTGTAGCTTTTTATGAGAAGTGGGGCCGGCTGGTCTCTCACCCCAGCAGGCTTCGTGATGGCTTCGCTTGGGTTCTCCTTCCAACAAGTCTGCTCTTTAGGAAGAGGGCAGGCTTGGCCCGGTGGGCTGCCATCCTAGGAGCAGGGACCTGGGACCTTTCATGCTGACACTGGGGTGGTGGAGAGATGGAGGGAGGGGTGAGAGTGGGGCAGAGGGTGCAGGCTGTGCGGTTACCCAGGAGGGGGAGTTTCTGTGGCCAGCCTCTGGTTTTCCTCTGCCTGGCCTCCCCCTACTCAAGATCCTGGTGGGAAGGGGGGCCCCAGGCACTCGTGTTCCTGGCATGAGATGAAAGGATCCGAGGAGAGGGCTTGGTGCTAGAGGGCTGGGGGTGGACTTGGGAACAGGCTGTGTGTTTGTCCCAGCGCTGGGTGCCTGCCTCCCTGCCCGGCCCCACCCCCGGCCCCTCAGCCCTCTCATGTCTGCCTCAGGGAAGGGGCAGGCGGACACAGGCACGTTAAGAAGTGTCAGTGTCTTGGCTGCTGGGGAGCCCCTTGCCCCTCATCCTGCGTCCTGAGGGTAAGGCCGAACCCTCCGCCAGTGTCCCCAAGACTTTTTTTCTTCCTCCCCCAACCCATCCATCTTATCCTCCCCTGCCACCCAAATGTTAGAAAAATAGTTGTGAACAGAGAGCGCTTTTGTCTGCAATGGCAGTAGGATCTGGACAGTCCCCTCCCCTGGCTCCCCCCTACCCCACCCCACGCTCTGACAGCCTGTTCCGTGTTGGCCCCCCCCAGCGCACAGTGCAGAAAAATGCCAAGTACATCTGCCTGGCTAACAAGGACTGCCCTGTGGACAAGAGGCGGCGAAACCGCTGCCAGTTCTGCCGCTTCCAGAAGTGCCTGGCCGTGGGCATGGTGAAGGAAGGTGGGTGGTTGGGACAGGCCCCGAGGGACAGAGGTGGGCCAGAGCTGGGTGGAGCATACAGATGACCCCCGCTCTGCCCCAGACATCTGTCCTGGTGGGCCGCAGGGGAGGGCATGCTTGGGCCTTCTGTCCTCCCCCGCCTCCAGTCCACCTGCCTGCTTTGTGGGAGCAGAGATCATTGCAGGGTCCCCTGGGTTCTCGGGGGCTCTAGCTCCTCATACTTGGGCATGCTTCTAGCACCGGGGTGCACAGCTTGGGCTGGGAGTCCCTTCCCTGGGCCCCTTTCTCCCTGCCTCACTTCAGCCCTTTTCTCTGTAGTTGTCCGGACAGACAGCCTGAAAGGACGGCGAGGTCGGCTCCCTTCAAAGCCCAAGCAGCCCCCAGAAACCTCCCCAGCCCACCTACTCACCTCCCTGGTCCGGGCGCACCTGGACTCGGGGCCCAGCACTTCTAAACTGGACTACTCCAAGGTGAGGCCCTGCCCAGCCCACATGCGGCACTTCCTACATATGAGAAAAGCTACCCGCCCAGCCCCTAGTTCCACAGATCGAAAAGAGGGTTGGCCCCTCTAGGCTTACCAGATGGAAAAATGTACCCCTCTGGGCAGTGGCCAATTAAAAAAAAATGTGCTCCCTCCAGCAGCCTCGGCTCTGGGTTAAAAGGCAAGAGTTGGCAAGCAAGCGTGGGCGGGATCTCGGCTCCATTCTCACCCTTGGGATCTGGCATCCCAGGGCGTGACACGGCTGTACACGGCCACCTGGGTGTGGGGCTCTTTCTGGGGTCTGACCCCGTTGGACCACCTGCCAGTTCCAGGAGCTGGCGCTGCCCCACTTCGGGAAAGAGGATGCTGGGGACGTGCAGCAGTTCTACGACCTGCTCTCGGGTTCCCTGGAGGTGATCCGCAAGTGGGCTGAGAAAATCCCCGGCTTTGCCGAACTGTCTCCCGGAGACCAGGACCTGCTGCTGGAGTCCGCCTTTCTGGAGCTCTTTATCCTCCGTCTGGCCTACCGGTGAGCGTCCCACTGTGTGCTCAGCCCTCGGCCGGCGCCCTGCCCTCCAGCCCCTCTAACGGCTGTCTGCACCCCACCTGCCAGGTCTAAACCAGCCGAGGGGAAGCTCATCTTCTGCTCAGGCCTGGTGCTGCACCGCCTGCAATGTGCCCGTGGCTTCGGGGACTGGATCGACAGCATCTTGGCCTTCTCTCGCTCCCTGCACAGCTTGGTGGTAGACATCCCTGCCTTCGCCTGCCTCTCCGCGCTTGTCCTCATCACAGGTGGGAGGCCGGTCCCCAGAGCCAGGGAGATGGGGAGGGCCTGAGGGCCTGGCTCTGGATGTACCAGCATCTGGTGTTTCCTGGGCCCCCTGCATTGTGGAGTGAGGGTGACGAGATGCAGAGAGGGCAGGCGTGGCTCAGGGCAGTGCAGTTGGTGGTTGGCAGAGCCAGGTTTCAGGCCTAGCTGTGGCTGACGGCAAACCATCAGCCCCTGACGTAGCCCAGACTACTCAAGGTCCTAATGTGTAGGTGTCAGGTGTGACCTAAAGTTTTTTTTTTTTTTTAATCTTACTGAATCATGTTGCATGGAAATTTTCACAAAATGTATGCACATAACAACAGATCAAGAAACAGACACGGGGCTTCCCTGGTGCCTCAGTGGTAGAGAATCCGCCTGCCAACGCAGGAGACACGGGTTCAATCCCTGATCTGGGAGAGTCCCACATGCTGCGGAACACCTACGTGCGTGTGCCTTAACTACTGAGCCTGTGCTTTAGAGCCCAGGAATCACAACTGTTGAAGCCCTCCTGCTCTAAAGCCTGTACTCCAAATAAGACAAGCCCTACCATGAGAAACCTGTGCACCGTAACTAGAGAGTAGCCCCTGCTCGTTGCCACTGGAGAAAGACCACGGAGCAACAGAGACCCAGCACAGCCAACAACAAATAAATTCTATTTTAAAAAAGAAACAGCCATGACGACCAGTACCCCAGAGCCCTTCCTTGTGCCTGCTTTTTAGTCATTAGCCGCCTGAAGGGTAGCTACCACCTTGACTGCTCACAGCACTGATTAGCTGTGCTGGTTGTGTACTTCATGTAAATATGTAAATGTAATTGTGCAGGATATGAGTTTTTGGCGTTAAATGTGGAGGTTTTCAGGTCTTTGTTAAAGCACCAGAATCTGCCCCATCTCTTTCTCTCTTTTTAAAAAGATATTTACTCATTTATTTGACTGCATAAGGTCTTAGTTGTGGCACACGGGATCTTTTGTTGTGGCGCAAGGACTCTCTAGTTACCGTACATGAGCTCCAGAGCACATGGGCCTTGATAGTTGAGGCATGTGGGATCTTGGTTCTCCTACCAGGGAGCAAACCCCTGTCCCCTGCATTGCAAGGCTGATTTAAGTTAAGTTTCACAAGGCTACATAGGACCAAAAAAACTGTAGGACAGAATCCGAGGTACTTTTGGCTGCAGAAAGAGCACTGGGTTTTGAGGCCTGCTTTCTCTGGAGGTGACATCTGTAATGCTGCTACACAAACCCAGGGCTTCTCACAATAGTCTGGGGTGTTAGTCGCTTAGTCATGTCCAGCTCTTTGCAACCCCATGGACTGAAGCCTGCCAAGCTTCTCTGTCCATGGAATTTTCCAGGCAAGAATACTGGAATGGGTAGCCATTCCCTTCTCCAGGGGATCTTCCTGACACAGGGATCAAACTCCGGTCTCCTGCATTGCAGGCAGATTCTTTACCATCTGGGGTGGGGGGAACCAGAAACCAAAAAAACAACACTGGGCTAGGCAGTAAAAGCTGCTTAAGGTTTTATTTCCTTTTTGTGACCTTAGGCAAGTCTTGTAACCTCTCTGGGCCTCACTTGGCCCCTTGGAACATGAGGATGATGAGCATTGCTGCCTTGCTGGGCTTCTAGTGGGGCTCCTGTGCTTGTGTGGAGTGCAGAGGGGGCATGGGAGATGACCAGTAGCAGCAGCTCCAGAGACCTGGGGGCAGCCGACTCTGCAGGGGAGAGGGGCGTCCAGTTCTGGGCAGAGCGCCTAATCCCACACCTTGTCCCCCCTCCACCGCAGACCGGCACGGGCTGCAGGAGCCTCGCCGGGTAGAGGAGCTGCAGAACCGCATCGCCAGCTGCCTGAAGGAGCACGTCTCGGCCGAGGCGGGTGAGCCCCAGCCGGCCAGCTGCCTGTCACGCCTGCTGGGCAAGCTGCCCGAACTGCGGACCCTGTGCACCCAGGGCTTGCAGCGCATCTTCTACCTCAAGCTGGAGGACTTGGTGCCCCCTCCACCCATCGTCGACAAGATCTTTATGGACACGCTGCCCTTCTGACCTTGGCCCGGGAACATGTGCGCACTTGGTGTGCACGCTTATAATGTCACCCCATGTGCCTTTAGCCCATGGCCCACGGACCCCTGGAGCATCAACCCGGCCTGGGCCTGAGCTGCAGACTGGCTGCCCCTCCCCCTTGTTCTCTGGGAGGTCAGCAGGGAGCTCATGGCCTGGGGGAGAGGGATGCATTCACAGGGGTGACCCTTACTATTTGTCTTACCCCCCCAGCCCAGCCCTGGTCTTCATGTTTTTGTAAGATAAACCGTTTTTAACACACACACACCGCCATGCTGTAAATAAGCCGAATGCTGCTGTAAATACAGGAAGGAAGAGGTTGAGGTGGGAGTGGGGGTTGGGAGGGAGGAATGGGCCCCCACCAGCCGCCTCCTACTTGCTCTCTTGCCGCCCTCCTTCCACATGTACATAGACTCACTCTAGGAGGAAGACAAATGACAGATTCTGACATTTATATTTGTGTATTTTCCTGGATTTATAGTATGTGACTTTTCTGATTAATATATTTAATATATTGAATAAAAAATAGACATGTAGCTGAAGCTGAGATCTTATCTCTGGCACCCTCTACCCATACCACCCACCCCCAAAAAGGCATAATACAGAGGTGGCTCCTGTAAGTATTTATTTTTGGGCAACCCATGTCAGGTGGCATATGGGAGCTTAGTTCCCTGACCAGGAATCGAATCCACACCCGCTGCAGTGGGGGTGCGGAGTCCTAACCACTGCACCACCAGGGAAGTCCCTAGCTCCCTTAAGTCTTGCATGTTGCCAACTTGGCTAACAGGCCTCAGTTTACTCATTTATAAAAGGTGAAAGTAATGACACCTGCTTCATGGGGTTGTTAGGCAAAGCACTCAGACTAGTTTCTGACATGGAGAAAGCCTCTGGTGAACAGGCCAGGCTTGTGGGTGGCGCCTGTGCTGGGGGCCAGTTCGTCCACCGGCTTTGCCTGGAAGTTCCTAACCTGAAGCCCCAGCTCACATGTCCCCTGGGAGTGTGGGTGGGGTGCTCAGTGTAGGGCTGGGTCCAGGGCAGCCCAGGATGGTGGTAGCCACTGTCCTTACTCAGTAGAAGTTTTTCCCCATCCCCACTTTCAGTATCCCTCCCCACAAGCCTAGTGTACCAGCAGCAGGACCCAGGTTATGGTAATCCTGACCTTTTTGGCAGGAGGACTGTTCTGAGTTCCCTGCTTGTGCCCAAATGCCCCCAAGTAGGTTCTCCAACTCCCAAGCCCATCAGATGCTTAGCTGGCTTAAAATGCAAATTCCTTGGCTCTACCCCAGAGACTGGGATTTGACGAGGGGCAGGGCCCGTGGAGCTCAACTTTCACCCAGCACCCAGGTGCCTGTGAGGCTGGAGGTCTGGGAGCCACTCTTTGGAGAAACAAATGTAGAACTGACCCTATACCGAAGTCCAAGGTAGCTGGCTGCCATGCAGGGCCCGGCCCCCTACCCTGCGCTTTGCGCAGGAGGACCCTTGACCCAGGACCCCTGAACCTCCACCCCCACATCCCCTAGGAACTGGCTGAATGAGGGCAGCCCCCGCCTGATGGAAGCTCGACAAAATAGGGCTCTGCTCCTCAGTAGAACAGAATCAAGGGCCTTTCCTGGTGCACCAGCCCCCACCTACAGGTTCCCCAGAGAGTCCCCCGCCACCTGGCCTCACTCAGGTTTTGGGATGATGGCTGAGCCCCAGGTCTTCTGAAGGGTCCACGTGGGGGTAGACTGGGGAGTCCTGGGCCCTGTGCATAGTGGCCGCCACCCCCCTCAGTGTGTGAACATCCAAGCACATGTCCCTGGCAGCCCCGCCAGAGCCCCTGAGTTGTCACAGCCCTAGCACCTGGTGAGACGGGTAGGGGGTGGGGTGGTCAGGAGATCTGCTTCGTTTCTCAGCCCTGCCTCCAACTCCATGCTGCTTTCTGAGAAGCCCCACTCCCTCGCTGAGCCTTGGTTTCCTGTCTGTTCCGTGTGGAGGTGAGTCTGGCGGCAGTACTCTGGTTAGGAGCAGAGCTTGCTGGGAAATCTCCCACCAGCTGTAGCTGGATTGAGTCTCTCTCCCTTTGGGTCACCCTTTGGCACAGACAGATGTAGAGCACAAGGCAGGCCCCCGGGGAAGGCAAAGGAGAAGATGCTTCCCGGGGTCAGGAAGCAGGCAGGGCAGTGGAGAATTTTGGTCCCCACCGATACCTAGGCACCGTGGTGAGGACAGCAGCTACCACACCTGCTTCATCATCCACTGAGTTCATATATTCACTATTTCTAGTCCTCGACACCACCCTATGAGGAAAGCCTGCAACAGAGGAGAGTGAAGAGAGCAAGGACTCCAGAACCGGACTACCTGGCTTTTTAAAGTCTTTTCCTAGCTGTGGAGTTTGGGGCAAGTCACTTTACCTTTCTGCGCCTCGGTGTTTTCATCTATGTTGTTGTTCAGTTGCTAATTTGTGTCTGACTCTTGGTGACCTCCTGGACTGCAGCACTCCAGGCTCCCCTGTCCTCCCCTATCTCCCAGCTGCTGCTGCTGCTATGTCGCTTCAGTGGTATCCAACTCTGTTCGACCCCATAGACAGCAGCCCACCAGGCTCCTCTGTCCATGGGATTCTCCAGGCAAGAGTACTAGAGTGGGTTGTCATTGCCTTTTCCAAGAGTTTGCTCAAATTCAGTTCCATTGAGTTGGCGATGCTATCTAACCATCTCCTCTGCCCCCTTCTCCTTTTGCCTTCAACCTTTTCCAGCATCAGGGTCTTTTCCAATGAGTTGGCTTTTCACATCTGGTGGTCAAAGGATTGGAGCTTCAGCTTGAGCATCTGTAAGTTGCTATAATGATTACAAGGTGAATGTATACAAAGTTGTTTCCAGCAGAGCTTGCCATGTAGCAAGCACTAATAAATAATAGCTATTGTTTTTGCCAAAGAGGAGAATTCATTTCAGAGAAAAGGAAATGACTTTCCCAAGGTCACTTGACTTCTAAGTGGCTGAGCTGGGTGGGTCTAACTACTGTACTTAATCACTAGGTCTCCCTGTACAGGGCCTTGTAAGTTGAAGAACCACCATGGACAGTGGCTTCTTTCCAGGACTTGGGTGATAGGGGTACAGGGTAGGGGGGGCTGATTTCTCCAGCCCCGCCCTGCTCCACCCAAGGCCTGGTGCCTGAAGGCAGGCCCTTTCTTTCCAACTAGCAACTGGAAGAACTGGCCTCCGAGTCTTGCTAGGGGCTGGGAGGACGAACAAGGGGGCATTGAGCCTGGTGGGGCCTCACAATGGCTGCTCTGTCCCTGAAGCCTGGGGGCTGGGTCATTTCCGTCGGGGACAATAGTCAAAAGGCAGTGACGCCGGCAGGGCCTGGAATCCCAGGCGGGATTTTCTGAGGCCTCAAAGCTTTCTGTTTGTCCTCACAGGAGACCCAGGAAGCCTGCCTCCCTCTGTCCCCCGCCTCACCCACGCTGGGCCCCGTGCCCAGAGGCCCCCAGTCTGGAGGTGCCACAGTGAAGGGGCTATGGTTCTGAGGTCTAAGGTCTGAGTGAGTAGGGGCTGACGGCCCTTCACTAGGGCCTGGGATGGAAGAAGTTGCAGTGGTTATGGAGGGAGATGACGAGGGTCGGCCTCAAGGAGGCGCAGAAACTTCTAACCCTCACAGGCAACCACCTGGTACTTGAGCTGTACGGTACCTCACGGTTGCTCTGGATGTCCAGTGCGCCGGGCTGGGTGGTAGCTGGCCCTGTGGCTGCGGAGAGAAGCGTATGAGAATTTCCCAGAGGTAGGCAGCTGGGGACAGTCCGCAGGTCTAGCGATGTTCTTCCATGGGGGTCCTTCCAGGGCCCCCATCCAGGGAGTGAGCTCTGTTGGGCCTGTTCTGGTTGAGGGCAGTGCTGGGTTGCCTCAGGTAAGAGCTGGGCCTGGGGATTCCCAGGGTGTTTTAGCTTAAATCTAGACGAGCCCCAGCCTCACCAAGCCTCTGACTTTAGCAGTGACCCCAGGGCTGCTGGGCCTTCTCATAACATGAGGCTGAAGAGATGAGCCTGTCTATCTGCTTGTGGCCCTTTTCCAGGCCTGGTCTTAGAGCCCTAAAGCTCAGCCGGCAGCTGCTGTGTTACCTGGAGCCCCAAACCTCTGCTCCTCCCTGCTCCAGGCTCAGGCCGCTGCCAGCCCTGCCCTGGTCCCAGGCTAGGGGCTGTTGGGTAAGGCCTAGGCTGCCCAGTGGGACTTGGAAGCTTCCAGTCTACTGTGGGAAGGGCAGGAAGGCACACAAGACTGAGGAAACCCCTCTCCACCCCCTCACTATCTCCTTTGCCACACAGCTGGGAACATTCTGAGGGCAGGGGGCACATTTCAGGGTCCCCAGCTGGACTCAGAGCTGCCTGAGGGCCCTGGGGCCTTGGCGTCTGCTTCCTGCCCCCCACCCCTAGGCCCAGGTTCCGGCCATCCTGTCCACCACCCCTGCTCCTCTTTGTTTCCTGCGGGGCCCTGACCCTGCCAGGCCAGGGGGGGTGGCCACTTGAGGTCTCCTCAAGGTCTCACACAGGTGCTGGCTCAGGACCATAAATCATGCCGGCACGGCTGTGAGGGCTGGGGGTGGCAGCTGGGCCGGGGAGGGGAGTGCGGGGGGGCCCCTTCTTGGTACATGCTGCGTTAGCAGGGAGCAGTGCCCAGCTGCGAGCTGGGCGGACGGGTGCTGACTGTTGCTGCCCTCATCCAGGCACATCAGAGCAACAGGGCCCCCATCCAGGGAGTCTAGCATCAGGGTTGCCCAAGCGGAAGACCTGGACCTATCCCAGGTAACTGGGGTACCATGAGGACAGATACAGAGGTAACCCTGCCCGACGGGAAACCTGGGAGAGAAAAGCAGCACCCCCAGGAGTAGGTAGAGATACTCCCTTACGAAGTGTGGGTAAACAGGCCTCTTTTCTTGCACGGGTAGTCTCACAGAATCCTCTGCCCCAAAGAACAAGAGTCATGCACACACCTCCCAGAGGAACAGAGGCACAGACCTTGCAGGAAGGGTAGCGTGACCCCTTCCCTCTGGGGGACAGACACAGAAACAAAGCCCCAACCCAGCTGGCCAGAGAGAGAAACACAAAGATCTTCTAGGAGACAGAGACACACCAGCCTTCCCCATCACCAACGGCCAGAGCCCTACGCATCCCGGGGCAAAGGGCAGCCAGTGCCACCTCCTGCCCTGCCCAGGTCTTGAGGCTCCTGAGGAGGCTGGGCTGGGAGGCCCCTCTTTCTCACGCTCTCTGTCACTTTCTCGTCCGCCCAGCCATTTCCTCCGCCTTGAAGGGGGGGCGGGGAGGGGGGTGCTGGGAGTGACAGCCCAGAAAGAGAGGAAAGTGGAGTAGCCCCTGCCCAGGATCCCGGGGGGCAGATGTCAGAAGCGGACAGCTGGTCCTCATCGCCCCCGCATCCTGGCTCGGGCTAGAGGGTCGGGAGGCAGGGTGCTGGCTGCCCAGCCAAGCTGGCCAGTGTCAGGAGCCCCCAGCCTGACGTCAGTCCCACTCATTGTTGCTGCTGAGGCTTGAGTCACTCCCTGTGACGCACGGGGGTCAGCTCTGGAGCGGCTGGGGGTGGTTTCAGGGCTTAGCTCTCCCCTGGGTGCACTGGGATGGGGTGGGGCCATCTGAGGCCACAGTCGCCTTGCGAAGCCAGCTGCCTACTCCCAAGGTCTTGGGTTGGCCTTCAAGGTCCCTCCGCAAGCTTTTGCCGCAGACGTGCCTCAGAGGGCCTTCGCCAGTTGCCTGTCTGCCTGGCTGGCCGTGACTCTGACTGAGAAGTCAGCTCCCCCTGTGCTGGCCCGTCCTGCCTCAGAATGCTCGGTTTACACCCTCGCTGAGACCTCTCCCTCTAGCTCCTTTCTTTCTCTTTCTTCAGGAAGCCTCCCCAGCACCATTCCGTGTGGCCCCACTTCTTCCCGGAATTGCCAACCCCCCTTCTTGTCCATCTCCTCGGGTTGCTGTCGTCCCGGTTTTCTGCTGGTGCCGTCACCTCCCAGCTTGCTGAGAGCAGGGCCTGGGACTCCTTTTCACTCTGACTGTGTCACTTTCTATTCCAGGCCACAGGCATCTTTCTGGGATTACAGCAGTGGCTTCCATCCTGGCCCCCTCTGGCCCCTACAGAACCTGCTGTCATTTTTTCATACCCTTTGCTGTGTCTTCCCACCCAGGTGCAACTCCTGGTCCATCTCCTCTGTGAGACTCTGAGGCCTTCCCGGAGGGCCAGGATTGCCACTTGTCCCCCTTGGTAGGACATGGGCCTGGCACGGGGACAGTTTCACAGGTGCACCATGATTGCATGATTCCATCTGGGTCAGCAGGAGTGCTGGCGGAGGATGGGAGAATTCATTCCACACAGCCTCATTTTGAGGGGCTGAGACCCGCCCCCTCCATGTTCCTGACAGGACCACCCAGATGGGTGTAGGTCTCAGGGTCAGAGTTACTGTGAGAATGGCCCTTGAAGGATTCAGGGAAGTATGAGGAGGCAAGGACTGGTCAGGATCTGGGCCTGAGACAGGAGAGGTGAGACGTCTCAACCTCATCCTCAGGCAGGAAAGGCTCCAGGGGTGGACGCGTAAGGTGTGGAGGGAGGAGAGTGGGAAAAAAGACTGGCAGAGGGCTTCTCTGGTGGTCCAGCAGTTAGGACTCCACACTTCCAGGGTGGGGGGGCAGGGGTTCAATGCCTGGTTGGGAACTAAGATCCCACATGTTGTGTGACATAGCCAAAAGATAAAAAGATGAAAAAAAAAAAAAGACTGGCAGAATGAGGATAGAGTAGCTGTGTGGCCTTGGCAAATGTATTAGTCAGGATTCTCCAGAGAAACAGAACCAATAGAATGTGTATATATAGAAAGAGATTTATTATGAGGAATTGGCTCATGTGATTATGGACGCTGACAGGTCCCAAGATTTGCAGTCAGTAAGCTGGAGATCCAGGAGAGCTGATGGTGTGATTCCAAATGTTGGCAGGCTCGAGGCCCAGGAGGAACTGATAGTTTGGTTCAAATCTGAAGGTAGGGGAAAAAAAAACTGATGTCCCAACTTGAAAGTAATCAGGGAGGGTGAGAACCTTTTATTCTATTCAGGCCTTCAACTGACTGGTTGGGGCCCACCCGCACATAGAGTCTTCCCTGGTGGCTCAGACGGTAAAGAATCTGCCTGCAATGCAGGAAACCCAGGTTCGATCCCTGGGTCAGGAAGATCCCCGGAGAAGGAAATGGCAACCCACTCCAGTATTCTTGCCTGGAGAATTCCACGGACAGAGGAGCCTGGCTGGCTACAGTCCATGGGGTTGCAAAGAGTCAGACACGACTGAGCTGCTAACACTATTACTATTACCCTCAGTAGGGAAAGCAATCTGCTTTGTCGTTGTTTAGTCCCTAAGTTGTGTCCAACTCTTCTGTGACCCCATGGATTATAGTCTGCTAGGCTCCTCTGTCCATGGGATTTCCCAGGCAAGAATCCTGGAGCATGTTGTCATTTCCTTCTCTAGGGGGGAATCTTCTCGACGCAGGAATTGAACCCATGCTTCTTGCATCTCCTGCATTGGCAGACAGATTCTTTACCACGGAGCCACCAGGGAAGCCACACTAAGTCTGTGAGTCAAATGTTTTTCTTCCAGAAACACTGTCATGGACACACTCAGAATAATATTTGACCAGATGTCTGGGCACTCTGTGGCACAGTCAAGTTGATGCACAAAATATGCCATCACAGCTTGTCACTCTATATCACTGAGCCTCAGTTTCATTATCTGTAAACTGGGGAGAAATTGTACTTAATTTCCAAGGCAGTTGGAGAAATCAACACACTGGTGCATGTGAAGAGCTAGTATGGTGCCTTGTAAAGCTCAGTGACAGGTAATTCTGATGATGGTGATGTCAGGACTGTGGCAGTGAAAGCTCCTGAGATGAGTGTGTCAGGGCACAGAGTGCCTTCAGTCACTCCCCACACTCTCCGGCAGTCGGTGGAAGTTACGCTGTTTTTCTATTTTCCTGGCTGTGCCGCGCAGTATATGGGATCTTAGTTCCCTGACCAGGGCTCGAATCAGCGTCCCCTGCCGCAGAAGAGCAGACCCCCAGGGAAGTCCCTGGGCTCTTCCCCCTCCCCCACCCGCCCCCTGGCCCAGGGCTGGTGCTAACTGCCCTGGTTCTCCCTCCTTTGCCTTCTCACAGATCCTCCCCTCTCAGTAGCTCATCCTGATTCCCTTCCGGTTAAGTCCAGGCTCTAGAGGAGGATGTTGGCCTGTCAGGCCGGCTCCTTTCTCCTTCCCCTGGCCCCATTTATAAAGGAGGAAATCAGAAAGGATGAATGACATCAAGAGGCCCATACAGAGGCAATGGCAGAATTACAACAAGAACAGTCACCAGACCGGTCATGGCAGAGCCCCAAGAAATGCTCCTGTGTGAAGATAACCGAGTAAGGTTAAGCCCTCTTTGCCTGGTATCTTCCATCATGCACACTGAACCAACTAAAGTTATCCCACTCAGAACACCGGCCTGAGCTCATCTCCAGGGCACCTCTCCAAATGCCATGTCCCTCATCTTAGGGGATCGGTACCTCTTCCAGTCCTCTGAGACCAGAATTGGGGACCACGTCTCGGTCCCAGGGGTGGCTCTCTGCCGATGACTCCTCTCCGCCGGGAGGCGGCACAGAGCTCGTCAGGTCCCTCCTTCCCTCTCATCTCTATGGCGGAAGTGAGTTGTTCCAGCCGAAACACAACAACATCCTCGGTGGTGGGGTTAAATGGACTCGTCCAAACGAGGGGGATACTTCTTACCATCAAATCTTAAAATCCGAGAAATAATCTAGAAGAAAGCAATCTTCAAAGTATAGAGCTCCATGAGGTTGTCTTTGTCCGCTGGTGCGGAGGTAGAACGGTCCGGGCGGCTGCGCTGGTGTCAGGGCTCGGCCAGCTGTGCTCGCGCCCCCGCCGGAGGCCGATGGAGCAGGTGGGACCGGCCGGGCTCGCAGGGGCGGGCCAGGTCTTCCGGCGCCGGCACCGCCTCTTGCCGAGGTGATCTGGTCTCCTCGGGGAGGGCCGTTTCTTGCCCCGCGGGTCCCAGACGGGGATTCTGGGAGGTGGGAGACAGTTCTGGCCGAGTGGCCCTTGTTCTCTGTGCGAACGCGGGCGCGCCTCGAACTCCCGGGCCTGGCCAGGCTGGGCGCGGGGCTCCGCTCCTCCCGCGTCCCTGGACCGTGGAGGTTCGCCGGCACTGGCGGCGGGAGAAACTTAACCCGGACGGGAAGCCCTTCCTGCGTCCGACAGGGTCTCTCGATGCGGAGCCGAATAACTTTGTGTTTTTGCGTTCAGCCTGTCTCTTGCGGCTCGTGGCGCACGGGGAGGTTTCCGCGTACCTGCGGAGGGCGTACCTGTGCGTGAGGAGGAGGAGAAAGGGCAAGATCCAGCCCGAGTGACCCGCGTGCCAGCCTCTCCGCATAAGGTGAGGCTGGGGGAAACCCTGGGCTCCGGCCTGACTCAGAGGAGGCATCACTCAGCGTCTGCCCCGGTACTCTGCAGACCTGGGCCTTGGGGGCACCGAAGGGACGAGACTTCCCAGGCACCGCCCTGGCAAAGTCCCCTGCTCACGGGGGCTCGAGGGTGAGGGAGCAGACAAGCCCATCACAGAGCAGAGGTGGCCGCGTTGGGAAGGAGGCTGGGGTTGGTTCGTCTTGACTTCCTGAAGAAGTGGAATCTTGAATAGCACTGAGAATGAGGGAAGAAGCTGGATTGGGGGGAAAAGTGAAAAGAGGGGTGGCCTGTTTGACGGTTTGTGGGGGATACCAGAGGGGGTTTGTGGAAGAAAAGAGAGTTGGACCAGAGCTGGGAGTTTTCAGATGGGAAACTGCTGGATGGAGTTAGACTAGAGGGCAGAAATGAGCAAGAAGCCCTGCTCATCCTAAGTATATATAGGATAAATCAGTTCAGCAACCCTTTCAGGATGAATTGAGCAGTTGCTGTGTACTTGGAACCAGGTATACTGAGATCCCACTGCTGAATAGGATACAGTCCCTGCCATTAAGGAATTGCCTACTAGTAGGAGAGACGTGGCTCAGATGGTAAAGCGTCTGCCTGCAATGCGGGAGACCCAGGTTTGATCCCTGGGTTGGGAAGATCTCCTGGAGAAGGAAATGGCAACCCACTCCAGTATTCCTGCCTGGAGAATCCCAGGGATGGAGGAGCCTGGTAGGCTACAGTCCATGGGGTCGCAAAGAGTCTGACAAGACTGAGCGACTTCATTTCTTCAGGAGAGACAAGATTAATGCCTGTGAAAAGATAACGGATGATACAGGTAGTCTTGGGCTGATTGCCAGTGAGAGGCCGAGCCAGCTTGATCTCCGAGTGGTCAGTGGACTGCCTAGGAGCCGAATAACTTTGTGTTTTTGCGTTCAGCCTGTCTCTTGCGGCTCGTGGCGCGCGGGGAGGTTTCCGCGTACCTGCGGAGGGCGTACCTGTGCGTGAGGAGGAGGAGAAAGGGCAAGATCCAGCCCGAGTGACCCGCGTGCCAGCCTCTCCGCATAAGGTGAGGCTGGGGGAAACCCTGGGCTCCGGCCTGACTCAGAGGAGGCATCACTCAGCGTCTGCCCCGGTACTCTGCAGACCTGGGCCTTGGGGGCACCGAAGGGACGAGACTTCCCAGGCACCGCCCTGGCAAAGTCCCCTGCTCACGGGGGCTCGAGGGTGAGGGAGCAGACAAGCCCATCACAGAGCAGAGGTGGCCGCGTTGGGAAGGAGGCTGGGGTTGGTTCGTCTTGACTTCCTGAAGAAGTGGAATCTTGAATAGCACTGAGAATGAGGGAAGAAGCTGGATTGGGGGGAAAAGTGAAAAGAGGGGTGGCCTGTTTGACGGTTTGTGGGGGATACCAGAGGGGGTTTGTGGAAGAAAAGAGAGTTGGACCAGAGCTGGGAGTTTTCAGATGGGAAACTGCTGGATGGAGTTAGACTAGAGGGCAGAAATGAGCAAGAAGCCCTGCTCATCCTAAGTATATATAGGATAAATCAGTTCAGCAACCCTTTCAGGATGAATTGAGCAGTTGCTGTGTACTCGGAACCAGGTATACTGAGATCCCACTGCTGAATAGGATACAGTCCCTGCCATTAAGGAATTGCCTACTAGTAGGAGAGACGTGGCTCAGATGGTAAAGCGTCTGCCTGCAATGCGGGAGACCCAGGTTTGATCCCTGGGTTGGGAACATCTCCTGGAGAAGGAAATGGCAACCCACTCCAGTATTCCTGCCTGGAGAATCCCAGGGATGGAGGAGCCTGGTAGGCTACAGTCCATGGGGTCGCAAAGAGTCTGACAAGACTGAGCGACTTCATTTCTTCAGGAGAGACAAGATTAATGCCTGTGAAAAGATAACGGATGATACAGGTAGTCTTGGGCTGATTGCCAGTGAGAGGCCGAGCCAGCTTGATCTCCGAGTGGTCAGTGGACTGCCTCCCTGACTTCAGGCGCAAAGAGACAAACCAGGACACTTTGGAGAGAGTTGCCCGGCCCTGAGGAATTAAGATGTGATGTGAAGCTGGAATGTTTTATGGGGACTGGAGACCTTTAACCTGTAGAGGAGTAAGGGGGTGATGGCAGAGTTGCCTCTGAATATCTGAAAGGCTCCTTTGTGGGAAAGGGGTGGGGCTTACTTTGTGTGTGACTCCTGATATCAGAATTAAGATTAGCAGTTTAAAGCACTGAGAGACAAAGTCCTTCCATAGAGGCAGTCTCTGGGTAGAACTTTGAAAAGACTGGAGTGACCTGCTGGGAGAGGTGGTGGATTCCCTGTCAGGGGAGGTGTGTAAGCTGAACCTTCTCAGCTAAGGAATTTGACTGTTCCCTCTCCTTCCCAGCTCGTGTTCAGTTACTGGTGAAATTCTGGTTCTCAAGTCTGTTCTTCCCCTCCCACTCCCTCCGCCAGTCCTGTAGCCTTTCACCATCTCAGCAATAACAGCGTAGTAATTAGAGCAGCTCATACCCAGTGCTTAGTGCTTGCCAGGAACTGCTTCAAGTGCTTTACAGATGCCAGCTCACCCTACTCTGGAGAGGACACCTTCAAGGTAGCTATTGTGAATATCCCTTTTTTATGGATTGGGGAACTTGAGGCACTTAGGGGCGAGGCAACATGCCCTTGATCACACAGTGAGCTGATGATTCCAACCCAGGCAGTCTGGCTTTAGAGTCCCTGCTCTTAATCACCAGCCTGCTGTGTTTTACACGTGTTGTTTTATTCCATATTTACAGATAAGAAAGTAGACTCAGAGGTTGAGTGATTGCCTTAAGGTCAGAGAGCAAGTTACTGGAGACCTGGGATTCGGACCCTGGGCTATTGGATGTGGAAGCGCCACACTCTGCACATCACTCTGCCACATCCCACTGCACTGGCTGGAAATGGCATGACGGTGGTGGCCTCTAACTGGACTCCTTGCCCAACTCTTTCTGCCTTAAACTGACAAGCTTTTTTTTGTTGTTGTTATTTATTTACTTGGCTGCACTGGTTCTTGGTTGTGGCACGCAGGCTCTTCGATCTTTGCTGGGGCATGTGGGACCTAGTTCCTTGACCAGGGATCGAACCCGGGCTCCCTGCACTGGGGGCACACAGTCTTAGCCACTGGACCACCGGGAGAGTCCCTTAAATTGGCAAGTTTTTACCTCGGAGTCTGTGAGATTTGGTGTGTCTGTGTCAGTCAGGTTTTCAAGTTCAGTCTTCTTAGCTTTCACTGACTTCTCAGAGCAGTCTGTGACCCCTCAAATCGTGACGAGCCGTTCTTCATCTGTCAGCTGGAGTTAACTTTCTGATGCGCAGATTCAGTGTTGGACAGCTATGCATGGAGTCTTCACTGCCCTAGGGGCAGAGTCCAGATGCCTGGTCATTCAGGGTCCCAGGAGGTCAGATTCCAGTCTTCCTTTTCTTCTCACTCCCATCATGGCGTCTCAGTTCTCTGGTGAAGTTTACCTGCCTGTCTGTCCTCCATCCTGGCAGCTTCGCAAGGGCTGGGGCTGGCGGGGGTTCACAGTGAGCACGTGCTGCAAACCACACTGGGTGCTGTTACGGAATTCAGGCTGGAGCTGGGTGTTTGGACTGGCAGCTTTGAGGCGCTCCCTGTCTCCCATCCCAAGAGCCTGTGGTCCTCCGCTAGCATGTGCGGGACAGGGCAGAGGAGGGCCGCGGCGGCAGGGGCCAGGGCTGGGCCCGCAAGGATGTGAGCAGGTGACATGCCGATCAGGCAGAATGTGTCCTCATCCTGACCTGGCTCCTCTGGCAGGGTGGCCCCTGGGTGGGGTGAAGCTCCATCGTCTCTCCTCTGGTCCCTGGCCTCAGCGTGGGCCGCCGACTGCAAGATGAACTGTCGATCGGAGGTGCTGGAGGTGTCGGTCGAGGGGCGGCAGGTGGAGGAGGCCATGCTGGCCGTGCTGCACACGGTGCTCCTGCACCGCAGCACCGGCAAGTTCCACTACAAGAAGGAGGGCACCTACTCCATCGGCACCGTGGGCACCCAGGACGTGGACTGCGACTTCATCGACTTCACCTACGTGCGTGTCTCCTCGGAGGAGCTGGACCGCGCTCTGCGCAAGGTCGTCGGGGAATTCAGGGTAAGGTGGGGTGCAGTGGGCGGCAGGTGGCTGCTGAGTGTCGTCACCTCCTTGCTGCTGGACCAGCTCGCCCTTCCTAGGTGTGCATATCAGGTTCTTGCAGGTCCTCAGGAACAGGGAGCTCCTCTGGGTGGGGAGTGCTTGGTAGGGGGGTAGACGAGGGGCCCTTGTAAAAATAGCAGCAAAGAGAGCAGGAAGCCCTTGGAGCGCTGGCGGCCAGGGCGCCTGGGCTGATCGTCGCCTCTGTACTCTTGACCTCCTCTCTACTGACACCTCTCTGCTTCTGCTTCCACATTCGGGCCCTTCTCATACGAGATTCCCTGAGAGGGAGGGCTGCTGGGCTCAGGCAGTGGCTGTCCCAGAGAAGGGTCCTGTGGGCGGTGTGGCAGGTGTCTGTGTGGGCCTATAGGGGCCAGGAGAATGGTGGAAGGGACACGCCAGGCTGCTCACATTGGTCATCTCAGGGTGGGAATGGAGGTGTGATTTTTAATTCTGTCTTCATTCAGGGTTGCAGTGTTTCACTCTTTCAGTGAGTACATATTTTTAAAATTTAAAGTAACCAAGGGAATTTCTCTTAAGGTGCCCTTCCTGAGATCGGAGGAGAAGGGTTGTCTGTCTGGCTTCCATTCCATAGACATATGATCCTCATAGAGGGTGGACTCTACCAGCCACAGGGTATTCCCCGCCCTCCCATCGCTCCAAGCCTAGAAAGGGCACATTCATGAGTTTCCCAGTCCCCCTTCAGGGGAGGCAGAGGTATTCAGACTCCTGTCCTCCAGATGCCTATGAGAGGCACATGAAACAGTGGACTCTTAAGGGCATGGAGTCGAGCCAGCTCTACCACCCACAAGTGTGTGATCTTGGGCGAGTGACTCTGCTCCTCTGGACTGCAGTTTCACTGTATGTAGATTTGGAGTGAAAGCTGTACCCGTCTTACAGGGTGTATGCACCATGAGGATTAAGTGAGTCAAATACGTCAAGTGCTGGAGAGCCGCCACACGGGAGACACTATAGAAGTGGTAACTGTTGTTACTGTCAGCAGAGGGAATGGGAGCTTGGTTTGTCAATAAAGGAGAGACTTACTTCCTGATGGGCTGTTAAGGAGTTGAGGGAGGCATCCTTGCCTTTGGGTTGGCCCTAACTCAGAGAGAAAGGTAGAAAGGCGCTTTGGGGTCTTGGCTATACTGGGAGGAAGAGTGTGGGCCATCGCACCCCATGGGGGGACAGGCAGATTTATTAGACCAGGTGGCCCCATTTGCTTCTCCAAGAAGAGGGAGAAGCTCTAGATGTGGCCTGTCTTTCCCCTCCCAGCCCGCTCTGTTCCTTGGCTTCTATCTCTCTATTCAGGGATCACCGGGCTTTTCTTGAGAAGCTGTGAGTTTAGGTTGTCTTCGAGGGAATGAGGGAGGATTCTGCTTAAGAGGAGCCATCTGTGTCACTTTACACAAATTCTGTACTCTCTGGGTCTCGTTCCCTGCCCTCCCTGGGGGTCTGATAAAGAGAGCGATTCTCTGGGGCATAGGAAGCTGGCCCTCGCAGGTGAGAACCCAGTGGAGGCCTTGGCCTGCTCACTCTTGCTCCTCCTTCCCCAGGATGCTCTGCGCAACTCCGGGGGCGACGGGCTGGGGCAGATGTCCCTGGAGTTCTACCAGAAGAAGAAGTCTCGCTGGCCGTTCTCCGACGAGTGCATCCCCTGGGAAGTGTGGACGGTCAAGGTGCATGTGGTGGCCCTGGCCACGGAGCAGGAGCGGCAGATCTGCCGGGAGAAGGTCGGGGAGAAGCTCTGCGAGAAGATCATCAACATCGTGGAGGTGATGAACCGGCACGAGTACCTGCCCAAGATGCCCACGCAGTCAGAGGTGGACAACGTGTTTGACACGGGCTTGCGGGACGTGCAGCCCTACCTCTATAAGATTTCCTTCCAGATCACTGATGCCCTGGGCTCCTCCGTCACCACCACCATGCGCAGGCTCATCAAAGACACCCTGGCCCTCTAGGTCTCTCCAGGGCCTCGGTGCTCCTTGATGGCTTATGGACCTTGGCTTCTGGGGATCGTACTGTTAGGCCCTTGGGGCTCTGGAACCCGCTCCGGGTCCTTGATGAGACTTGGAGGGGCCTCCCTGGCTTCCTTGTGGTGTGGTTGCCAGTTTCTGGTTATCATTGTCACCTTCACTGACAGTCAAGTCTGGCCTGCACTGTCTCTCCTTACTCCTGGTTTTGGGGGGTTTCCCCTTTCCTGCACTGTACAGAGGAGCCATCATTAGGATGGTGAATAAAGCTAAGAATGTGAGTTTGGGTTGAGCTGTCTCTCCCTTGACTGGTGTTACGCCCTGAGACGTTTGAACACTTTCTGGCAGAACTTCAAGGAACACATGAGTGTGTTGAGGGCATTATTCCAAGATGGGGGTGCATGATGGGATTGAAGATAGATTAAAGCTCATCAATTTTGTACTTTGTTAGACATTCACATAAGCAGGTGTGACCACGGTCAGTCCCATAAATGATGACACAGATCAGGATCTGCTGCTTCTGGAAATGGCTGTGCTATTTCTCCTCCCTTCCTAAGGAAGCTATGACCTGCTTTTTATATTATCTGATGACCCCAAAGAATATCTCCTCTTACCCACACATACAGGCCCCCACTGGTGCAGAAAGCTCACTTGACTTGGCGTCTTCTCCCTCTGGAGAGAGATTGGCCGCCTGGAGACTGGCGTCCCGTGACACTTCTGGTTTGGGCTGACATGGGCTTCTGTGGTGGCTCAGACAGTAAAGAATCTGCCTGCAATGCAGGAGACCTGGGTTTGATCCCTGGGTTGGGAAGATCCCCTGGAGAAGGAATGGCAACCCACTCTAGCATTTTTGCCTGGAGAAGTCCATGGACGGAGGAGCCTGGTGGGCTACCGTCCATGGGGTCGCAAAGAGTCAGACATGACAGAGTGACGAACAGTTTCACTTTGGTATCTCACATCCATTTCTAGGCAAACGTTGTCAAGATCAGTGTGCTTTTCATTGATTTATTCTTCCATATTTTACAATGCTTTTCGTTACCCAGGGGCAAGCTCTAACCAAACTAAATGAACAGTGTGTAAGCAAGCAGCAGTGCTAAAGGAGAAATGGCCAGGGTCTGGGGGTCTTGTCCATGGTCCTGGAGGAGATAGGTGCCAGGATGGCCAGGAAGTGTTTGCACATTTTTCTCATTTCAGGCTGCTTTTTGGCCATGTGTTATTTCATGAGGAGTTTTGTGATGTCATACCCTGGCCTCTGGGGCACTGGTGAATTGGAGAACTCAGGAGGTTCTCAGGGGTTTGGAGATGAGGAAGGCCCATTGTCAGCAAGTCCTTAATGAGATGTGATCCTACCTGGCTTGCTGCAGTCTGGGGGGCCTTTGTCTCCTTAGACCAGCTCATTTCCTCTGAGGAGTTGGCTGACTCAGCTGTTCACTAACAGTGACTTTGTTTTAAACAGAGCTCAGGGTTGCTACAGGAGTTATGAGACCTGGGCAGGAGTGTCTCCTCCATCCCCGCTTCCCCAGACTCCGTGCTTTTCTGCAGCCAGGCTCTGCTCCAGACTTTCACCCTGGCTTGGCTGTGGCACACCCATTTGGCAGCAGGCTCCCTTTAGTGGGCAGTTCAATAGCATCTCTATCCCCTTTGGCACTGTGACTTCCCAGGGCTAGGGGACTGGTTTATTCAAGGTCAGGACAGGAGCCCTGGTGACTCAGATCTTTCGCCTTGATCTGTAACTCCTTGACCTCAGGCCTGAGCAGAGGAATGGGGCAGGCCTTAAATTCCTCCCCCTCCATCACACCTGGGACCAGGGGGCGTGCTGGCCCACTTAGCCAGACCCAGGAGGCTCCCAAGGGGGTGATGAAGGCTATGCATCACTAAGGTTCTAGGCATTGCTCATTTGCCTCCTGTCCCAGTGGCACCTAGGTCATTGGTTGTTTCTAGTAGCTAAGTTGTGTCTGACTCTGGACCCCATGGACTGTAGCCCGCCAGGTTCCTCTGTCCATGGGGTTTCCCTGGCAAGAATATTGGAGTGGGTAGCCAGTTCCCTCTCCAGGGGATCTTCTGACGCAGGGATCAAACCCACATCTCCTTCACTGGCAGATAGATTCTTTTCCCCTGAGCCACCAGGAAGCCCAAGCAGCTTTTAACTTTGGCCCGGGGACAGAAAGCCTGGGAGCAGGGATGGCCCTTGCTTGTCCTGTGTCTTGCTCAGTGGGGGCAGCACCGTGGCCAGCACCTGGAATGTGGTCTAGAATGGCTTAAGGGTTCTGAGAGAGAGCTGTCTCCTGACCTNCTGGCGGATAGATTCTTTTCCACTGAGCCACCAGGAAGCCCAAGCAGCTTTTAACTTTGGCCCGGGGACAGAAAGCCTGGGAGCAGGGATGGCCCTTGCTTGTCCTGTGTCTTGCTCAGTGGGGGCAGCACCGTGGCCAGCACCTGGAATGTGGTCTAGAATGGCTTAAGGGTTCTGAGAGAGAGCTGTCTCCTGACCTTTCCTAAGCGGGAGGGAGAGCCCTGGGGACAGGGCTCCTGGCTTTGTCTGGTTGGGTGCATGGGCCGGTTCACATGAGTGGGCGTGTGGGCCTTTGGGCTGAGAAGTACACCAGCCCCCGGGATTCTGGGCGGTAGCTACCAGTCCTTTGTCTAGAAAGAGCCTCCTCGCTCGGCCCCAGGGGTGGGGGCGCACGGCGCCTGGGATCCGCCCCTTGGGCCCCTCCCTGACGCAGCCGCCGCCCACCCGCCGGCCTTGGGCTCCGGCACATCTGGCGGTCCTCAGCGCATCTGGGCAGCTGGCGCCGAAGCATGAACAGCTCGCAGGCGGGCGCCACAGCCCGGGGCGCCTGGCAGGGCTCGTGCTGCAACCAGTCGGGGGTGCCGCCGGCGCCCCCCGAGGGGCCGCGCGCCGTGCAGGCGGCGGTGCTGGGCGTGCTGTCGCTGCTCGTGCTGTGCGGGGTCCTCTTCCTGGGCGCCGGCCTCCTGCTCCGCGCCCAGGGTTTAACGGCGCTGCTGGCCCGAGAGCTGCGCTCGTCCCGGGAAGGCGAGCCCGGCGGCGCCAGCGTCGATGACGACGACTCCTAGGCGCCCGGCTGCGTTCGGGGGTCGCGGCCTCCCGGCGGTCCGCGGACTCCGTGCCAGACTTTGAGGGAGCGGCCCCCCAGCACCCGACGTCTGCAGCGGGGAGCCCTGCCGCGATGCTGGTGCGCTCGCACAGGTGAGAGTGCGCACAGGGGACAGAGACGCAGCCATCCCAGGCCGCGGCTTCTTTCTTCCCTCCTGTCCTTCCGGAAGCCTTTCCCCCCAGAGGGGATTCGAGTCGAGTCCTCACTGTGGCCTCCCTCTCGAGGCAGGGATGGGGGTATGGGTTGAGTTTTAGGGCAGAACCGGGGGCCTGGATGACCCTAGGGGATGGAGCGGCGCTGCTCTCCTCCTCAGGTTGGGGGGATGCGCGTGGGCCAGAGCAAGCAGCTCTGGGGTGTGCTTGTGGGGGTAGGTGACAAGGCTCCTAACAGCCGGGAGGCCTCAGAAGCGCGTTGCTCCAGGAGGCTGGAGCTGAGGGCTCCCAGCTGTAGGGGCTCCATCTGGCCCTCCTGCCTCTCTCTCCCCAAGGACAGGAACCATCTGGAGGGAGGGGCCTGGGTGGCCTAAAGACAAGGTAATTCTAGGCCGAGCCTGTCTCGGGCCGAGCCACAGGGGCCAGTAAGGGAAGCCTTCTCTGCCCTTCTCTATTTAGCCCGGCACCTAGGGTTCCTGGGAGGTTTTTGTGGGGGCGGCTGTTCACTGGAGGTGCCTCTGATCTCTCTTGCCCCTTCCACCGTAGAGCCCCGCTCCGGTCTGCCCAGGCAGAGGCAGGGTCCTGGCTGGCCCCTGAGAGGGGAGGACGGGGTGTGTGAAGAGGGGCCGGTGGGGCTGAGGGGCCTGAGTGGGCAACGCGCAGCTAAGCAGCTGTGAAGGCGACGACGTGTGATCCCCCGCGTAGGAGCCCAGGATTTGGTGTTAATCCCGGGCAGCTGTGCCGCAGTGGACTTGCTGAGCTGCGGGCTTCTCACCTCAGGCACGCAGCCCTCACCCCCTTGGAGAGACCGCTGGCCAGGGCAGTGAGGGGTGTGTGTGACTGCTCCTGGCCGGAGGGCAGCGGGGCTGGGCGCAGGGACATTCCCACCGCCCTTTGCTGTGTCCTGGGGGAGGGGCTGGAACTGCTTCTCTTTACTGTATCCAGTTCACCTGCCCCCTTGCCCACAACATTCCGCTGTATTTCCGTCCTGTCTCCCATCTCCAGCCTGTGCCAGAGTCTCCATGTCTGCTGTGAGGCCTTCATTTTACAAATGGGAAAGCTCAGAGGGAAGAAAGTGACCTGCTCGAGTGAATGACAGAGCTCAAACTGGACCCTGGGGCTCCTGATTGATTTCGAGCGACAGGGTGAGAGTGGTATCCCTGAGCGAGGACCCTTTGGGTCGCCCCTTTTGCTCTGTTCTCTCTTGCCCTGATTTCTCACCACTGTTTGAGATGCTGATGCAAAATATGGCCTCTCTCCCCAAAAGAATGAACCTTCACAACACACATGTGGCACCCCAACTCCTCCCTCCCGCTTGGTGTCCTCTCTCCCATCCCTATGCCTCCGTAGCCTTGCTGGATACCTTCTTGCTGCTGCGAATGGCCTCCCAGGTGCCACAACAACTCCCAGGTAGCTGGGCTCAGTTTTTCTGGCCTGAGCATGAGGGTGGGGTGAGCTCAAAGGGTCAGCTGGAATATACATCTAAGGAAATCCAAGTGGACAGGGCAGAGGGACCAGAGGTCAAGATGATGACTTGGACTGGCCTTTGGGTTCGAGTCTGGGTGGTGTTAGGGGTGTAGGGAGATTTGATGGCAGGAAGGGCTGTGTCCCCAGCATCATGGTGTCCGCTCACACCCAGGCAGGGCTGGGGATGGTGCAGTGGGGTGAAGAATAGGGGGTAGGCAAAGACTTTCTTCATCCAACTTTCTGTCTTTGCTGTCCCTTCAGCTCAATGCCTGGGAAGCTGGCCCATGATGTGTGCTGTGGAGGACCTCAGTGTTCCTGGAGGAAGAGCCTGAGACGTTTGCTAAGAAACTCTGACCTTGGTCAAGGCTGTCAGACTGAATGGGGAGGGAAAGAATTCAGAAAATTGGGAAATGGGTGCTGTTGTCACGCCATCTGTCAGACTCAGGTTGGGAGTGGCAGGGCTGATGACTGCAGGTCGGTGTGAAATGGAGTGAGGCCAGGCGTTTGGATCCCAACAAGCTCCATTAGCCTGCGCTGTCCTTGATGGAAAGGCTGGGTCCACACATGCGTGGACATCTTGGCTTACTCTTCCTCTCAACCCTGAGTCTCACCCTGAGGTGGAAAGGATTGTCATTCCTTGGCTCCCTCTCCAGCAAACACGGGGGCGGCTATCTATTACAGATTCCCGAACCTTGCGTGCTGTGTCTCCCACAGTGCTTTCCTCCAATCTACCGGCCACACAGGGAAACTTTGATCCACATACAGTACAGATGACAGCCTGGGAGACGCCTGCACTGTGGCGAGACCGCAACCTGGGATTCCTGCACGCAGCTGCTGCCTCTGACCCGCTCCATCCAGCCTCCTGAAGTGCTCATGGCACTGGCCTGGGTGGCCAGCCCCCCTCCTGGCAACTGCTGTGCGTCCTGGCCACTGAAGTGGCCACGCCCTGAGGATGCTCAGTGCTGCAGGCGCTGACAGACTCGGGCCTGCTGGGCCTCGTCCCGTCTCTGGTGCTTGGTGGCTGTGGTCTGACAGGCTGGTGACTTGTCCCTGCTGAGGGCGGTAGGCCAGTGTCCCAAATTTGAAGGTCTTGGGTGCCCCAGCAATGCCTCATCACTGCCCCATCACTTCCTGTGGCTTGTTATTAAATATGCTGGTAATGTAAAGTTGGAGTATACAGTCGGTGTTTCCAGCTCCTGACTCTTGGAATTAGTGGTAAACCTGGGCCAGTGGTAAAGAACCTGCCTGCCAATGCGGGAGACATAAGAGATGCAGGTTGGATCCCTGGATTGGAAAGATCCCCTGGAGGAGGACATGGCAACCTATTCCAGTGTTCTTGCCTGGAGAATCCCAGGGACAGAGAAGTCTGGAGGGCTCCATACAGTTGCAAAGAGTCGGACATGACTCAAGCGACTTAGCATGCAGCATGTTGGGCCCATTCCAGCTTGCACTGTTTCTGGCAGATCCTGAAATAGCAACCTCAGCCACAGCCCCTCTCCCTTGGTCTCTTCTCAGTGCTAGCTTTTCCCTCTCCACACCCAGATCAACACCTATTGGTAGGTAGGAGGTGGGGCAGTGACTCTCACACCAACACTCTACTGCCTCCCTGTGGTCAGTGTGGGCAAGGTTGCCGGGAGAAATATCAGTAACCTCAAATATGTAGATCAGTTCAGTTCAGTTCAGTCGCTCAGTCGTGTCCAACTCTTTGCGACCCCATGAATCACAGCACGCCAGGCCTCCCTGTTCATCACCATCTCTCGGAGTTCACTCAGACTCACGTCCATCGAGTCCGTGATGCCATCCAGTCATCTCATCCTCTGTCGTCCCCTTCTCCTCCTGCCCCCAATCCCTCCCAGCATCAGAGTCTTTTTCAATGAGTCAACTCTTCGCATCAGGTGGATTCCAGCTTGTGTTTCTTCCAGTCCAGCGTTTCTCATGATGTACTCTGCATATAAGTTAAATAAGCAGGGTGACAATATACAGATGGCACCACCCTAATGGCAGAAAGTGAAGAACTAAAGAGCCTCTTGATAAGGTGAAAGAGGAGAGTGAAAAAGCTGGCTTAAAACTTAACTTTCAAAAAACTAAGATCATGGCTTTCAGTCCCTGCTTAATGGCAAATAGATGGGGAAACAATGGAAACAGTTACAGACTTTATTTTCTTGGGCTCCAAAATCACTGCAGATGGTGACTGCAGCCATGAAATTAAAAGTCACTTGCTCCTTGGAAGAAAAGCAGTGACCAACCTAGACGGTGTACTAAAAAGCAGAGATATTACTTTGCCAACAAAGGTCTGTCTAGTCAAAGCTATGATTTTTCCAGTAGTTGTGTATGGATGTGAGAGCTGGACTAGAAAGAAGGCTGAGCACCAAAGCATTAATGCTTTTGAACTGTGGTGCTGGAAAAGACTCTTAAGAGTCTAAAGGAACTCAGTCCTGACTATTCATTGGAAGGACTGATGCTAAAGCTGAAGCTCCAGTCCTTTGGCCACCTGAGGTGAAGAGCCAACTCTTTCAAAAGACCCCGATGCTGAGAAGGTGGAGAAGGGGATGGCAGAGGATGTGATGGTTGGATGGCATCACTGATTCAGTGAACGTGAGTTTGAGCAAACTCTGGGAATTAGTGAAGGACAGGGAAGCCTGGTGTGCTGCACTCCGTCGGGTTCCAAAGAGTCGGACACGACTGAGTGACTGAACAACAATTGGAGGTCTGATCACAGTTTGGCAGAGCTTGTGCCTCGACGTGAGAGCGAATTTTGTGAGCATATGCATGGAATTCTATACTTCATGGAATACTTATAGGTTATACTTACAGGTTCATTCTATAAACCTTCATGAATCTCAATCTCTTCATCCCTAAAATGGAGGCAACAACGTCATAAGGATCAAATATATAGCATGCTTGTCCACAGATAAAAGGCTTTCTACACTGTGATTATCGTGTGATGTTATTTTTTTCTCCAAACCTGACCATCTCCAGAGAAAAGGTGTAGAGCCACCCACCCTGTTTCTGGGAACATGTCACCTGTCTTTTCCATGAGCATTTTTTTTTTTTTTTGTATTCAGGTATAGCTGATTGTTAACAGTGTTCTGATAGTTTCAGGTGAACAGTGAAGACAGAGAAGGAGATATATGACTTCACTTATATGTACAAACTAAAAAAAAATGATACAGATGAACTTACTTACAGAAAGAGACTCACAGAGTTAGAGAACGAACTTATGGTTTCTGGGGGAGGGGATGGGGGGAAGGGTAGTCAGGGAGTTTGGGATGGGTATGTGCACACTGCTATATTTAAAATGAAAAACCAACAAGGACCTACTGTATTAGCACAGGGAACTTTGCTCAATGTTATGTGGCAGCCTGGATGGGAGGGGAATTTGAGGAAGAATGGATACAGGTATATGTATGGCTGAGTCCATGAGTGTTTGTTTATTTATATTTTTCTCTTTTTGGCTTTTTTTTTTTTAATAAGCGGTTACATTGTGGGCTCAATTTTAACATGTTCCACAACACATCAAACTGGTGTTTCTTGAAAACAGGGCCCCTGGGTAAAGCATGTCTCCAGGTTCCTTGGTAATTGACAAGGTATTGAATGACTTGAGTATTGAATGACTGCTTGAGTATTGAATGACTGCTCTGTGCCATGCCTGCTCTGGGGCTGGGGATGAGATGAATGAGACAGAGGTCCTGCCTTCAAGAGGCACACAGTCCAGTAAGAGCACTGCTCATAAGACTGAAGTTAACACAGACAATAAGAAGTGCCGTGTGTCGACAAAGCCAAGAGCAGAGAGTGACTGGCTCGGCTCCTAGAGGAAGCGGTACTGAGTGGACATTCACCCGGCAAAGAAGGGGAGGAAGAAAATTCTGGTCAGAGACACAGAGGGGTGTAGGGCTGGAGGTGCCCTAGAAGCAGGTAGGTAGAGTAGGATGTGAAGAGGCGTGAGACCGGAGGGGTGGCAGCCTGGATGGGAGAGGTTATCCTGGAGGCAGCAAGGGGTCTGCAGGGGTCTAGAGGGTTTTAAGCTGGAAATGACATGGTAAGATCTGGATCTTAGGGAATTGGGGGTAAGTCTGTGGGTGGGAGCAGGCTGGACGTAGAGAGACAGCAAGGAGGCTGTGGTCACAACCTGGCAAAAATGATGATGGCCTGGACTAAAGTGGAAAGAAAAGGGGACAGATCCAAGTGATGTTTGGGATTCAGGCTTTGGTCATTAGCTGGATGTGGAATGAAGTGGGGTGGAGAACGAAGCCCCAGCTCCTGGAATTAATTACCCAGGGGGTGGTGACGCCTGCCACCCATGGAGGGCCTGTGTTATCAGTTAGGATATTTTTGGTCTGAGTTTACAGGAAACCCTAAAGATATTTGGCTTGAGCAGAGGGTAATTAATTGGCCCACATAGCTGCAGAGCCTAGGGGCAGTTCTGGCCTCAGGCCGGCTGTGACTCAGGTCTGACTGTGTGAGCAGCCCTGGCCTCCCTGCCTTCCATGTCTTGGTCTGCAGCCTGTCAGCCTCTGGCAGGGTGGTCTAGTGGTTGGGGCAAGGGCTTGAAATCTCGTGACTGGACTTCAAAGCTGGCCTCACATTTTCTGGCTATGTGACCTGGGCAAGGTGCTTAGTCCCTTGTGGTTCAAATCTCTCCTGTTTAGAGTGAGGAGAAGCAGGGCGTTAGGATAAAATGAGATCCATACATGTAGAGAGCCTGGCTCAGTAAGAGTGCTGCTATCAGCCTCAGCCTCCACGTGAGGCAGGAGGCATCTCAAGTTCAGATCTATCAGGGAAGGACGGGTCATCTCGCAGGTCCCTCAGGCCAAACCCTGCAGCAGTTGTGACTGTGTGCTAACCCTGGGGTCCTGTGTTGCTGGTATGGAATGTTCTAGGCCTAGGTCACATGCTCTGCTCAGACATCCCAGACCACAGGGCCCAAAGGAGAAGCATGTCTCCTTACCAGATCTAAGCCTGTTTTAGTTCTGGGGTGAACAGAGGCCAGGTGTCCATAAACTGACTCATGGGGGGCCGTGGGCAGAGGGGTGGCGGATGAGTCCAGTTTGGGTGTGTTGAGTCTGAAGCGCGGCAGCGGGGTCATCCAAGGTGTACAGTTAGAGTATGGGGCTGGGGCTCACCAGAGAGACTTCCAGGCCAGGGTGTTGCTAGAGGCAGAAAATGGAGCTGTGGGAAGGGCCCGGGTAGGGCTGAGAAGAGAGGGGGCGACCAGACCACCACTTAGAGGTGGGGCAGGGTCCAGGGAGGTGGGAGGGAACTCGGGGAGCCAGTTCTCTTGGGAGTCAGGGAACAAAGGATTTTGGAACTGGGGAGTGTCCATGCTCCCACAATTCTGGAGTCAGAAGGCTTCTTTCTGGACCACCTGGCTTCCCTGAGCTACCCACCCCAACTCCCACTGCCTTAAACCTGGCTGATGGGGAGGGGTAGGAGGAGCCCCCAAACAGAAGAAAGTGGGAACAGGGTCCCTCTGGGCTGGCAGACCCACTAGAGGTGGGAGGGAACACGGGGAGCCAGTTCTCTTGGGAGTCAGGGAACAAAGGATTTTGGAACTGGGGAGTGTCCATGCTCCCACAATTCTGGAGTCAGAAGGCTTCTTTCTGGACCACCTGGCTTCCCTGAGCTACCCACCCCAACTCCCACTGCCTTAAACCTGGCTGATGGGGAGGGGTAGGAGGAGCCCCCAAACAGAAGAAAGTGGGAACAGGGTCCCTCTGGGCTGGCAGACCCACTGTAGGGAGAGAGGTGGCTTTCTTTTCTTTAGTTCACTGCTCTGTATGTGTGAATGCTCTAGCACACACACACACACACACACGCACACGCACGCACGGCTCACCTAGGCAAAACAAAACAACACAAGCCCACACAAATGAGCTCATCCAGCTCCACGGCTCCTGTGCCTCCCTTCCGAGTGCAGGGGCTTCTGCACTGGCTGCATCCTGCTGGGCAGGCAGAGCTTGCAGCCACGTCCTCCATGCCCATGGTTCCTCTGTTTACCAGACCCCACAGGACCCTCTCCTTTGTCTGGTTGCTCTTTCTCTCCTCACGTACTAACTGCTACTAACTGCAAAATCACCACCACTTTCAACTCTGCCTCCACGTCCTGCCTCCCATCTCCTCTCCCATACCCTGCTCAGATGCCCTCACCTCCGGCTGCTCACAAAAAGGAGGTGCCTTCAGACATGACTCCCTCCGCTCTGTCCCCAGACCTCCTGTGGAGCCGGGGGCTCTCCATGTGTCCCCAGGACAGGACCACCCTCCCACCCCACCATACCGCACACACACTGGATGCTGTCTCCGCCTCTGCACCATACCCGCTTCACTTCAGTTTCTTTAATGGTCCTTTAGCCACTTCTTCTTTGCTGGCTCCAGCTTCAAAACACTCAGGTTTCTTCCACCTTAAAATAGCCCTTCTCTGAGCCTGGTGCGTGCGCCTCCAGTAACTACCCTGTGTCTTGCTTCATCTTTATAGCCAACGTTCTCCAAAGTTATCCACACTGGCCGTACCCCGCTCCCCTGCCCCTGCCTCCTTTAATCCTCTCCCACCTGGCTTAGTCTACACTGGCGCTGCCTGGTCAAGATCAGCCCCGGGATGGCTGCTTGAGCCTGCTTGTCCGTTCTTTTCTCAGCTGCTCTCCTGCTCACTCATCCTGCTGCTGACTGCTCCCTCCTCCTCACAGCATCCCGGTGGCTTCTCCGACAGCTCCGGAAGAAGCTCAGAGAGAAGCTTGGTGACATGCAGAGGAGAGGCTGAGACGGTGGGCTCCAGGACAATACTGGGTCCACACCCTGGGTCTGCCACTCACTGGGTAACTGAAACCCTGTTCCTCGTCAGTGAAGTGGATAACACTCACTTTGGGAAACTCCTGAGATGAAGTGGATTTCGGAGGGTGGGCCCGGGGCCCTGGAGCACCTGCCCGGGTTGAATCCAGGCTCCCCGGCTCCCAGCTGCATGCCCCTGGGGAGGTCTCGCTTGGCCCTGTCCCTGCCTCACCTCTCTCTGGGGGTCCCATGCCAGCACCTCCTCTCTCTTTGCCCAGGGCGTGCATGCTGAGTGTCTCAGAATGGTCTGAGGGCTTCCTCTTTCCCTGCCCTCTTGCTCTGCATGCTCTGTACCTTTTCCTGGCACTTAAATCGCCATATATAAACCACGGCTCTGAAAGCTGTAGCCCGAGCTGAACCTGGGTGCTGAAAGTTGCATTAATGCCTTGATCCATTCTGCAGTGATTTCCTCAGCAGCTAATTCTGGCAGCTGCTGGAGAACATGTCGTAAATGAGACAGAGGGGCCCCTGCCACAGAGCCTACATTCTGGTGGGAGGGGATGTTTGATGGACCTGTGAGCAAATACATGAATGAGGTCACTGCAGATGGTAATACAGCAGGGCAATGGGGAGGAGAGCTGTGTGCTGACTTTAGGTGCAGGTGGCCAGGGCAAGCCTCTCCAAGGAGGCGGCATCTGGGTCAAGACCTGGCCAGGAGGAGGATGCAGCCAGGCCAAGGGCTGGGGCACAGTGTTCCTGCCAAAGGGACCACAGGTCAAAGAGTCCAGCTGTGGGAATGAGATGGGCCTGTCTGAGGGACTGAAAGGAGGCTGGCACGGTGGGAGCTTAATGAAGCAGTCGGGGAAGCAGGCCTGTGCTCCGGGTGCACCATCCTTGCTCCTGGCCTGACTCCTGGCTTGGGACCACCTCCTCCCCAGCAGGTGTCCTTGAACCGCCCACTTCTTTCCCCTGCACAGCCCGACCACAAATGTGGTCCATTCTACCCCTGAGAAAGCTTTGCTCCGTCTCTGGCTGCTGGCCTTACCTCTCACCCAGCCCCCATGTCCATCGGTCCTTCTTGGCCCCCCCTTCTCCACGGGAACCAGAGTGGTTCTTTTACAAAGGGGTAGCCTGTCAAGCTATTGCCTGCCAGGCTGGAGTCCAAAACGTGGTCCCCAAGCTGTCGCCCTCTTGGGTCTCTGCCCCCTCTCCTCACTGTCTCTGTCCGCATCCCATCGTGTCCTCTGGGCCTCTGACCGCCCTCCTCCCATTGCCCAGCTGGCCCCGTCCCCTCCTTCAGGCCCGGGGCTTCCTGTCAAGCAGTCCCACGGCTCCAGGCTCGCCCCTGACGGCCTTCCCCCGAGTGTTCAGTTACACGACCCGGGTCCCCTTGTCAGGCCAGCGCTGCAAGAACAAGCCTGACTGTGTTCATTCCCTGCTGCCTTTCCAGTGCAGTTGTAATGCTCGGCACACAGTAGGTGCTCAGTCAGTACGTGTTGAATGAATGAAAGGTTGAGTTCTATAGAGAGGCCGTGGGAGGAGAGGATGGGGCTTCTCCCTGGCCCACCCGGCCCTTGAAGCTGCCTACCCACCCGTGCACCCACACAGGCACCTCGGCCTCACCCAGCAGCGTGAGCCCTGCCCACCTGACATTCTCTCTGCCTCTGTCTGAACCCGTTAGGCCCTGAGCCCCTCCAGCTCCGATTCCCTGCCTGCTCCTCTATTCCACCCGCTTGGCCCTTTGACCTGCGGGTGGAGGAGGCTGCTCCCCTGCCCCAGGCCTGGGCTCCTTCTTGACTCATGCGTTCTCACTTCTCAGATTACAGTAGCTTCTCTGGGAGTCGTCTGCACCCGAGACAGCCAGACCCTGGGTCTAGCCCCGATGCTGACCCAGATGGGGCAGTTCCAGGTGATACAAAGTTCAAGGGCAGGCTCAGGTAGCTCGGGTAGGGTGGACGGCAGGTGACTGGAGTTTCGTTAAAGGGCAGTGTGCTGGAGGCTCATCCATGCTTCACAGAGGGTACCCAGGGATGGAGAGGGAGTGGGAGAGGCAGCCGCGCCCAGTCTTCAGTGGGTACAGAACACCAAAGGTTTCATTCAGTCATTAACTCGTTCATTCCACTAAGGTCATAAAGCTGCGGTCCCCGACCCCTGGGCCGTGGGCTGGTACCAGTCCCGTGGCCTGTTAGGAACTGGATCGCACAGTAGGTGAGTGGCAGGCGGGTGAGGGAAGCTTCATCTGTACGTACAGCCGTTCCCCACTGCTAGCATTACTACCTGAGTTCTGCCTCCTGTCGGATCAGCAGCAACATTGGTTTCTCACGGGAGCTTGAATTCTACTGTGAATTGCGCCTGTGAGAGATCTAAGCTGCGTGTTCCTTATGAGAGTCATCCTGAAGCCAACCCCCTCCCCACCTAGCCCATGGAAGAATTGTCTTTCGTGATCCCATCCTTGGTGCCGAAAAGGCAGGGGGCTACTGCTCTGAGGACTTACGCCCATGCCAGGCACTGCTCTAGACCCTGAGGACGCAGCAGTAACAAGGTAGGTAAAAGTCTCTGCTCCTGTGCTGCTGGCCTTCTTGTGAAGGGAGGCAGATGATGAACACTACGTGTAATAGCAAATAGATATAAGATAGAATCCCGGATGTGTATTGGTTCCTAGAGCTTCCATAACCAAGTTGCTCAGTTCTAGAGGCCAGGCATCCAAAACTGAGGTGTTGGAGGGCCCTACTCCCGCCATGATTTTCCAGGAGCCTTCCCTGACTCTCCCAAGCTCACGTGGCTTTCTGGCACCCTTTGGTATTCCTTGGCTGGTACCCACATAACCCCAACTTCTGTCTGCAGTGTCCTGTGCCGTGTGCCACGGGACACCTGTGTGCCCGGCTCCAAGTGTCTTTCTTTTTAGAAAGACACCAGTCACATTGGAAAAGGGGTCTCCCTCCCTAGTTCAGTGTGGTCTCACTTTAATTTGACAAATTACCTCTGCAGTGTAAATCGGGTCACGATCCAGGTACACTGGCTTAGGACTTCAGCACATCTCTTTTTGGGGGGGATACGGTTTATAACAAGTGGTAATAATGAAGGAGGGAGGGAGCACGGAGGGTGTGGGGGCAGGGTGGAAATGATCAGTGAGGTCATGGGGAAGGTGACGTTTGAACGAGGAAGACCGGAGGGAGAAAGAGTGATAAAGCTAAGTGGGGAAAGGCCTCTGTGTGGCAGAGCAGCAGGAGCTGGCAGCCTGAGGAAGGAGCCCCCCGCCGCCCCCCGCCCCGAGTGGTTGAGGAACAGACATCGGGGAGGCCCAGGGAGCAGGGCCGTGGTGAGGACGGAGGTCAGGGCTAGACGAGGTGGAGGTGAGTGACAGGCTGACCAAGTCTTCCACAGAGACCCAGGACGTGCCCCCTCTCCCACGCTTTCTCAGGAAATCCCCAAAGAACATGCCCTACTCAACCAGAAAACCACCGGAAACGATGGCGCAGGGGTGAAGGAAGGAGCGCTTCCCCCGGCGGTGTTCAGGGAGACAGGGATGCTTGTGGGACTGGGCTCCCGGGCTCTCAGGCCCAAGCATCTGTTGACCGATGCTCTTCTCATCCGAGATGGCCAGCAAGTCACACAGCCTCTTCTGGAATACTGTCTGTGTCCCTGGCTGCCAGCCTCCCCTGGCCCAGATCACACTGAACTTTGCTGGAGGCCGAAGATATCTCTGTATTTTTATAATTTATTTATGGCTGTGCTGTGTATTTGTTGCTGCGTGGGCATTTCCTCTAGTTGCGGCAAGAGGGGGCTACTCTCTAGACGTGGGGCTCGGGCTGCTCCTCGTGGTCGCTTCTCTTGTTGCAGAGCGTGGGCGCAAGGGCGAGCAGGCGTCAGCAGCTGTGGTTCCCCGGCTCTAGAGCGCAGGCTCAGCAGTTGCGGTCCACGGGCTTAGTTGCTTCGTGGCATGTCAGATCTTCCCTGATCAGGGATCGAACACGTGTCTCCTGCATTGGCAGGTGGATTCTTTCCCACTGAGCTACCAGGGAAGCCCTTGAAGATATATTTTAGTAAAGCATGCCATTAGGGTTCCAAGCTGTGGGGTAACGTAACTCCCTCGGTGCCTTGTTACCGCGTGAGGGTCCCTGATGTTCTCGCCTCACTGTGCACCCTCTGCGTTCTTCTCCGATCATCTGTCTCGTGCAGATCTGCTCCACCGGCTCCAGGGCGCTGTCATGGAGGTCTCTGCAGCCCGGGCCTCGGTAGCCTCCACAGGGGGCGGGGGAGATCTCACTCAGGGCATTTCTGTGCTAGGGTCTCTCTCCTCAGCAACCTGGACCCCTCAGCTCTAAGATAGCGGCTCTTCATCCACAGTTAACAGCCCATGTGAGCCCTCCTATTTTCATGGCTTTGAACCTCTTCCTTGCCAAACAGCAACCTAGCTAAAGGTGGATTTACCTCCTTCCTGGACCGGCTCTCATGACAAGAGCCGCCCTCTCAGCCGGAAAGTTCTCTGCCCGAGCCATCTGCTCAAATGTCAGCTCCAGCAGCACAGGGATTTTTGCTGTTTCGTTCACGGCAGACAGAAGGCTATGAGGAAATAGAGTTTGAACGAAAGGCATCGTCCCTTAGGTTTTTTCTTTGATCACGGGGTGGGGAGGAGGGAAAAGCTATAAATGGACCCTAGCCCCTTAGTTTTCTCAAGTGAAAGATGTGTTAGTTCCCAGCAATGTGCTAGAACTTAGCTGAGGCACCTGAGCGTGAGACCGTGTGCTGTGCTGTTGGGACGCACAGGAGCTTTAGAGAGACGACAGCAAAGTTTAAGGGGGATAGTGCGCGGATGTTCAGCCATTGTCATGTTCATCTTTTGGATTTAGCAGCAATGAGGTTTTGCGAGGAAATCCAATAACTCCAAAATGCTTTCAATACTATTTGTTCTTTAGACTTCACTGTTTGTGGGTTTGCAAAAAAAAAGGAGAGAGAGAGAGAAGCACATTTCTTCCCCTGTGTGCGAGCAGGGTGGAGAGGGCAGGGCTGTGTGACTGGCTGAAGATGGGAGCAGCATGTTCCAGCACCTGGAAGCTCGGTCCAGAGGCTGTGGATACAGCGGGAGCAGAACCCACCATCTCAAAGGCACAGGCGGCAACAAATAGGAACATCGCGCTGCCAGTCGGGCCCCAAATCTGAAAGTATCTTTTCGTTTAAAATGTCTTGATCAAGCACCAAATGTTACAGGAATTGTAGGAGAAATGAATTAAAAGTAGAAACAATAGTTTATCCTTTTGTCATTTGAGAGAAATTATGAATATTTCAAAACCATTTGGTGGGAACCAGGGACTGACGCCCCAGTTCCCTTCCCCCCAGTGGCTAAGGCGGTGTTTCTTAAAATGGGTGCCATGGTTTTCCAGCTGCAAAGGACTTTAATTGGTGTTGTTTGAAAACAGGGTTCTGTGGTCTAATAAATTTGGAGATTATTGTGTTAGGCAAAGTTAAAGAGATTTCTTTACTGTAGTTCTCGTAAGAGGCATTGCTATGCCAATATTATGATGAATCTAAGAGAAGCGCAGAGCACTTCCCAGCAGATTTGACCAAAGAATTGATTTTTTCCCCCTCCTCCTCTTTTTTTTTTTAAAAGAAGCCTCCCATGGGATCACCATTCCAGCCAACAAAGCTCCAGGGAAACATTGAAAACCTTCCTTTTGGAAGAGAAGAAAAACTTTGGAACAAACCATAGATCATGCCACTTTGGATCATGCATTTCTCTTACTTTGTCAGAACAACAGTATAAAATTAATTTTATTTCCAAGGACTGTAATGCCACATTACTAAATTTAAATTCACATTTTTTTTCCCCAAAGACAGTTTTAAAAAACATTTCGGAACTACTACTTATGTGAAACAAATCTCTGCATGGAGCAATGGCCAAATATGTACAAGAATTTTGTACAGGATGAAAATGTGATGCCGGAATTTCAATTTGCCACAACTATTTTACCCAAAGTTCACCATGCTTCGTGGTTCTTGTGACATGATAGATCTTGGCTGGCTTCCCTTCAGCATGATTGTCATGAAGGAAGACCATTCCTTGGAGAGCTGCTTTGTCTGCTTTGGTTTGATCATTCTCTCCTGCCGGTCAGCTACCTTGTTGCCTAAAACGGATTGACTCAGAGATTGGGGTCAGCGTCCTGGGCTGTTGGCTGAGGAGTGGGGATCCAGGGCAAGGCCCAGAAGCTTGAAGGCCTGATGGGCAGGCTCCGTGGGGGAAGTTGGCTGCCCTGGTTGAGAGATGGGTAATGTTTTGTGGGATGAATCTGAGCTTACCCGGCTTCGTCTTTTCACCATGTTGAACGTTCTGAATGTAAATTTCTGAGCTGTAACTCTGGCTGCTGTGGTTATGTCTGGCGGTTGTCATCCTGGCTCTGTGGCTGGGCTAAACTAATGGAAGTGAAGAGATTCTGAATGAAAGATGTGGCAAAGTCATGTTGTAAAGGAGCCTGTGGGAGCGCAGGATTGTTGTGAGTTTCTTTTGAAACAATCTATTGTAACTACCAAATATACTATTGGGGGATCAAATACAATACCAAGAGGGCTAGGCAGGAAAACTAGGGTGCCCCTCCAAGTGACCTGAGATGATTGTTGCATGAGGAATTCAGGCCTGATGGTGTCAGATCTTCTGACTGTTCAAGAGGAGATGGAAATCCAGATTTTGGGGGTATTTTGTGGCTGTGCCATGTGGCATCTTTCCTGACCAGTGATCAAACCCATGCCCCCTGCAATGGAAGCGTGGAGTCTTAACTGCTGGACTGCCAGGGAAGTCTGAAATCCAGATTTTTCTTTAAATTCTACTGATTTTAAAATGGCGGTTCCATTAAAGAAGTGGTGTGAATCAATCCCACTTCCACCTGTGGCCTAAGCTGGCCTGTGGGCTACCAGTTAGTGACCAGTGGTGACTGACAAATCTCTATCCCCAGCTCTAATTCTTTCCTGAGTGCCGCAGCCACATACAGAACTGCCTACCAGATGTCCGTACGTCTGGATGTCCCAAGGCATCTCAGTTTCCCATCGTCCAAAGTTGACCTTATCATCTCCTCCATGCCTCTTCTTCCTGGGTCCCTGAGCTCACTGATGATGCAGTAAGTCTCCCATCACCCAGGTCACCCTGGGAACCCTCTTAACATCCATCTCTAGCATCTGTACCCTCTTCTCCATTTCCTTGCCACTGTCTTTGGGTGCTCACCCTCTTTTACCTGGGCCACTTCCATAGCCACTTAACTGGTGTTCCCTGACTCTCAGTCTTTTCCCTTCCTGTGGAGCTGCACTGTGTGGACACTCTCCCGCCTTCATGCCTGGCCACCTTTGGTCCTGCAGCCTGGAGCCCCTTGTTTACATGCGTAACCCCTTGGAGAGCTGCTTTGTCTGCTTTGGTTTGATCATTCTCTCCTGCCGGTCAGCTACCTTGTTGCCTAAAACGGATTGACTCAGAGATTGGGGTCAGCGTCCTGGGCTGTTGGCTGAGGAGTGGGGATCCAGGGCAAGGCCCAGAAGCTTGAAGGCCTGATGGGCAGGCTCCGTGGGGGAAGTTGGCTGCCCTGGTTGAGAGATGGGTAATGTTTTGTGGGATGAATCTGAGCTTACCCGGCTTCGTCTTTTCACCATGTTGAACGTTCTGAATGTAAATTTCTGAGCTGTAACTCTGGCTGCTGTATCTGTCGCCAATTTGTCTGTCTCTTTGTGAGTCAGGCTGTGCTTCCTTCCTGTCAGCACTGCTGTGTCTGTCTCAGGGTGGTGATTAGGGGTGGGATCAGAAGAGACTGGGGAACACCATCCTGAGAAGTACCTGGAGTTAGCAGGAGGCTTTGCCTGCAAGGACACACCTTACTCACACTGGGATAAGCAGTAAAGAGGGCTTATCAGCTCAACCAACTGGTCAGTGTGGAGGAAGGATGTGCCCCAGAGCTGGTTTGATGCAGGTTCAGCCTGTCAAGCAATGGCACCCCACTCCAGTACTCTTGCCTGGAAAATCCCATGGATGGAGGAGCCTGGTGGGCTGCAGTCCATGGGGTCGCTAAGAGTCGGACACGACTGAGCGACTTCACTTTGACTTTTCACTTTCATGCGTTGGAGAAGGAAATGGAAACCCACTCCAGTGTTCTTGCCTGGAGAATCCCAGAGACGAGGGAGCCTGGTGGGCTGCCGTCTATGGGGTCCCACAGAGTCGGAAACGACTAAGTGACTTAGCAGCAGCAGCCTGTCAAGACCTGGGGAGTCTGTCTCTCTCCAGGCAGATGTGGTGCAGCATCCACCCGAGGCTGGCGCCCCCGTGTGGCCTAAGAGGGCACAGCAGCCTCCTGGGCTCTGGCTTCCCTATCCAGGTCATGCGAGAGGGAGGATGGTTTGGGAAGCTCTCCTAGAAGGGCAAGGAAGCCACTTTCCAAGGAGCCCGGCAAAAGTGTCCTCGTCCCACGCTCCCCTTACCATGTTCCCCCGACCCCTGTGCCCCTTTACGCATGCAGTGGTGGAAGTGAGAAGGGCCATCTGTCTCAGTTTGATCTCCCCCGTGTAAGACCCCAAACTTTGCAAATGTGGACCTGCTCTTCCTCTAAATTTCATTTGTGTCAACTGGTCCCAGGGAGCTGCTTCAATTCTGGGCTGGAACCACCAGCGACGGCACTGGTGAATGTCTAGCTCCCTCTAGTGGGGGTTCTGAGAAGGAACGGAATGAGAGGATTGCTGTGGCGGTCAGGTGGGACGGTACCCCAGCTTCTCCAGCTCCCTCCGCAAGGGTGTGTTGTGACAGGCAGCCTGCCATTGCCTCTTCTCCCTGCCCCACTGAAGCTGAGGGCGCTTTTCAGGGCTGCAGAACCCAGTCCTGAGGCCCTAGGAAGGAAGGCACAGGGCTAGTGGGGTGGGTGTGCAGGGAGGATCCTGAGGGAAGGAGTAGATACCCTTAAGGAGAAGGAAGGACAGGGAGGGAGAGGAAGGGGGAGGGAAGGAGAGGGAGGGGCTATTGGGAGGGGGAACTCTTTGGGGAAGTCCCTTCCTTGGAAAGGCCGGGTTGTTAGGTGCATTCTTTAGTGATCCACAAGGGAAACTCCAAGTCAATTGGAGAGTTAACGGTTTTCTCTCAGAGAAGTTAATTCCCTTTTACCCAAACACTTCAGAAAAGAAATTTGCATATGGAGTAAATGTGCCTTTGGGGGAGATTTAAGGGACATGGTGGCAAAGGGAGCTGGTGTCACCCCCTCTCCTTCCAGGAAGTCCCCAGGGCAACTGATGGCTCCAAAGATGACACAGTAATAGCAGGAAAAATAAGCCAGAGGGCACGTGCTGGGGAGATGAGGGACCCCACCTTCTGATGGCTCCCTGAGAGAAGGGGATGCCTCCAGCAAATGCCTGCCTTTTCATCAGTGCTGGGGCTGGTGCCCTGGATCCGCATCTGCTCCCTCCTCCTTCAACATGCCCTTTGCACTGCTGAGGCCAGAAAGCCAGAAATCACCCTCCTCAGACTCCCTTGCAGCTAGAGTGTACCGTGTGTGTGTGTGTGTGCACGCGCACACGCTTAGTCATTCATGTCTGACTCTTAGTGACTCCATGAACTGTAGCCCGCTAGGCTCCTCTGTCCATGGGATTTTCCAGGCAAGAATACTGGAGTGGGTTACTGTTTCCTCCTGCAGGGGATCTTCCCGACCCAGGGATCACACCCTGTCTCCTGCGTTTCCTGCACTGCAGGCGGATTCTTTACCACTGAGCCAGCTGGGAAGCCCATGAGTGCATCAGGTGTGGCCAAATAATGCGCTTGTGCAGGGTTTGAAAGTGCAGTGAGCCCGTTGCTGCAGCAATTCCTGATCTGTGGGTGGAGACGTGATGGTATGTGTGTGTGTCCTTGAACTCAACGGTTCCTTCGGAAGCCTCCAGCTCCCTACCTCCCCACCTGCCGGCTGCTGCCTCCACCCAGGATTTTATAAGCAACTAATTCCCTGAACCCCACTCCTCCTTTTTAAGACCTAGATGGGCTTGTTTCCTACTCTGCTGGTACAGTAAGTATACAGAAGAAGCTGGTTTGAATGGAAAACAGAATGCTGAATCTGTTCCTAACGGAGATCTTTGGGTCTGAGAGAGAGAGGGACACACTAGATTGGAGGAGAGGAAGTGGGGGACCCTCAGAGGGACAAGGTTGGACAGGAGTCCTGTTTCTCTGAAGCCAGGGGGATGAGGGGCAGTGGATACAGGTGTAGGTGAGGCAGAAGCTTGGGAGAGGACAGCCAAATGGTGACCTTGCCAAGCTTACCCCTGGACCTCAGATGCCTCCCTTCTTTACTTCCCTTCCTCTTTCTGGGTATTCAGTCAGGATGGAGTTTTGGTGAAACCCAGTGGTCCAGGCGTTCCCTCTGGTTCTCAGCCACTGCTGCTCTCTGGAAAGATCTGGTGGGCTCACCGGTTGACCCGGTTGACACCAAGGTATAAGAAGGGTCAGGCCTACAGCACAGTCTGGAGGGCAGCTGGGGCCAGGGGGGCCTGTTTTAGAATAAAGTCTCTTCAAGATTAAAGACCTGGAACTTCTCTGGCTGCCCATTGGTTGGGATTTTGCCTTCCAGTGTAGGGGGTGTGGGTTTGATCTCCATTCGGGAAACTAAGATTCTACATGCCTCATGGCCAAAAAATCCAAAACATAAAACAGAAACAATATTGTAACAAATTCAATAAAGACGTTAAGAATGGTCCATGTCAAAAAAATCTTAAAAAAAAAGATCAAAGACTAAAGCTCTTCAGGGGAATTTGGGCATCTGCTGTTGGAAGAGGAGTTGTTTTTTGACATTCAAACACTCTGGAATCAGAGAGAGAGATCAGCTGAAGAGATACCCTCAGGTATTATGGGACTTGGCAGCTAAAAATATGGCCTCCAATTCTTTGACACTCTTCCCGTTGAAATGGGCTTTACGTTCATTCCCTCCTTAAAACTGGATGGGCTTGAGACCACTGCACCAGTTGGCACGGTGGACACAATACCATGTGGCCTGTAAAGTGTTAGTTTCTCAGTGGTGTCTGACTCTTTGTGGCCCCATCTAGCCTGCCTGCTCCTCTGTCCATGGACTTCTCCAGGCAAGAATACTGGAGTGGGTAGCCATTCCCTTCTCCAGGGGATCTTCCTGACCCAGGGATCGAACCTGGGTCTCCTGCATTGCAGGCGGATTCTTTACCGCCTGAGCCCTTGAGATCTTTAAAGTTAGGTCATAAAGGCCTGGCAGCACTAGCTGGATCTCTGGGAGCACTGCTTTTCTGATGTCCCTCTCTGGATGCTTCCTCTTGGGACCCAGTTGTTGGTAAACAGCCACCTGAAGAGGCTCGAGAAGATCCTCCAGTTGAAGGGGCCAGCCCAGTTCAGCTTTTAAATCATCTGGTCCAGACACATGAAGAAAGAAGCTGGAGTGATGATGGCTCCAGCCCCAGACATCCATCCAAACCCCAGCCTCCACCTCGCCACACACCCTGTCCCAACCCCCTGACCCACAGATTCTCTGAACACAATAAACCAGAAGATGTTTATGCTACTGACGTGGAAGATGTTGGAAATATTGTGGCAGCTGCCTGCAGCCTGGGGTCACTGCCCTCAAAAGTGCCCTTCTTCTGTGGGGACCCCCCATGTCCCACACTTGGTGGGCTGTTGGGGAACCAGGCCTCCATAGAATCACAAAGTTCAACTGCACTTTGTGAGCCCTGCAGACTGACTGTCACAACCCGTCACTCCAACTTGGGGCATCTGGGCTCGGACTCCTGGCAGACTCATCAAGACATTTCCTGCAGACGGGGTCTCTCCCACCAAGAGAACAGCTTGTCTGCGTTGCGGTCAGTGGTGAGTAATTCTCATTTTTGTAGGGGGAGCAGGCAGACCTGGATTTGAGACTGGCTCCACCTCTGCTGCCTCTGAGCCCTTGTGCAGATTTGGCCACATCTCCGAGCCTCAGTTTCCTCATCTGTCAAGTGTGTGGTCCCTTGCGGAGTGGCTGTGACGGTGAGGTAATGTGTGAAAAGCTGCGGTGGGAACAGCCATCCTTCTGCGTGGGAACTGGCCTCGGGGGAGACCGCTTGGTTGAACCCGGTGCCCAGGGACAAAAGGCAATGGCTTTTCCCCCCAGTTCCTGGCTTCGCTGGGGTATTAGTCGGGTTATCCATTCGCCATGCATCAGAGACTCAAAATAACAGTGACTTACACAGATGAAACATGATTTTCTGTCCTATATCGTCCGGCAGGAACATTCCAGGACTGGTGGAGCAGCTACACAGAACCGGGTCTCAGGCTTTTCCTGTTGCTCCACAGCTGCCGGCGAGCACCATCCATGCTGACTTCCACGTCTGGCTTCCAGCCAGTGGAAGGGGCCGTGGTGGAGAGAGGGTGTCCCCCAGCGTGGAGGCCGGATTCACGACCTCCACTCACCTTCTGCTGGCTGTACTCAGGCACGTGGCAATAGCCGGGTGCCTGGGGTGCTGGGAAGCACCAGGGCACCCGTGTGCCTAACGACAGATCAGGGCTCCACTGCTTCTACAGAGAAGGAGAGCAGGCCTGAGGGCGGAGCAAAAAAAGTGTCTAGTGTAGTGGGCCTGGGGGACGCAGGGCCCAGCCCCAGCCATCCTTCTGCCCACCTTTCCAACCAACTCAGCTGTTGAGGGCATTGAGCCAGGAGCAGCATTGTAGATACGAAAAGACTAGACCCTGCTCTCAGGGAACACGATTTTTCACAAACCGAAGCTGGTGGAGGATGTTTAGGGCATGGCTCCGAAGGTCCCTGTTGTCCTGGTCTCCGAGTTCTGGCCAGTCTGTTCCTGAAACACGCTGGTCCCTCCCCTAGAGGCTGCTCCCTCCCTGAGTGTGGCTGAGTGCGGTGCCCTTGACACTGACCAACAGTTGCATAAAATACTTTCCTTTTCTGCAAAAACAGTTTTTCAGGACATAGTGAACCACATCACTCAGTGTTCCCAAAATCAAGGACCATGTGAGCAACTTTCACTAGAGTTCATTATAAAGGAAAACTGTTCCCACTGAGAAAAGAGCCTGCTTCCTGCAGATTGTAACACATCAGACTTCCCCTTCCGCCCTGGCTGCCCCGAGGCTTAATCACAGCATCTGTGGCTGCTCAGTTCGCCTTGTACAACCTCTCTTTCCTGTGGGCCCAGCATTTTAGTTCTCTGTGTTGGTCTTACTGTTACGTCTGTAGTACTTGTTGCCTCCCACGTTCTCTCTAGAAAGAAGCGGGTTATCATTAGTGATGAAACAGAAAGCTCGGGCCCCTTAATTGGGAAGAAAATAAAACAGGTGGTTCCGAAGGGTAGTCTTATTGCTGTACCCGAGAGTCAGTGTTGACTCCAGTTTTCCAGCAGCTGGGGCAGAAAAGGGGTGGTTTCCAGGCCTCAGAAAGCAGGAAGCAGAGCAGGGTTGGGAGAGAGGCAAAGCAGGGCGCCCTCGGCGGCGCCCGCAACGATTCCTGGCATGGGCACTGATCTCAGCTCCATCACGCAGCAGCTGTGTGACCCTGAGTGAATCGCTTCTCTGTGCGTCGGTATCGCAATAATGATGGCTTCTGGTTTCATCACTTAGATCTCTGCTTCTGCCTTTACGTTACCCTCTCCTTTTCTGTGCATCCGTGCCTCCTCCTCTATTGAATCAGGACGCTTGTCGTTAGATTTAGGGCCCACCTAGATAATCCAGGATGATCTCAACTTTACGATCTTTAACTTAATTGTATGTGCAAAGACACTTTCGCTATATATGGTCAGATTCACAGATTCTGGGATGTGGGCATATCTTTTGGGGCCACCATTCAATCCACTATAAGGACTAAAGTTTGAATCTGAGCAATGCATCTCTTAGGGTGAGCCCAGTCCTTAGACAGGAGATGTGTGGGGGTGTTTTTCTGGTGGGAGAAGTAGGCTCCTAAAGCCTCCACCTCGCAGAGGTAGCTTTTCATGGAGTCGCTGCCGACGTGTGGAGATGCAAGCTCCTATGGGTGGAGATTGGGCTTCTTGTCCTGGGTCTCTTGTGGCCCCTGAGAGCCCAGTGGGTGCCCTGTACACACCACTCTGGACTGATCAACTCCCACCTCCTTTGGCAGGGGGAGGGTTGGCCACATGACTCACTGGACAGACTCACAGCAGAGACAACTCAAGGGGGCACTCCTTTCTCCCGCTCCTCACCCCTCCCAGCACAGGCCCATGTGGCCGGCTCCCTGGCCACCCTCAGTGCTCCCTGCTCCCAGCACCTAGCACACAGCGACCACTTTGATGGGGCAATCTCCTGCTCAAACGCCTGCCATGGCTCCTCCTGAGTCAAATCTAAACCTGCTCCAGGCCTGCCACCACGGTGGACCAAGCTACTTGTCCAGCCTCAGAATCCAGGATTCCTTTTTGTTTATTCTCTTAGTCATGACCGACTCTTTTTCAGCCCCTATGGACTGCCAGGCTCCTCTGTCCATGGAATTTTCCAAGCAAGAATACTGGAGTGGGTTGCCATTTCCTCCTCCAGGGGATCTTTCCGACTCAGGGATTGAACTTGCGTCTCCTGCATTGACAGGAGGTTTCTTTACCACTGAGCCACCAGGGAAGCCCCCAGGATTCCTCTGTAAAAATTCATCCCTTTCTTGCTGTTCCCCAAGCCTCTGTGCTTTTCCTGACCCTGTTCCCTCCTCCTGGGATGAGTCTCTTCCTTCTAGCTGTCAACCTCTAGCGCTCTTAAAGGCCCAGCTCTATGCCTCTGCCTCCTGGCCACTTTCCCAGCTTTTCCAAGACAGAAGTGATCACTTTGTCTCCTTTCTTCCCTCTTATGATGTCTCCCACTCTCCTCCTTGTCCTGTTCTTTATTGTCAGGGCTCATTTCCCCCAGAGTCACCTCTCTGCTGGAAGGAGCCATGCCTAACTCACTTTTGGATTCCCAGCGCCCCACACAGCGCTGAGCACATAGTAAGTGCTTTTGTTGTTGTATAGTCTCAAAGTCATGTTGGGCTCTTTTGTGACCCCACGGACTGTATCCTTCCAGGCTCTTCTGACAGTGGGATTTTCCAGACAAGAATACTGGAGTGGGTTGCCATTTCATCCTCCAGGGGATTTTTCCCGACTCAGGGATCAAACCTGTGTCTCCTGCATTGCAGGCGAATTCTTTACTACTGAGCCACCAGGAAGCCCTCTTAATGTGTAAAGTATCCATTGTAGATTTTCACATTAAACTGTGGTCACTCAAAGGCCAGAGTTCTCAGGACAGAACTGCCTGCAGCTTCTTGACCTTGGGGCTTAGTTCTATTCTCTGCGTGGCTGGTGTGTGGCCTCAAACCTAGATTTCCCTGTGGGCCTGTATCCAGGCTGTTGGTGGTTCCTTGTGGGTACACCTGAGTGCTGACAGAGTAGGTCTTAAACACTGTGAAGTTTGTCAAAAAGAAGTAATATATGTTAAAGAAAATATTTCATATCTATAAAAATTATATACAAAGTTTAACAGAGAATAAATTGAACAGCCACGTCAGTATGGTCATCCTAAGAAAAAGAATGTTGCCAATATTGTGAGTGATACACCCTTACATGCATCCCCCAGCAAGGTCTGTTTCAAGCCTACTAAACTCCAGCGGCAGGGACAGTTTAACAGTGTTCAGGGACTGTATGAAGCTGTCTGATGGAGCGTCAGATTTCAAAACTCTTAAAGTCACCTGTGTTCACATAAAGAAGAAGCAACAGCATTTTAGGGACACAGTTCTACAGGGAGACGAGTTCTGGCTGGCAACTAGATGAAGCGGGTGTGCAGTCATACTGCAGTACTGAGTGACACCTGCGTGGTGGGAGGTGGTTCGTGCTTGATGCTTGACATTCTAACAGGCAGTCCTTCTGAATTCCTACAAGGCGCCGGGGGTGGGGGTTGGGGGTGAGGAGGGTGGGAGGTGGGGTTGGGGGCCGGGGTGTGTGCTTAAACTGCTGAAGTGCATATTTCTGCCCCTAGATGGCGCCACAGGACCGTACCCCTTCCCACCTGTGCGCTCCGTTTGGGGATGACTGAAGACAGAAACCAGAGAAACCCTTTGTAAGAGAGAAACCCTTTCAACTGAGGAACGAAACACTAGCCGACGCTTAAAACAGGCAGTGAGTTGCTAATTCCTGCAGCTTGCTCTTCTCAGCACGAACTCTGGTTGACCATAGCGCCTGCAGGACTTTGGGCCAATGCCTAGGTGAGGATGACAGAGCCCAGTTTTGAGGACGCTGGGGATAACAAAATGGTTTCATTACACATAAAGTGTGTTCAGACACTGGAACAGTGTCTGACACATAGTAAATGTTTGATGAAACTCGCTGTTCTTTTCCTTTTCAATTGGTATTGCAGGAACTTGTCATAGCCCCTGAGGGCAGGGACCCCAGCTTGCTTCTCACCTCTGCACCCCAAGTGCCAGGCGGGTGATTAGTTAGCTCATTCTATCTCCACCTGCTCCCATCTCACGGAGAATGGAGCTGCTGTCCACCATGTGGCTTCAGAGAAGACCAGGCTGGGACCAAGGTGGAGGTGGCTGGTTGAGCAGTCCAAGCATAGGCTGGGCTTCCTGGTGAGAGACTGGGCTCCTGGGTCCCGGAGGTGCACAGAAGGCTGCAGAGGGGACCCTGGCTGATGGCTGGACTGGGTGGCCCTGCCTGGGGGTCGTGTTTCTAAGTGAAAAGCAGAGTAACCATTGCTGGAGCCTTTGCCGTCCTGCGGTTGTGCGAAGGGCTGGGGAGGTCTGAGGGGTGCAGGAGAAGAAGCTCCCTTGCTGAGGGTGGGAAGGGTCAGGGAGCAGGGAGAGGAGGGGAAGGGCAGGCCTTGAAGCTCCTGCGGCAGCATCTAGGAATGGACGAGCTCGAGGGTGGGTGGGGTATCTGTAGGTGGGCCTGGCCCGACTCGGCCTGCGGCCATGGCCCCTCTTTTCCCCACCCGCTCTGCCCTCTCATGATGGTCCCTGTCTCGGTTTGTGGGATGGCTCCCCTGCCCACCTGGTTGCCCCAAACCAGACACGTGGGCCTCACCCCTGGACTCTACCATCCCCCCCAACCCTCAGCCCACCAGGTCTACTGGGGAGACAGAGAAGTGTGGGGGGCCCCACCCAGCATCAGGTGGGCTCCCCGCTTCTGCCGTGGCCCTGCAGGCTTTCCTCAGTGCGGCGGGAGGAGGCTCCTGCTACGTCCTCGAGTCAGATCACGACAGCGCCCTGGTCTCCGGGCTCCCTATCTTGTCTCACGGTAAAGCTAAATCCTCAGTGACTGGCTGGCCCACGGGCCTCTCGAGCCTCGCCTCTTTCTCTCTATCGCCTCTCTCTGGCCACCCTGGTGCCCTGCCTCTCCTCACAAACCAGCCATGTCCCCTCTCTGCACTCACCTTGTCTTCAGCCACACAGCCGCTGGACTGGCTCCCTCACTTCATTCAGTCTTCACTAACATCGCCTATGGATGAAGCCTTATTTAAATTTATCATCTTCCCTCCTTGCCATCCCCATTTCTTCTTCCTGTTTCATTCTTCTCCACAGCAACAGCCATCTAACATACTGTGTTTAGGACTGGCTACGTTATTTGCAGGCTCAATGCAGCATGAACACGTGGGCACCTTGCTAAAAAAATTATTGAGAATTCCAAGTTAGTGGCAGCAGTGTGTTAAACTAACTGCGGGGCCCTGGGCAACTGCGTGGGTGCCACACCCATGAAGTGGCCCCCAATAATGCTGTACATATTTGTTTACTGTCCTTTCCCCCCAAATGAAATGTAAACTCCATGAAGGGAAGGCTCAGACTTGACCACGGTGGTGCTGTAGTGAATAGAACATAGTAGGGGCTTCCCTGGGGGCTCAGTGGTAAAGAATCTGCTTGCCAAGAAGGAGACACGGGTTTGATCCCAGGGTCGGGAAGATCCCCCGGAGAAGGAAATGGCAAGTCACTCCAGTATTCTTGCCTGGAAAGTTCCATGGACAGAGGAGCCTGGTGGGCTGCAGTCCATGGGGTTGCAAAGAGTTGGACACGACAGAGCGCACACAGTGATGGTACAGGGTGTATTTGGTGTCTGGGCTGGCAGGAGGAGGGGGTGGTCTGTGCACAAGGTGTCTGGGGAGAGAGGGGTAAGGACAGAGTGGATGGAGCAGACTTGGTGCCCATCCCATTATCTGGAGGGCTGCCGTGAGGCCCTGCAGAGAGAGACGTTCAGAGGCGCAGCACCAGGGGATGAAGGAGCCTTGGGTTTTGAAGACCCCTGAGATTCTGGGCCAAAACAGTGTGACCTCGAGGACTGGGAAGATGGTGGTTGGAGAGGGAAGCGCTGCTCTACGCCACCCAAATTCCACCCCCTCAAGACCCTGCCGCGGACCCGGGAAGGCTCAGTGGGCTGTGGGCAGAGAGCTCACGGATGACACTGGCCACTGAGGTGGGGCGTCTACAGGCTCCTGTCCGGCAAGGCGGGATCCCTGGGAGACCCTGGAAGTACCTTGGGAGCCACACAGGTGGGGCCCAAGAGCCCCCCTGACTTGGCACTGATGTCAAAGTGGCCAGTTTTCACCCCCAGGCTGGTAAGGCCACCAGCCCAGTGTCTGGCACTTAGTATGTGCTCAATAAATGGGAGTTAGCACTATGTCCTCAGGGTGTTCTTAGGAGGGCTCTGCAGGGGGCTGAGGCCCAGACAGAGGGAGGCGGGGCGGATAATGAAAAGCACGTGGGCAGGAAGGGACCCTAGGAGCAGCTAACTAGCACTAATCCCACTGTGAGAAGAGGCTTGCCCAGGGATGAGTCAGAGGCCAGTGAGGGGCGATCGCGCTGTAATGCTGGCCCTGCCTCCCTGCCATGCTCATGGACTCTCCAGACCACCTCCTGCTGGTCTCTGCTGGAAGTTGCTCGGGTCCTTCAAGGCCTGCATGACCAAGACAAGTCCTTCTGTCGCTCTCCCAGACCTGTAGCTCTGATCTTCATCCAGCCGGTGGCAGAAATCTGAGAGGACCTTCAATTTTCCTTTCTCCAGCCAGGGCCTGCTCCATCACCAAGTTCAAGGCGGGAACCCATGCTCCAGCCACCCACTGGCCTCCGGCTCTGCTGTTCTTCCCCTCCGTGTTTGTGCTAATGTGGCCCCCAGACCTGCCCTTCCCCTCTCCTCTGCTCCTGACTCAGCCGCTCCGACTTGGTCCTGGGCACTCAAGAAGGTCATGGAATAGGGATCCTCGCAGGACTCTTTCCGGCCTGGGGTCTGGATGGGTCCTTGTGCCCTGCCGGTCCCACACTGGTCAGCTGGGGGCGCTCCTGCGCCACGGAATCCCTTCGCGCCGGCTCGCGGTGGGGGCGGGGAGCCTCTGCAGCCTCGCTCAGCGGCGTGGCCCAGCCGGTCTGGCTGGTCTGGGTGTGGACGGCGGGGACGGAAGTGGGGGCGGGCGGGCGTGAGGCACGTCGATGCGTCCTGCGGCGGAGGGGCTGCGGTGCTGCGTTTGCACACGCACTCGGAATGTCTGTGAGGTGCGGCCTGGTCGCAGGGCTTGGCTGGCTGTGGAGGTTCCCTGGGGTACTGGCTGCTCCCCGAGACCCCGGGACCCCGCTGTAGGGCTTCGAGGACTTAGGTGAAAGTCTGGTCCTGGCCCTGCCACTCTCCTGACCATTCCCCAGGGGTTCCCACGTCCACATCCACATCCATATCCACTTGGGGCAATTTCTCAGTTCTTTGGAGGGTGGGCTTTGAGATCTAACATGCCCTCTGCCTGACTCAGAGGGTAAAGCGTCTGCTTGCTTTGCGGGAGACCCGGGTTCAATCCCTGGGTCGGGAAGATCCCCTGGAGAAGGAAATGGCGCCCCACTCCAGTACTCTTGCCTGGAAAATGCCATGGACGGAGGAGCCTGGTAGGCTACAGTCAATGGGGTCGCAAGGAGTCGGACACGACTGAGCGACTTCACTTTGACTTTGAAGCGCTCTGCCACTTGGGCAATCACCCTGAGGTAGCCCAGTTAGTAAAATGGGGATGAGAACACCCACTTCACAGACTGTGGTGAGAACTGGAGCTCCAGGTGGGCAGCACTAGCTCCCCGCTGCTGCCGCCTGGTGTCGCAGCTGGGGAGGTGGGGAGGTGTCAGACAAGACCACCCTGAGCCCCAGGGATGGAAAGTTGTGGCAGATAGTCTGTGCTCTCGGCACGCTGAAGGTGGAGGGTGGTAAAGGCCTATCACTAACCTGCAGGTCAGGAGGTGGGCCTGCCGTCAGAAGGCGCCATGGTCTGGGCTTCTGAGCGGGGGACTGATTTTGGAGGAGTTGGGGCTCTTGTTGTATCTGTGTCTGAGGGAGATAGATAGGATTTGCTTCCAGTCTGGGAGTGGAAGGGAGGGCTCTCTGGGCTGTGGAGCATTGGAGCAAAGCCAGGAGGCTGAAACTGCAGGGCCTCAGGGGCCAGTGTGGCCCGGGGAAGGGCGGGTGGAGTGCAGCAGGCGTCCAGTTGTTGGGGTGGGTGGGCTGGCACTTGGTGGGAGTCTGGCTGTGAATTCCACAGCCAGCAGGGGAGCTCTGGGAGGACTCTGGGCAGCTCAGACCCCTGGCGGCAGCCCGGGGAAGGGCGGGTGGAGTGCAGCAGGCGTCCAGTTGTTGGGGTGGGTGGGCTGGCACTTGGTGGGAGTCTGGCTGTGAATTCCACAGCCAGCAGGGGGGCTCTGGGAGGACTCTGGGCAGCTCGGACCCCTGGAGGCGGGAGGGCTCCCTCTGCTCAACATGGGGGCTGGGGTGGACGGCGGGCTCAGAACCCGGGAGAGCTGCAGGAGCGGGGCCGAGCTGCCTGGGTGGGGACCTGGCTGGCTCCTGGAGGGACTGTTGCTGGTGTTCAGCTGCTCAGGTCGTGTCCGACACTATGCGATCCCACGGACTTGCAGCACGCCAGGCTTCCCTGTCCTTCACTGTCTCCTGGAGTTTGCTCAGTCTTACATCCATTAAGCCTTGCCCAGCATCAGGGTGAGATGGAAAGGAGGAAAAGCTCCTTCTCCCCTTGGATGGTGTTGAAGGGTATCAGGTTGGGTGACTGTGAGGATTTCCAGGGCAGAGGTCTCGGGGGAGCCCTGGCCTAGAGGCCTGGCCCTCCCTTACCCGTACCTGAGCCCCGCCCCGCCTCTCCTGGTCCCCATTGCCTCCACATGCCCTGTATGCTCATCCAGGCTTCTGGGATAGCCCTGGACTGGCTGAGGTCTGAGATGGGGCAAGGCCATTTCAGCCCTAACCCTATTAGGCGATATGTGATGAGTTAACGACCTCTCAGGGTCTCCTCTGTACACTGTGGTCGGGGGGGAGGCGGGGGTGAGGCGTGGGGCCACAGCTCCTGACAGTCCCTGTAGGGGCCAGGTCTTCAGACGGGAAGAGGCAGGTTAAGGAAAGGACACACTCAGGGTCGTTCGGCTGCGGTGGGTGCAGGGCCTCTGGGGTACGGGCCTGCCTCAGAGGGGTCCTGGGGAGTCTGCAGCATGAGGCCCTGAGGCTAGAGCTGAGGGAGAGACCTTCTTATCTGACTGCAGCAGCCACCTGGGAGTCTGGGAGGACAGCGGAGGAGGGTGCTGAGCTCGGCTTGTTTACCCGAGAGGCAGGTCCTGGCTTGCTGGGAATGCAGCCTGGGCCTGGGGGAAGGCGGTGGGGGCTGATACTAGCCGGCCAGCCTTGCTCCATCCACTGCAGACTGCAGAGGGAGGGCCTCAAACTTGGCCTACTGGGCATGTAGACCATGGACAGGGCGTAGAAGGTGGGAGCAGATGTTTGGGCTCCTAGGGAGTGTTGGCACAGGCCCCAGCGCCCTGGGTCGGAAACTCCCTCCTCTGAGGTGTGGGTACCCCAGGGTCTGGGGTAGAAGAGTGGGCTGGGGGCTGTACTGCGGTGCATTCCTGAGCTGGGTGGGCCGACCACCACCCCAGAGGAGGACAGGCAGGCAAGGGTCGGCCCAGGGTCTGAATGATCCCCCATCCCCATGCAAGTCCTAACATGGGGCCATTGGGTGCAGGGACTCACGGTGCTGGCAGAGGGCTTGCTGTTCTTACTGGGGGCGCATCCTGTTCCCGGCCCCTGCCCTCTTGCCTCACCTCCCAGCTTCAGCAAATGGTCTCTGACCCACCACTGTGGATCTATGCCCTGCCTGATGCCCCCAGTCCCAGCAGAGGTCTCTGATCATCAGACAGTGGACACAGAGTGGGCTCAATGGGAGCAGTTGGGTTAGACATGGGCTTGTGGGGAGCTTGGGGCTTGAGGAGCTTAGGGTAGTGAACTTAGGGGGTGAGAGTAGACACAAGGTGTGGGGTGCTGCTGAGATGTGGAATGGGGTTTGGGGTTGGGGAGCCTGGGAAGGCAGAGTTTGGAGGAATGTTATGGGTTTGGAGCAGAAATTGGGCTGACGTTGCCATTTTGGGCAAAAGTCTGAGAGTGGGTGCAGGTCAGAGCTGCGGCTGTGGATGGGATGGCTTTAGGGCTGGGTTTTGAGGATGGGGCAGGTTTGGGCAGAGGGAAGCACCCAGGTTTGGAGTGAAGTTGATTCAGGGTAGAGTTGGGGTATGGTTCAGACTTGGACTTCGGGTTGCCGTTTGTGTAGTGTCAGATCCGGCCGTGGGTCTAAGGTCAGAGGACAGGCCCAGGTTAGTGTTATGCACAGTTTGGGGTTAGGTTGGATTGGGTCGGGATCAGTTTCCATGTTAGGGGCAGGTGTGGTTGCAACTGGTTGAGGGTTTGGGGGATCTGGTTGTCTGCCCTGTGGTGTCCCCCTGGGTCTGTCCTCTCCTTCCTGGTGGATTGCTCTCAGCTGAGACCTTGGCTGGAGACAGGGTCCTCAGGCAGGGTCCCCTCCAACATCTGCACCCAGGTGGGGGGCTAAGATGGTGGCATTCTGCAGCTGAGCCTCAGACTTTCTGGGGCCTGGGTATCAGCTAAAGCAGGGGCTCTCTGTTACACTGGGCTGGCCTGGGGTTTGGGGCTCCTCTTTGCAGTGAAAGCAGTCCCTAACCCTAACCCTCTCCCTCCCTTGTCAGTGTGAGGGGCTCCCCTGCTCTCCACGGCAGATCCCTTGGGGTGGGACAGGCCTGGGAGGCAGGGGGGCACCTGCCTGGGTGTGTTTGCCTGTGACTCAGCCTGGATGCCGAGGCCCTGAGTTGGTGGCTTTGTTCTCCTGCTGGCTGGGCAGGGTACATGCCGTAGCCCTGAGTCACCAGGGTGTGGCTCAGTGGGCCAGGTGGCACTTTGGAGACACACACACACACAGAGCTTTGTGCACAGATGGCACTGGGGCCCGGACACGGGCGACCTGGGGGCAAAGGGGCCTGCCCAGCATGGGGCTTGCCTCAGTGCCTTTGCGTTGGGGGTGCTGTGAGCCCCTCCCTTGATGTTCCTTGGTGACCAAGGGCCCTGTGCCCCTGCACTCCCTCCAGTTAGGGCCTGGAGGAGCTGAAATGGGGTTTAGTGCCCACAGCACAGCCAGAGATCCTGGGGAGCACCCTAACCCTTCCCCAGCTGCCCAATAAAACCTGTTTGCAGGCCATTATGTGTAACTAGACGTGGGAGGAAGGCATGGCAACCCACTCAAATATTTGCCTGGAGAATCCCATGGACAGAGGAGCCTGGTGGGGTACAGGGGTACAGTCCATGGGGTTGCAAAGAGTCGGACACGACTAAAGTGACTTAGCACAAGCATATCCAAACCATCAAACAGTGGAAACAACTTCAGGAGGAAGAAACTATCACTCCCAGTTTACAGAGAGGAAACCAGGGCTGAGGGAGGCTCACAGCTGCCCAAAGTTACACAGCTAGAGGGCGGCCAGCGGGCCTTAAAGCCCCTCATCGGATGCTCACTGTGCCTGCCCTGTGTGAGGCCTGGGGGGCATCAGTGACGGTGGCCTGGCCCCGGTCCTGAGGCTCGGTGCTGCTCCTCACTGGGACCCCCTGGACTCCACTCCTCACTCAGAGTCAGGCGGGGGGCCCCCAGCGGCGGGTGGTGAGTGAGCAGCCCTGTTGCCCCTCCCAGCCTCTAGGCCTGGGTCCTAGGCCCCTCCATGCCTCCGAGGATGGAGACAGACACAGCCCTGCTGGTCTCGTGGGCAGTGCCCAGCCTGCCTTCTCTGGGCAAGGGGCAGGAGGCCCTGAGGCCGTGAGAGGCAGCTCCCCCCTTGGGGAACCAGGCCTCACTGTCCCCAGGAAAGGACAGAAGTGCAGTTTCTACACAAACCAGCCTGCCCGCTGCCAACACTGTGCCCCCCTGTCCCACCGCCTCTGGCGCCCAGGCTCTGCTGTGTGCATGTCCGGGTGTGAGGTGCAGGAGAGCCAGACTGGCTGCGAGCCAGGGCTGTGGGGGCAGCAGTGCAGGTTAAGGCCGGTGATGAGGGTGGGAACTTGGGGCTCCTGGTTCCCAGGCCAGGCTTGGGGCCTCGGACGGGCCTGCGTGTTGGCCGCCTTTCTCTGACAGGCCAGGGGGCTGCTTTGGACCCTGAGGCTCAGAGAGTGCGCTTGGGCGAGTGGGTAGGTGCGGCTCCACCCCTCCACCCACAGCCCCACCTGGTTCTGTCAGAAGCTGTTTGAGGGAGAAGAGAAAGCACCTTATAAGGTAACAAATGCTGTCTGCCAGGTGGAGGCCAAGCTACCTCCCTGCCTCCGGGCCTCCCCACCCTGCTCAGGAAGAAGCTGGCGTCCTTCTGCTCAGGAAGAAGTCCGGCCCTGAACCCTACAATGCCCCCCAGCCTCCATGGAGACCCTGGCTCCTGCCCTAGACCTGCTGTCGGGGAGGCCCGGCCTGCCCCACCTTGGTGGCAGAAGAGGCAGTCGGGGCTCAGAGTCAGCTGTGTGGCCCTGGCTAAGTGACCGCTCCTTCCCAAGCCTCGGTTTCCTCGTCCTCACTTTTAGGGTGGTGGGCTAGGGGTCGTGAATTTGCCTGAGGATCTTCAGCCCTGTGGAATGTCCCTTCACTTGCAGACACTTAACAAGCCAAGACTATACCCACCCCGTCCTGGCCCCCCTCCCCAAGGCCAGGAGCCTTCACTGGGTGGCCTTTCTCTGTCCCAAGGTTGCTGAGGTTCAGGGCAGTTCTCCTGGCCAGTTCTCCAGGTGAGGCAGTCTGGCTCAGCCTGCTTACTTCCAGCAGGGGGGTCTGGTGGAGACAGCCGGCGGAAGCAGGCACCCCCTCTTTAGACCCGTCTGTGGTCTGTAATGCCCTCCATCTTCAGCTCTCAACCTTGAGGAGCTGACCTTCCCCGAAAGCCCCCGGCCTAGCCCTGGCCATGCTCTCCCCAGCCCTAGGGGCAGTGTGTGTTGTATCTTCCCATGCCGCTCATCCTGTGTGTGTCGGATGTACCATCTTGGAATTTCTCTCTGGAGATGAAAGATGAGAGCACTGACTGTTCTGGAGCAGTTTTCAAGCATTATCTCATTTGACTCTTGCAACAGCCCCTCTGCCAGGACCCTTTGGCAAGTGGGTTCAACAGAGGGGTTAGAGGCATAGTGGGGGCAGAGCCCAGGCCTGGAGGCAGCCCCTGGGCTGGCTTTGGCCCCCTTGTGGGCACAGTGAAGGAAGGGAGTGTCTCTTCCTGTTAGTCCTAGAACTTTCGAAGCTGGGAGTGTGCTTGGATATTATCGAGTTCAGCTCCTCACTGCAGTGTTTAGGGAACTGAGACCCAGAGCTGGGACTAGAGCCCGGGACTCCTGACTCCCCAGCCCCACTGTTTCCCCAGGGGCAGGCTGTGTGCTCTCCCTGCCCCCTCCCCGTGGCTGGGCCTGGGCCTGGGGGCCTCTGGGGTCTGCACTGGCTGCTCAGTGCACCTGGATGGCCCAGCTGGGAGAGGACAGGCTGCGGGCCGGGTCCCAAGCCTGTGCTGGGAGCAGGAAGGTCTGTGTTCCTGCATCAGGAGAGAGGGCAGAGGGGGAGGGAGAGGCCTGGGGCAGGGCTCCTCCACCAGTGATTGCACAGAGGGTGTTCCGGGAGCTAACGAAGCAGTTTCTGCTGTGTGAAGAAAACAAGGCCAAACCCGTGAGTGGCTAAGCCGCGCTCTCCTGTTCCCAGCCTCCTCTGCGGGAGCGGCCCTGAGAGGCCAGCCCACAGCCTCCTGCCTTGATGCAGAAAAGACCCTCGTGAAGCCCCTAGGTGGCTCCCCTTCTTGAAAGGCTCGGGGGTCAGGGAAGCCCTCAGTTGCTTGCCAGTTTGGAATTCAGACAGTTCTAGCAGGAAACTCTGCCTGGTGCCTGGCTCTGGTCTCTCCTGCTGTGTGTTTAACCCCCCTCTCTTCTTGTCCTGGAGAAGGCAATGGCACCCCACTCCAGTACTCTTGCCTGGAAAATCCCATGGACAGAGGAGCCTGGTAGGCTGCAGTCCATGGGATCGCGAAGAGTCGGACATGACTGAGCGACTTTACTTTCACTTTTCACTTTCATGCATTGGAGAAGGAAATGGCAACCCACTCCAGTGTTCTTGCCTGGAGAATCCCAGGGACGGGGGAGCCTAGTGGGCTGTCGTCTATGGGGTCGCACAGAGTTGGATACGACTGAAGCGACTTAGTAGCAGCAGCAGCAGCTTCTTGTCCTGTCCGCTGGAGGATGTGACTGTCTGGTGCTCAGGCCACAGTAAGTTGGAGGTCAGGATTACAGGTGTCCTTCCCACCTCTCCACTGTGAGGTCTGGGGAAACCTGAGGCTGTATGCTGAATTCCCATGGGGGTGCCCTTCTCCTTGCCCCTCCCCAGCCATCTGGCCCTGCCAGGGCCTTCCACACCTCAAGCAGGCTCCCCTCTCCAGGAAGAGAGCCTGCCGCCTCAGGTTCTGTCCTTGCCTCTGCCTCTGAGCCTGTTGCCGGCATTTTCTCTGTGTCCCGCACTAGCCTGTCTTTGCATTGCTTTGAGCAGGGCCTGACACCGGACAGTGCTCAAGTGTCACGAGTTTGTTTAGGGCAGTTCTTCAAGTATTAGCACATGCTGAAAACCATGGTCAGCTGACTCTTCCTGACTTTCCAAATGGGAAACTCCAGGATAGACCCTGTAGGTCCAACCAACAGGGCTTTTGGTTCAAAGTGCTTCACTGGGGCATCTGAACACGTGCTGAACTTGGACTGTCTTTCTTTTCTGGCCTGTAGCTGGTGCCAGGCCCTGGAGAGGAAAAGAAGGAGGAGGAGACTGCCAGGCCTGTTCACGGCTCATCACCCCAACCTGTCACCGACTTCTCTGGGCCTGGACCAAGATTTATCAGGAGGTTCTAGAGGCCAGGAAGGCCAGGACAGGGGAGGCAGAGGGCACGGTTCCTCCTAGGTCCTGGTCTCAAAGAGGGGCTGAGAGGGGGGTCATAATCTGTGAACAACTATTCATGCATTTGGTGAGCACTTGTTGTATACAAAATCCCACACAGGCAAGTCTGATGTGGCCTTAGAAATGGCCTTTTCCTGCAGCTCAGAAACCTGGGGCTCAGAGAGGGTCCTGTGCTGCCCTGGGTCACAGAGCAGTGCCTAATGACTGGGACGAGAGTCTATGTTCCTTCCTCAGCAACTCAGTGCACAGAGCTGCCTGAGCACAGGGCACAGTGGCGGGGGCAGGGGATTCCAGAGAAGCGAAGGACAGGCAGTGCCCAGTGTTCTGAAGCACAGCTGCCAATGGTGGGGGGACCTCGATAGGAAATCCACGGGAACCCAGACCTGGGAATGGGAACTTACTGACAGGCACAGTGTGTGTGTGTGGCTCTGGGCAGGCTTGTTAAATGTATGTTTATAAAGCAGGAAGAAGGGTGTTTGGCCATAATAGTCTCTGCACAAGCATTCTGCTGTTGCTACTCTGAGGGGTCTTAGAAGAGACAGGCAAGGACTGCATGGATATTCCTGGTTGGGTCGAGGGCAAGAGGAGGGGTGGGCACGGAGGGTAGCATAACAGATGGGCCTGGAGTGTGAGCAGCTTGGACATCGCGGAGAGAAGGAGCCTCCAGCTCTGCTCACTTTCTGGGAGTCCAGGTACTGGAGGCCACTTCTACAAGCCTGGCTGCAGGGTGTACAGCAGGGCGGTCTAGGGAGTGTGGGGCGTTGCCGGGGTGGCTGAGAGCCTTGGCAGGTAGCCAAGATGGTAGAGGGCTAAACCAGGCTCTGGCATTTTTTCCCTGAAGGACCCCCCAGCCTTAGCCCCAGGCAGGAAGTGTTTGATGAGTGACCCAGGCGGGTGGTGGGACCAGTGAGGTGCCCCTTTCTCCCTGCATCCGCCTGCGGCGGCTGGAACGGGGCGGTGCTTCATCGGCTTTGGGTGGCCCCTCCTCCGCGGCCCCGGGCGGGGCGCCCCGGAATGCGGCGGGGCTCAGATGTGGCGGCGCCGCCCGCGTCCTGTCCCGTCCGGTCCGGGCGGCCCCGAGCGGCCTCCCTGCCCGGGCACGCCGATCCGCGGGCGGGCGGACACCAGGTGTCGGCGCTACGGGAACAGAGGCTTCCGAGCCCCGCCCTGGACCCTGGCGCCACACCCGGCCCTGTCCCCGTCGGGCGCCGTGGGGGGTGGCGCGGAGCGACTGCCGGGGACACAGGCCTGTAGTTCCCGAGGTTCCGAGCCCAGGGGATCCTCCGCCTGCAGCGGCATGACACACCTGCCCTGATGGTGGGTGGCTGAGGCCCACGTCCTCAGCCCCGTTCTGGTGCCCGCCTCCCCCCCCAGTCCTGCTGGAGGCCGCCAGGGCTGTGTTGGAGTCCTGGCTCTGGGCCTCAGTTTCCTCATCTGTAAAGGAGCGCCATGACCCTGCCTCGCGGTACAGTTGCATTGACCCATAGGAGACACTCATAGATGACGGCTCAGGACAGTGCCAACGAACGTTCCTGCCCGCCTGCCCCTATTAGACTGACATCTTCCCAGTCTAGGCCAAGACTCCTCAGGAAGGGGCCCCACGGTCCCCGCACCCCATCCCACCGCAGAGAGGCAGGCTCTGGCAGTGAGGGTAGTGGGGGCAGGGAGCGCACAGATCCCACTGCTATTTCAGAGATGGGCAAACAGAGGCTCCGGCTTCCCTGGCCGCTCGTAAAGAATCCATCTGCAGTGTAGGAGACCCAGGTTCATCCCTGGGTCTGGAAGATCCTCTGGAGGGGGCTTGGCTACCCACTCCTGTACTCTTGCCTGGAGAATATCAGTCTCCTCTGGACAGAGGAGACTGATGGGCTACAGTCCATAGAGTCCCAAAGAGTCGGACAGGACTGAGTACTTAACTCTCGCTTTCAAATGGAGGCTCAAGTTACCGCAATGAGTTTAGAGACAGAAACAAGACCGGAGCCAAAGCCCTTAATTCCCAGTCCAGTACGCTTTTTCTGTGTGCTTTGTTTTTTTTTTTCTATCTCCACATTTTGGGGGATTTACAAAGTCACAGTGGTGGAGAGGGTGTGGGTCTCAGAATACATTCAGGGTCCCTCTTTCCAAGCCTAGGCTGTCTGTGGTCACACCAGTGACCCCCGTCTCATTCTGGCCGTGCTCTAGGCCCCTGCAATTCCCTAAGAGGCCCTGTGTGGCATTAGTCCTCCTGTCAGCTTCAAGGCCAGGCCTCTCTGCAGCTTGCCCTCCTCCCAACATATCAGCTCAGTTGGGGGTGTGCCTCCCTTCTTTGTCTCTCTACCCCAGCAGTCAGGCCGTCCCAGGACACAGCAAAGCTCTGAGTGGGAGATTTGCTAAAGCCCCGAAGAGGGTGCGGAGTGGTCAGAAGGCCCAGCTTCACTGTGGGCCCAGTGCTAGGCCCTTCCTCTCTCTGGGCCTCAGTCTCTCTGTCTGTAGAAGGAGGCTGTAGGCTACACTCATGGTGCTGTGTGTCACCCCGGCTGTCTGTCTACCCCACACCTATTTTGGAGGGACCTGGAAGCGGAAGAGCCTGGGTGGGTTGCACCCACTACCTTTGGGCCAGTTTACCAAAGGATGGGCTCTCACAGTCCGCAGTATGGGAGTATGTATGCCACTGTCGTTGGATGACATTGATGTCCCTGCCTGGTGCCCCCTGCCTGCCTGGAGGTGAGGACAGGCAAGGGGAGGAGGCCCAGTCATCCCTTTGGGGCTTGTTGATAGAAAGGCGCACTTGCAAGGGATGACCTGCCGTGTGGCTGTCCCTGATCCCAGAAGAGTCTTCAGAGCCAGCGTTGAGCCCAACTTGTTCTCTGCCCTGGACTCAATACAGCGAGTTCCTCTCCCTCCACCTCCACCCCTGGCCTGGGCACTGTGGTGGCCAGAGGGTGGCCTGCGGGACAGGATTTTGTGAGGGGACTTAAGAGTGCTAGGGAGAGGAGCCCACGGGGATACCGGCCGGCTTCCTTTTGCCGGGAGGCCATGTGCAGAGAATGTGTAGGGGCGAGGCCTCCCGCCTCTCAGCTCGCTAAGGGTATACAGTCTCAGCAGCCTTGGGCTTGTGAGGAGATGGAGTTGGAGAGGGGCTGTCGGGCCAGCTGGAGAGCCCCCAGGAGGGCCCCAGGGTCCCCTGTCTCAGGGAGGGCGCCTACAGTACCACCAGCTTTACTGTGGGCAGGGCAAAGCCTTTGGTGGCTTGAGGGTGGGCGGCTCCCTGACTCCGCCATTTCATACCCTAAATGTGGCCCGGAGGAAGAGGGAAGGCAGTAGGAAGGCAGGATCCTGGCCAGGCCCTGTCCCAGCAGGCTCGGGTGGTAGGCCCAGGCTCCCGTGTGGGTTCACGTACTCCTCAGCCTGGCTGGTAGCTAAGCAGCCTGCGCAAACAGCAGGAACACAGAGTGGCTCCGGCATGCGTGCACGAGTGCGTGCCTGTGCTGGGGGCGTCCTTGCCTCAACCCCCAGATGGGGATCCTTCCGGTTACCTTATAGTCACTGTCACACACAGGCCTGAGGAGGGGGTCCGTCTGCTGCCTTCCTATTTGGCAGGTCTGATCCATTTATTAGCTCCTTTAATCCTTGCAACCCGACAGACAGGCATCCTATTACCAGCTTTATAGACCAAGAAACAGAGGCTCTGAAAAGGTGCACACACAAAAGATCATGGAGTAAAAGAGTAGTAAAGCCAAATCGGAGTTCAGACAGGTCTTTCTGACTCTAGAGTCTAGTTTCCCCCAGGCATGTGGAGACACGTGTGCCCATGAGGGATGTGTGTTTGCCTGTGTGTGCAGATGTGGGCTTTGATGGCAGACCTGTATCAGTCTATCTAAGGATGCTGTCTATCTGCACCTATAGATAGGTATAGGCGTGGATACCTGTGCCTAGGCATGGAGGTGTGCACGCAATGCATATGTGTGAGCATGTGACTCACGTATGTACATACAGGCATATTTGTGCATATGTGTTCACTTATACACACTTGAGTGCACATGTGTACACACATGCACATGCTGTGTACCTGTATTCACATCTGCACACAGCCGTGAGCCTGCACACAGCCGTGAGCCTGCCTCTCCAAAGGCTGACCTTGCCCTCCTGCTCACCCACCTTGTGTCCCCTTCTCAGGCTTCTGACTCAGTGCCAAGATGGGATGCGTGGGACTTCCCTGGTGGTCCAGTGGCTAAGAATCTTCACTCCCCATGCAGGGGGCCTGGGTTGATCCCTGGTCAGGGAAGTAGCTTTCCTGGTGGCTCAGCTGTAAAGAATCCACTTGTCAATGAAGGAGGCACAGGTTCCATCCCTGGGTCAGGAAGCTCCCCTGGAGAAGGAAATGGCAGTCCACGCCAGTATTCTTGCCTGGGAAATCCCACGGACAGAGGAACCTGGTGGGCTACAGTCCATGGTGTTGCAAAAGTGTCAGACACAATTAGTGACTAAATATCAACAACAACAAACAGGGAACTAGATCGTGTATGCCATGACTAAGATTTTGCCTGCTATAGCTAAAAGACCCCACATGCTGCAACTAGGACCTGGGACCACCAAATAAATAGTTAAAAAAAAAAGAGGGGATGCACCATGGCCTTGTTGATGGCACGACGTCGTCTGGGGATTTGGAAGGAAAGCCATTTTGGGGAGGGACAGGATTGACAGGGATAGGGGTTGGATATGAGGAAGACGAGCGATAAGAGGGATTAAGGCTGGTGGGTGGGGACCAGCCTGGATTTTCTTCAGTCCCAGGGAGGGCAGAAGACCCTCTGTGGGCTGGCCCAGGGAGCCCCTGTCCCGTACCTCCCTGCTGGCCTTCACTACCCTGCTCTCTCAAGGCTCAGCCCCCTACTACCCAGGAAGAGGCTCCAGGGGCCCTGCAGGAGAGTACCAGGGCTGGGAGGAGGGACCTGTAAGGCCTGTGCCCTGTCTCCATACTGTGTCTGCTAGGCAATCCCCCCTCAAGCTAAGATGGGACTCCCCTGTGCCTCCTGGGTGTGGGGGAGAAGGGCTGAGGCCCAACCCCAGCCCCAGGAACTGACCACTACACCGCCCCTGCACCGAGGCCCTCGGGCTTCTGATCCGCGGACGTGCAGGCGAAGCAGCGGTCGGCAGGGGGCGCTCGGGGCCCGCGGATGGAGATGCGAGGCGCGCCCCGCGGGGGATGGGTACTAGCAGGGCGGGACTGAAACCCAGGTAGGACTCACCTGAAGCGGGAGGGGGCAGTGAGAGGGAGAGCACCGACTCTGTGCCAGGAGGAACAGTTCCAAAGAGGGACAGATATACACCCTCTTCATGAAGGATCTGCCCCTCCCCGCCCCCAATAGACTCACGACCCTCAGGAGGATAGGCACAGGGCGCCCCCTCCCAAGCCCCCTGGGCGAGCCAGAGGGAGGTGGGAGTGACCCACTGGCCTGACAGGGAGTGCTGGGCCTCTGTGGCAGTGAGAAGGGGGCAAGGGCCCTGGACTCAGATTGGCTGGCTGATCCAACTGGGCCTCACGGGGACCCTAGGCAGGGCACTCAAGCTCTGCTGGAAAGGGGGCAGTGTCTGCTAGATGCCCAGCACTGGCCTTAACACAATGGCCATGGAGCTTAATACAAATTGCCAGAGTCTCCCTCGCGGCAGACCTGCACATTTCTTCTATAGATCTTTTTTTTTTTTTTCTTTTTCAGTGAACATTTTATTTATTGTTAGCAAGAATTTTCCCCTAAAAGGATTTTTCAAAATAATGTATCTATCCATCAATGTAAGAAGCCAATTTTCAGTCCATAATTGTATTGAATTAGTAGTTAAATTAAATGGTCACATATCTATAGTCTCTGATGCTTCCTCCTGCATTTTGCATCCTCAGCCTCTAAGGTTCTGAGCTCTATCCCTCTTCCTCTTCTCCCTCCTCATTGACACCTTGCTTCACAGACCTTTCAGGGATAGACTCTTCTATAGATCTTTAACGAGCACTTGCCGAGTGCCCGGCCCTTTGGGAGACCCTCTGGGTACAGTGATGAGCACTGTCGCGTGGGCCAGCACCTGCCTCCAGGAGCTTAGGTTCTAGTGGGCTCAGGCATCCTATGGCTTGTCCTTTGATTCTCCAAAATGGAAAGAAGGTGAAAGTCGCTCAGTCGTGTCCGACTCTCTGTGACCCCATGGAATAGTCCATGGAATTCTCCAGGCCAGAATACTAGAGTGGGTAACCTTTCCCTTCTCCAGGGGATCTTCCCAATCTAGGGATTGAACCCAGGTCTTTTGCATTGTACACTGATTCTTTACCAGCTAAGCCGCCAGGGAAGTAATGACAAAAGAAAAGGTTGACAGAGAAAGTTCTCTGATTTCTTGTCAAATACCGGGCAGGGAAGATTCTGCTCTGGTCCTCTGTCTCTGACCAGAGAAGTCAGAATCTGATTCTGCCTCAAACTCTCCATCTGACTCAGTTGAGGCTAGAGTCTAGTAATGCCCTCGAGGCCGGACACAGCCTGGCCCCCAGCTTGACCAGTCTCCTCTCGTTCTACCCCTCGTCCCTCCACTGCCGCCTCCTCAGTGGCTTCCTTGCAGGTCCTCAAACATGCCAGGCAGGTCCTGCCTCAGAGCCTTTGCCCTTGCTGTTCCCAGGCATCCATGCGGCTCCCTGCTTCGCCCCCATGTGGGTTCTGATGAAATGTCCCCTTCTCACTGAGGCGTTTCTTAATCTCCAATGACACACCCCACCCGCAACATTTCCTATGCACATTTTCACTTAATTTTCCTCCATGTTGTTGTTGTTATGTAGTTGCTAAGTTGTGTTTGACTCTTTGCGACCCGATGGACTGTAGCCTGCCAGGCTCCTCTGTCCATGAGGTTTCCCAGACAAGAATACTGGAGTGGGTTGCCATGTCCTTCTCCAGGGGATCTTCCTGACCCAGGGATGGAACCCACGTCTCCTGCATTGGTAGGTGGATTCTTTACCGCTGAGCCACCAGGGAAGCCCAGTTTTTCTTCATAGCATCTATCATTTCCATCTGGCCACCTGTATCTTTTATAATATGTTTCTTTCTTATCTGTATCTCCCCATGAAAATGTAAACTCCATGTGAGCAGGGATTTGGATAGATTTGCTTATGCTATCTTCTCAGAGCCTAAAACATGTTTGGTACACTAGGTGTCAATAAAATATTTATCAAGTGAGTGTTGAGAACTGGGTCTGAGTGGCATGCATCTCTTGGTGACAGGGGCTGATGACAGGGAGGTGCCTGACTTTTAGGCCTCAGCTGAGTCGCAGCTGCCACAAACCTGGGGGTGGGGAGGAGGAGACGGCAGCAGTGTTTTGGTTCTTTCTTGCTTTTTTTGGAACTAAAGTCAGGTGGCTATGGTAATATCCACCAAACACACTTTAGTTGAAAGAGGGAGATGCAGGTCTCTCCCTTTGAAAAAATTTAAATTATTACAAAAATATAGCAATGTTTTCTTTCTTTCTTCCTTCCTTCTTCCTTCCTTCCTTTCTTTCTGTTCGTCCTCAACTACCTCCCATCTTTACCAACCACCAATCTAGTTTCTGTTTTGGTGAGTCTGGTTTTCTTGAATTCCTCATATGAGTGAGATCATGCAGGATCTGTCTTTCTCTGTCTGATTTCCTTCTCTCAGCATAATATCCTCATGGTTCATCCATGTTGTTACAGATGGCAGGATTTCCTTCTTTTTATGGCTTAGTATATATACCACAACTTTATCTCTGCATTGGGTTATTTCCGTATCATGACTGGAAGAAAGTTGTCTGAACTGCAGATATCTCTTCAAGATAGTGATTTTGTTTCCTTCAGATAAATACCCAGAAGTGGATCATGCAGAAGGTCTATTTTTAATTTTGGAGAAACTTCCAAACTGTTTTCTACAGTGGCTGCGCCAATTTACATTCTCACCAACAATGCACAAGCTTTCCTTTTTCTCCACTTCCTTACCAACACTTGCTGTCTTTCTGATGATGGCCATTCAAGCAGGTGTGAGATGCTACCTCACTGTGGTTTTGATTTGCATTTCCCTGATGATGAGTGATGCTGAACATCTTTTCATGTGCCTGTTGGCCATCTGAATGTTTTCTTGGGAAAAGTTTCTATTCAGTTCCCCTGCTCATTTTTAATTGGATTATTATTGTTATTTGCTAATAAAAAATCATATTGGGTATAGTTGATTTACAATGCTGTGTTAATTTCAGGTGTACAGCAAAGTGAATCTGTTATACATATACATACATCCACTCCTTTTAAGATTCTTTTTCCTTATATGCCATTACAGAGTATTGAGTAGAGCTCGCTGTGCTATATAGTAGGTCCTTCTTAGTTATTACTGTTATCTGCTATTGAGTTTATATGAATTCTTTACATATTGATAATTCAGATATTAACTTCTTAACAAAGATATGCTTTGCAAATATTTTCTCTCATTCCATAAGTTGCCTTTTCATTTTGTTGATGGTTTCTTTTGCTGTGCAGAAACTTTTTAGTTTGATGTGTCTCACTTGTTTATTTTTGGGAAATGTCTGTGTTTCTGAACAGAGGGTTCCCAGCAGGGGGCTTGTAGGGTTACATATTCTCCACCGGGTCACACATGGAGTACACCTTCTGGAAGCCAACATGGGCCTTGGCCACCTTGTCAGAACAATAGCCTGGTCTTTAAGTTCCAACTGTTCCCAGTAGAAGGGAAACATTTCACCCGTCCATTCCCTGCCCCATGTCAAAGAACCAGCCTCTGGGGCCCTCACTTGAGCTTTTGGGTTTGAGTGAGGCCAACCTTTCAGCCCTAGGGATGGCGTTGAATCTGTGTTTATCTCTTATCTCTAGATAAGGAAATGGAAACTTATCTCTAGAAGGAAATGGAAACCACTCCAATATTCTTGCCTGGATAATCCCATGGACAGAGGAACCTGGCAGGCTATAGTCTATGGGGTTGCAAAAAGTTGGGCATGACTGAGTGTCTAAACAACAACGACAGTAAGTCCCCTACATATGAACCTTCAAGTTGCAGACTTTCAAAAGATGCAAACATGCATGCTAGCCCCTGTATGCCAGCTGTTGTACTGTACTACTGTATTTTTCAAGGTACTGTACTGTAAGATTAAATATATTTTCTTTATTTTTTTTGGTTTGTTTTTGATGTATGTATTGTTAGTGTGAAAAGTATTATAAACCTATTAGAGTACAGTACTATATAGCCAATTGTGTTAGTTGAGTAACTAGGCTTAACTAAGTCCAGCTGGCCTTACTAACAAACTGGACTTATGAACCTAGTCTTGGAATGTAACTCATATACAAACAAATGCCAGGGACTTACTGTACTTCAGCTTTCTTGCTTTATTCTTTACACCTTCAGTACGTACACTTTCAATTCTTTGCAGTGAATCCTGTCCGTGAAATGCCTAGTTGGTTTCCTGACCACAATCCCAGCTGATGCATTAAAGAAAGGAAAATCAACGAGACAAAGCAAGTTGTGCTAAACACTAGGAAGAGCACAAGGCAGGGTAATAATGAAATAGAAAATGAAAAGTAGTGTGGAGGCAGTAGGGGCTAGGGGCTTTTTTCAACGGGCAGGGCTTTCTGAGGAGGTGATGAGGTGATGTTTGAGTTGACAAACAGAAGGAGCCAGACCTAGGGGGTGAGTATTCCAGGTGGGGTCTGGGTCTCTGGGGCTTGTGGGCTGTGCCAGCCCCTCGGTGGAAGCCTGCCCTTGTGGGTGATGATTGAGGGAGTGGCAACCAAGAGAAGAGATGGCTTAGTTTGTGGCTCCAGCTCGGAGGATTTAGCCCTGGGAGCCTGACATTGGGTTTAAGTATCTGCTTGGAAACGGAGTCCCGAAGTCCCGTCTCCCTTCTTCCCGCCCAACCCTCCCTGGGGGAGGCAAGCCTCTGCGCGCGGCTCCCGCTCCTTAGACGTGCTGATCTCGCCGCGGCCAGTAGAGGGCAGTGGTTGCTGAGGTGCGCGCAAGCTGGCGGCCGACCTTTCCCCTAGTGTTAACTTGGGCGATCAGCTTTCCCAGGGAATCTGATTGGGTCACTTCCCTTACCTTCTCTAATCCCCAGTGCCCCCAAACAGATCTCTGAGCCCTGGCCTCTCCTTGGAGGGGTTGGGAGTAGGGGAGGGAGATGCAGGTGAGGCTGGGCCGATGTGCAGACCCCTCGCCTAACCATTCCTGGCCGAATTCCGGTTCCAGTGGCTAAGGCAAAGGCTCTCACAATTAGCATATTTGCTATTGTTACAGGAAAGGGGGACCCCTTTCCGGGCTCTAGAGTCAGCTCTCGTCTAACACTAGGAAATGAACTGTCCAAGGAGACACACATGAGCTGACACAGCAAGAGAATTTATTGGGAAGGGTGGCCGGCCAGGATGGGGAGGAGGGTAAGGGAAACCCAGAGGACTGCTCTGCCGTGTGGCTCGAAATCTCGGGTTTTATGGTGATTGGATTATTTTCCAGGTTGCCTTTCACCAACCATTGTGACTCAGGGTCCTTCCTGGTGGCCCATACATCGCTCAGCCAAGATAGGTTCCAGTGAGAAGGATTCTGGGAGAACATGTGGACCGGAGTCTCTCCTGTCTCTTCTTGACCTTTCCCAAATTCTTCTGGTCTGTGGTGGCTTGTTAATTCCGTGTTCCTTACCAAGATCTCTGGTAGTAAAATAGCTCATACCAATGGTTATTGTGGTGCCTGGCCAGGGTGGGCAGTGTCATACTTCCCCTAACACTATTATTTTTATTTAAAGCATTTAACATGTGTCAGGCACCATTCTTTTATCATGCGTCATCTCTTTAAAACTTCACACCAGATTTATGAGGCAGGTACTCAGTCTCCCAGAGGTTGCCCAAGATCACACAGCAAGAGCTAGGATTTGCTCTCCTGGCCACGTCTCAGTTCCTCTCCTGCTGCCTCCAAGGAGGGCGTCTTGCCCAGGGAATTGAGATGAGTAGGGAAGGGATGAGCAGAAGGGGATCATCAAGGGGCTGACCTGCTGGAGCACTCATCTGCTCCTTTATTCTGCAGATGAAGAATCAACTCCAGAGAGGGGACAATGCCTTGTCAAGGGTCCCACAGAGATCACATGGTTGGCCACAACAGAGGGGACTTGGGCACTACAGGGGACCATGAGTTGGATCCTGGGCAGAAGCCAGAATTCCCTGGAGGGCAAGGACCCCTCTATACTCCTTTATACCCCACTCTTCCATGCTGTCCCCAGTACAGGGGCAGCACATAGCAGATGCTCATAAAGTCCTCCACAGTGAGTCAGTCTTGCATCCCTCAGGAGCTGTAGTCATCTGCCATTCATGACTTCATTCATTACTCGGCATTTAGCAAGCGCTGACGGAGTGCTCGGCACCCTGCTAGATGCCAGGATGCACAACTGAATAAAACGCAGTGCCTGCACCTGTTGGCTTATCTCCTGGTTACAGGGGGTTACTGTGGGTTGCAGGGGTTACCCCCCATTACGACTCGTGCACCCATGGTTTTCCTCATTCCTCTGCTCAGCCTGGCACTTATGGCCTGCTCTCTGCCCCGGCCAGAGGCTGAGCAATCTGCTCCACTCCCTCCCCCAGGCCATTTCCACTCCCTTCTTTTTTGCCAGCCCAGACACTCCCTCCTCCAGGAAGCCCTCTTTGACTAAGTCCCCCAGCTGCTCCACAGACCCCAGTGTTGAGGTCTTGAGATTTGCCTGGGTATCTTTGGTTCTATCTGTCTCTGTTTCTGTGTGAGGTACTTCCTGCCTCTCCTCCACCATCAGGCTCTGGAGTTTCCCAAACACAGGGACTACTTTCCTTCCAGCTGTTTTTCCTCAGGTCTCAATAGACCAGAAGAGGCAGGAAGGGAGGTCATGCTGCCAACTTTTAGCACACAGAGCCTGCCTTGGGCTCTGGACCCCAGAGCCTCTTAGAGGAAGAATTCTCTGGAATCAGCAGGGCACTCACTTTGCAGTCCTGGCCTGGGCCCCCTGAGCCCTAATCTTTCATGCTGAGCCTGGGGACTCAGGCTGGTCTCCAGCTGTTGGGTACCCACTCAGCCCCAGCACCCTTTGAGTTTGAAGGTGGGAGCCTTCAGTATCCACTTCACCAAGTCCCGGCCTTGGCTGCTTTCTGTCCCTGTGGCGGGCAGTCTAGAGGTGAAAAATGGTTCCAGTGAACCGACGTGCTTTGTTTTACCTGCTGGGTGGCCAGAGCTACAGTGCTTGGCCTCTGTGGGCTTCTGCTAATGATACCCGTCCTGCTCGTCTCACCAGCGTTTGGGAGGACCAGAGATCAAGGAGAAGAAAGAGCCAAGCCCACGGAGGGGCTTGTTTTTGTTGTTGTACTCAGAACAGGGGTGGTGCCCTTGGCCAGGTGTTCACTGATTCACTCCAGAGGCCAGGAGTGGGAAGGAGAAGGAGGGAGCTCTCACGAGGAAGGGGGATCTGGCTCCAGACTTCCTGACAACTAGTCAGGATCTGCCAGCAGGAAAGGGGCAGGAGAGTTTCTTGTTTGGATAGGGAGGCCACAGTTTCTCTCCCCACCTCCCTCCATTGCTTCCTTCCTCTCTCCCTCTCCACACCCTCTGCCTTCGTTCTCTCTCTCTCCTTCTCTCTCTCTCTTCGCGGAGTTACAGTGCTCCTTCAACAGGCCAGGCATTGCATTGACACCTGGGACACAGAGGCCAAGGAGATATGCCTTCGCCTTCATGGAACTTTTAGACTAGGAGACTCAAGCTGGGAGGTACACCATTCATTTATCCTTTCTTTAATTTTACTTTGACTGAAAACTTGCTATGGTCTGGGCACTGTGCAAAGCCCTGGGGAGGTAATGGGATACAGTCCCTGCCTGCAAGGAGTTTAGAGGATAAAAGGCACACAAGGAGGCAAGGAAGCACTGCTAAAGTAGAGGATTAGGGAGGTTAGGATGCAGAGATAAATTCTGCTGGATTTAAGTATGTATCCATAAATGTTTGTGAGATGAGTGACCCTTATGTGCAGAGCTTTCTTAACAGCTTAACAGTCAAAGAATAAAATTGTTTTAATTAAAGTCTAATAAATAATGCTACATGTGAAGCAGTCAAAATAGTACATAAAAGGAAATTTATGGTCTTTACAGAATCTTATATTGAAAAAAAAGAAAGATGGAAAGTTAAAACATTTAACTCAAGAAGTTGAAAGCTGATAAATTCAAAGAAAGCAAAGGAAAATAAATTACAAATAGGTTTTTCAAATGTAATATTATGAATTCAGTGTCAGAAATTCAAATTAGTGTTCAGAAATTCATAATTCAGAAGTTAATAGAATAGAAAACAAAGATAATATAAGTAGAGAGCTGGGCTCGGTTCCAGGACCTTCCTGCATCGGAATGGGGTTTGTCCATCATTTCTTCTGAGTTTTGAGAGCAGAGCCCGTCTCTTAGTGGCCCAGGGGAATGGATAAACCCCGAGTGGAAGTCTCTAGTCTTTCAGCCCTGGGACATGGCTATGCTGTACCCTGAAAGAGCTAGCTCCAGGCCTGATTTTAGTTTCCCAACTAGTCTGTTAATATCTGTTAATAACTAGTCCATAATATCTGCTGTAATAACAATAACGACATCACTGGTAATCCTTTATTCTTGTTGAGCTGTTACAGTTCAGAGTCCTGAAGCAAGATGTGCTAGTCTTGGTAGGAATGAGCCCAGCTAGCTTGTCAGATCCCCAAACATCCTTTTAGGTAAATAGGGAAGATGTGTGTTCCATTTTACAGATGGGTAAACTGAAGTTCTGCTCGTCTCATTCCAGTGAGTGGGTGAGCCAGGACACAAATGCTTCAAAGGCCTTACTTCACCCCCAGAATTCCTGTCCTTGAGACACCTCTTCTTCCTGTTCCGATTCCTGAGTTCCCTAAGCAAGCCCCTCTCCTCTCTGCCTTCTGCACTTGGAGAGAAAGTCCAGACTGCTACCTTGAGCAGAGAGCGCCTCTCTTGACCTGATAGTGAGTTTCTCCAGGTGGAAGGGTGGGGAGCACTCGTAGGTGTTTTACTGCAGGGCTGGGCTTGGAGAAGGCCCTTGATCCTTGTTTGCTGATCTAGAATTTGATTTTGCAGGATTAGGCCTGTACCTATCAGAATATATTCTGGACTGTGCCAACCCGCACAATCGGGCAGAAGGCTTCAGAGGGAATCCGCCACCACGTGGGGAATGCCCCATGTCTGTGCTTGCTGAGGTGGTCACATGGTTCCTGGGCATACTGGGAGGTACTGGAACGTAGGTCAACACTGGTATAGCCTCCTTGTAGGATGGCAGGGCAGGAGAACTTTTCCATGGCCAAGTTGTACTGGTCTGAAGGTATAACTAGGTCCTTGGACTCCCTTTCCCATAACTGGAGGATTTCCAAAGTCCTATGGTTAACCTGTTTGACCAATGAATGACCAATCCTGAGAGGGGATATAAAAGCAGACAGACACACAGCTCTATCCATGAACAATCTCAGCACTTTATTTCATCCCTTTGCAGGGAGAAAGGGGCATTACCCCCAAGAAGTCAGCCAGTCGGGTGGGTCGGCTAGAACATGTGCTGTCTCTCCAGGTAGTATAATATATAGCATTGATTATGCAGAAACAGGAAGGGAAGCAATAAGTTAAAAGCTATATAAGTTATGAAAAAATAATATATATACTTTTAATATCATATATCCCCATTGAGGATTTGCTCCCATGGAAAACCAATAAATAGGTGGAGAAAAAGCAGCAATCAGCACCCTTTTGAAACTTGAGGGATAAGTATATGTCTGAGTTCTCTCAAGCCTGAGCGTCAGTAGCCCTTCAGCGCCCCCAACAGGTCCGGAGGACCTTCTGACCTAGAAAGGGCCCAGGGCCTTGGGCCACCCTGTCCTGGAAAATGAGATGAATGAATCAAAGACTGGGTCCGTAGAGGAGGTGAGGCAAGGGGGAGGTAGGGAGAGGAAAGGGAGGAAGAGAAGGTGGCTTACGGGGTGGGAAGGTGGAGCTGCCAGATTCCCTGTAAGGCCCTGAAGGCGAGAGCCAAGAGAATGAAAGAGGAGTGTTCCTCTAAGCCCCAGACCTTCTTGTTGGATCGCTGCTGCAGAATTTCTCTTTAGTTAATCATTGGCCCCCCGCCCAACCTGACCTCAAGGGCTCAGAAGTCCCCGGACCTGAGTGGACAGTGCCTTCTTCACGACCCTGCTGGCAGCAGAGGGGCAGGCGTGGAGGAGGAAGACGGGAAGGATCTCTGGTCCACATGTGTGGGTGCAGGGGAGGGGAGGGCCAGGCTGCTCGGCCTAATGGAGGGAATGGGGACCCTCAGGAGTGGGACTCATGGGAAATGGGCCTGGGGTTTCATGGCAGGGGTGGCAAGAGGAGTCTCCAGGGCCTGGTGCATACCCAAACCAGGTTTCAGGCTGGGAAGCATCTGGATGGGAGGCCAAGAGCTCAGACCCCAGGCAGGGTGATGAACCCCAGGATGACAGAAAGGAGAAAGGAGGGGCCAGTTCTCCTGCCTGGTCTCCCCCACTTCCCACTTCTCCCATCAGGGAGTTTGTCATGGCAAGAAAAGCTTCTAGAAAAGGTGCTTGGGAGCTGGCTGGACAGCTGTCCAGTTCTGACCATGACCTGCTGGGAGGGACTCACAGGAGGAGGGGATGGGCATGGGTGTCTGGGCTGGTCTCAGAGTTCTGGGCTCAGGTCCCAAACACCCAGGGACCCTCCTCCCCTCACTCCCTAATACTGTCAGGTCTCCGGGAAGCCCAGGCAGTGTAGGAAATCCAGGTGCCTCCCCAGGAACTCTGGATAGTGGAGGGTGCCCACGTAGTCCCCATCAGCCCCTGGTCCGAGGCTAGCCAGAGCTAGGGGAGTAAGGGCACTCACTTTGGTTCCTAGTCAGAGGCAAGGCAAGACTTGAGATGTGAGTTTAGGGCAAGGGTTGGGTAAAGGGTCAAAGGCAGCTTGGTTAGAGCCCTCTGTTGTGCAAGGAGCAAGGAGGTGGAGGCAAAACCCCAATTCCAATTTACCCAGGCAGGAAGACCTCTGGCCAGATATTGGAAGGGTGGACTGTGAGATACTGATATGGAGCCGAGTGACTTTGAGTAACTGGTGACAGTCCTGTCCTATTCCCGCAAAAAAGCAGTCACTGTTTTCAACCCTCTTCTCCATTCAGGATCAGGTTTGCCTCCCTTCCCAACCTAGAGGCTCCAAGCTGCTTTCTGGAGTCTAGCTTTATGTCCTTGCTGTTGCAGGGAAGTGGCCTGGGGCTCCTGGGGTATGGACAGCAGCCTTACTCTGAGACCTCTGACTCCTGCGAGAGGAACTTTTCTGACATTTCGGTGATTTTGATCACAGGGCCTTTCTTGTTCTTCTTTCTCCGAGAAGGAGCTCTTGAGAGGCTGGACTTGGAGACAGCTACAGGGAACATAAGGGGTGGGGCAGGGTAGGGGCTGGAGGTTTGGGAGGTATTTAATATCATGCCTTTAGGGCCATGATCCCCCCGACTGTCCCCCTCCCGCCATGGGTTCTTGGGGCAAGCAGGCTCACCAGTTCTGCATCTGGCCTGCACAGCGCTGACCACAGTGGCTGAGGGCATGTCCATCCTGTGGGAGGAAGAGATGGTGGGATGTGAAGGGAACCTGTGGCTCAGCTCCCCTGGGATTAGAGGCCTGGGGATTGGCAGGCAGAAGCCAATTCTTGGCTGTCCCTCCCAGCTCTGGGCTGCCCTGCTGTGTGACTGGCTAGCCAGCTCTGTCCTCTCTCCACTGCATGAATGGCTATCATTTGCTGAGCACTGATTGGTGGCAAGTATTTGCACATGGGATTGTATGCACAGGTGAGGCCTACTTATCATCAGTCCATTTTCCTGATAGGAAAACTGAGACTTGAGTAAATTGGACTGAAGTTCCAGTTTGTCAGTGGCTGAGCCAGGACATGAACCCAGGCCTGCCAGGCTCACAGTATCACGCTGCGGGGTGAGGGGGTGGTACTGGCTTCTCGTGGGGCGTCCAGTCCTCCCCTCTCCCAGGCCCTCCCCGCTGGCCCTGCTGCTCACCGGCTCTCCTCGCCCTCCATCAGCTTGCGGTAGGTGGCGATCTCGATGTCCAGGGCCAGCTTGGTGTTCATGAGCTCCTGGTACTCACGCAGCTGCCGCGCCATGTCCTTCTTGGCCTGCTGCAGAGCCTCCTCCAGCTGGGCTAACTTGGCCTTGGCATCCTGAAAGGCCAGCTCACCCTGTTCCTCGGCCACCTTGATATTCTCCTCCAGTTTCAGGCACTGAAAGTTTGGGAGGACAGAGAGAAAGAGGGGTCAGTGAGCAATGAGGGAGGGAGAGAGCAGGTCAGGGCCTGGAGCCTGCCTCTGTCCTTGGTGGGAGTGTGCATCGGGATGACTTGGCACGGTGTTCCTGGGCATGGTAATGGAGTGCATCGCAGCAAGAGGCCATTCAGTTAGACCTAAGGAGACACTTTCCCAAGGCTACCAAATATGGCAGGGCTCCACAGGAACCTGTCTCAGCTGTCCTTCCAGGATGGCACTTCTCTGAAGGCTCGTCCTGTCTGGAAGCTGGGGCTTATGCTTCCCTTTGCTTCTCTCCATAGAGTTGGTAGGAGAGCTGGGGGGAGGCGGTGGGCTCTGGGTGTGTGTGTAGGGGACCCTCCAACATTCCCACAGCCCCAGCCAGTTTATGGAGCACTTTTACCGGCCAAGCTCATGTGGTCCTCAGAGCTGTCTAAGGACAGATGAGGAAATTGAGGCACAGGGATGCTAAGTGACCTGTCCAGGGTCACAAAGCCAGGGCTCACATCGACACAGCCTGTGTGAGCGTATGTGTATGTGTGTGTGTGAAGGGTATGAGAGAGCATGTGTCCCGCACTCTGCCCTGCTCCAGCCCAGGTGGGTCCTCTGGACACTCACATGGCTCTTGATGGAGAGGATCTGCGATCGGAGCTTCTGGATGCGAACGTTGAGGTCAGCGATCTCAGTGCGGCTGCTCTGGAGGCTGTTTCCAAACTCGGCCGAGCAGGCGGCCCGCTCCTCCAGCTGGAGGCCGGGGAGGGGGTGGCAGTCAGGAGAGCTCACTGTGTCCCCCCAGGACTCCCAGCCCCTCCTTCTTCCTCACCCTTGGCTTCATCCCCGTCTCTGTGGCCGACCCAGGCCAGCGTCTCCCTCCTTCCTTGCTCCCGCCCCCACCACATCCCACTCAGGATCCCTCTCTTGGCCGCCCTGGACTGAGCCCGAACGGGCTGTGCCCACACGTGGGCTGGAGTCACTGGGTGGCAGCGCCGCCATGAGCCTCTGAAGGGTGCAGACTGTGGCTTGCCCCTGTCCCCGTCACCCCTGTGGCCCGGCACACCGCTGGGCTCTCACGTTCTCCGTCCCTGCCTGTGAACTCACTGCTGTGGGCTGCATCGCCCATGTGTCTCCCCATTCATCTCTCCTGGACTTTCAGCACCCAGAGCCGCAGGCGGCCTTAGCCATCTCTGCTGCTGCCCATCTTGCCCTGGTTGCATCCCCCCAGTCTGCCTGCCAGCCCCAAACCTGGCTCCGGGAGTATGCCTCGGCCTCCTCCAGGCTGCGAGCCGCGATGGCATCATATTGGGCCTTCACTTCTTCCACGATGCCGCTCAGGTCAATGTGGCAGCGGCTGTCCATACCCACGGTCACCGACACATCCTTCAACTGGGCTGCCAGGTCCTTCAGCTCCTGATGGGGCACAGACATGGGGGCTCAGGGCTGTGGGGGGCCCCAGACCCTCAGCCATAGTCCCCATAGTCTCTTCGTTCCCTGGTGGGTGGAGGGCAGCTTCTCTCTGTCTCCCTGGAGAGATGATCAGAGGGCAAACGTGTCCTGCCCTGCCTCTGCAGCAGCTTGCACTCTTGGGAAGCAGTCCCTCCAACTCCCAACTCACCCACCTGTCGGTTTTCCTCTCTGATTTGGCAGGGAGGGACTCTTGGCTCTGGAGGCCCACCTGCAAGCCTAATTTCTCTTCAGTTCCCACCATCCCTCCCCACACTGCCCCCCCTACCCGCAACATACACACTGCTTTAGGCTCCCAGGGTGGGCCTCCTTCCTCCTGGCAGAGGAGGAAAGGGCCCAGGACGTCTGGGCCTGAGGGCATTCTATCATTAGGCTCAGTGCTGTGCAGCTTGGCCTCCCAGGATGGGAGCTCCTCGAGGGCCTGGCTGAGGCATTTTTACCTCCAGGCCTCCATATCTGGCAGAGGAGTGTCCCTGCTGAATGCATGTGGGAATGGAAGCCTGTGATGAGGGCAGGAGGGGACCAGAGGCTGATGATCAAGCATCCCTGCTCTCCCGCCAGCAGCGGAGGCCTAGGTACTTCCGGGTCACCCTGGAGACTCACTATTCCTCCCTGTCTAGCTGAGGGGCTTGCCCAGCTGCAACTACAGGATTTAGCCTCAGTAATCTTTGTCTTCTTGCTGTCCTTTGGGATCCTTCTTTCCCCTCCTTTCTGTTCTCTTTGCCTAGAAAATGCTAGCCTGTGTCCTCAGAGACCCCTGGAAGGGGTAAAACTTCCCATTTCCCTGGGGGCTCCTGAGAGACCAGGCGGTGTGTGTGTTAAGTGCTTTCCAGGCATATCCACATCTCATCCTCACCAGGCTGGCTCAATTGTCAGCCCCAGATTACAGACAAGGAAGAAGCTGCGGCACCCAGAGTTGATGGAAACAGCTGTGAGGGCGGGGCTGGGCCCAGAGCTTTGCTGCCCCTGCTGAGCTCCCTTAGAGGGGCAGGGACGGGAGCTGAAGCCCCACACATGCTTCTGTCATGCCCTGCAGTCTGGTAGCTTTCCAGAGTGAAGGCTCAGAGGTGTGTAGCAAAGCCAGTGGGGACAGGGGTCTTTGGAAGGGCTGCAAGGTGTCAACTCCAGGGCCCTGGGCTGCTTCTCCTGGAGGTGCTGATCAGTAGCTCAGGCCTGGGCGGGGCTCCGTGTGGAAAGGAGGAGTGGGTGGGTGTAAGCAGAGTGTCCGTGGCCAGCATTGTAGAGTGAGTCAGGTGGCCGAGGAGCCTGACAGGCAGGCAGAGGGGCCAGGCACCCAGGGAGGCATGGCGGGGCTCAGCTGGGGGACGAAGGGGTGGGATACGGATGCACAGTTACTACTCCTGGTGTTCACAGTTCATCCTCGACCCTTACTTCAGTCATCAAGATTTGGTCAGTGTTCTCATTTTACACACGTGTATATATATATATATGTGGGTGTGTGTGTGTGTTTGTGTATGTTAGTCGCCCAGTCGTGTCTGACTCTTTGCTGCCCCATGGACTGTAGCCCTCCAGGCTCCTCTGTCCATGGAACTCTCCAGGCAAGTATACTGGAGTGGGTTGCCATGCCCTTCTCCAGAGGATCTTCCCTGGGTCTTCTGCATTGCAGGTCGATTCTTTACCTCTGAGCCACTAGGGAAGCCCTATATAAAATTTAAAAATATATAAAATTAAAGAAAACTAAAAAAAGACCTTTTTTTTGTTTGAGTCAGGATCCAGACAAGGTTCATGCACCGCCATTGGTCCATATGTCTCTCTTATTCTGTAGATACTCTCTTCATCTCTCTCTCTGTCTTTTTTATTCCCCCCCTGTCTTTTTCTTATTGAAAACCTCAGGTTGCTTGCCTATAGTCTGAATCTTCCTGATTGCCCCGCATTCTGATGTTTAGCATGCTCATCTGGCTTTTCTATTTCCTAAAAAGGGGCAATTGGATCAGGAGGCCCGCTCAGATCCAGGTTCTGTTTTGGGCTCATGACTGCATTCCAATCTTGGTTTCTGACTCTGGGCCCCTCCTGACCCTCATCTGTCTTTTTGCTCCAAGAAGCTGTGGCTGAACCTCTGGAGTCTAGACCTGCAGAGGCTGCTACTTCTGACCTGTGGCTGTGTCCCTGTGGCTGGAGACCGCGGGGGTGGGCAGCTGCGAGGCCTGCAGAGGAAGCCCACCCCTTCCCTGTCTGCTTGCTGCCTGACCCCTCCCACTAGCATCCCTGGTGATCAGGATCGCCTCCTGGAAAAGGAAGTTTGAGCAGTGGCAGGCCACCTGTCTCCACCCTGGAGCTGGTGGGACCCTGAGCTCAGTGGCCAGCTGTCCTTTAGAGGGTCTCCTGATGGAGGGTTTTGGTCGATCTTCAAATATATCTAACAGAGATCTCTGAGCAAGAGTGGGGGAAGACCCCACCCCCTGCCGGAATACAGGCTCATGCTCTGCCTCTGTTCCCTGGGGCCTCACTGGAGACTGACGTTTTCCAGATGGAACTGACATCCCAGCTGGGGCTTGGCAGCAAACCAGTTTCAGAGATGCAGCTTGGGACCTCCTCGGTCACCATGTGCTGGGGGTTGGCAGGCATGGGGGTGTTTCAGACAAAGTTCTCCAGGGACATTTCTTCCCCAGGCTTAAGGTGGCATTTGTTATGGGCAAGGAGAAGGCCAGGGCACTGTCAGAGCACAGGGCACTATTGCAGCAAAAGGATGGGCGAAACCTGGCTGATGGGGCAGCCTCAGGTCCTTTCTGGAAAGAGCCAGTGTAAGCACAAGCATGGTAAACAGAAGCAGGAAGTGGAGGGCTTGGATCATCTGCAGACCTGTTCAGACATGCTGGCCCTGCCGGGCTGCAGAGGGCATAACAATGCTGACTTGTGTGGTGTGGGATTGCCACCATAGCAGGGTGGGGGTGGGGGGGGAGCTGAAGAGGATGTGCATTTCCAAGCTGGCAAGAATCAAGTTGATTCAAGTTTAGAGCTTTTCTTAGGAGCCAGAGTCTGAGGAGGCCTCCATATGTGTGACTATTGTCATCGTGGCCCCACCCCAGGTCAGGGAATATGGTGACTGAGGGGTAACAGTACCGCTCAGTAAAATGTAGTGTTCAACAGCACTGGTATCTGAATAATGTCACCTCTTATTAGCTGGGTTAACCCTGGCCAAGTCTTTAAACTTAGCTAGCTGAGCCTCAGTTTTCTCATTTGAAAAGTGGGTATAATTATGGAATTGAAATCAGCTGACATTTATTAAATATTCACCACGTGCCAGACACTGTTCTAAGTGCTTTAGGGTATACTTGCAAAATAAATCCTCACAACGGGCCAGGGAGCTAGGTACTATTATCCTCCCCATTTTACAGATGAGGACATTGAGGCATAGAAAAATAAAAGAACCTGCCCAAGTCCATATAATCATGGAGCCAGGATTCAAATCCAAGCCATCCCAAAGTCTGTACTCCCTACTTTATAGGTTTATTGGAAAGATTAAATGAGATTACATCTCGAGAGCACTCAGCCTGGTGCCTGGAATATAGTAGGTGCTCAATAAACAACGGCTGGGAAACTATTGGTGTGATTGGAAAACGTGATGCAGCTGGGAGGAAGTGTCCAGGGCTTGAGCAGCCTGTTCCTGGAGTGGCCTCCTGGGCCACCGTGAAGGCAGGCACGTATACATGCCAGGTCCTTTTTGTAGGGGTCAGTATCCCGGGAGGCGTGCTGGCTGCAGGGGCTTGTCAGTCGATTGCGTAGCTAATCTCCCTGGAACCAGTTTGCAGGTGGGGCAGGTGGCTTTCTGGCTGGATGCAGCCAGGCCCCAGTGCACTTGGGAGCTGGGGTGAATCCTGGAAGCTGAGTGGGGTGGGAGCCCCAGGGTGCTGTCACCGGTCAGCATTCCTGGAGGTGAGGGGAAGGGGTGTTGCCCAGGTGGTTGCAACATGTAGATGAGGCCCTGAGCAGCCTATAGCCACTGGCTTCTGGGAAAGGCTTTCCATAAATATCCTGACCTGCATGTGTGTCTTGGGGAGAGGGGAGGGCTGTTTCCTGGGACCCTGGGGTGGCCTATACAGCAGTACTTTTCCGGTATCTACTCCAAAGTTGAGACTAGTGCCAGGCCCTCGCGGGGCTGCTCACATCCTACCATGTTTCCTTCCACCCGAGATGGCACGGCTGGCACCTGTCTTTACTTGGACCAGCTCTGTCCGATGTGGAGCCACTAGCCCTGTGAGGTCGTGAGCACTTGAAATGTGGCCGGTCAGAGCTGAGATGAGCCGGAGGTGTAAAACACACACCAGATTTTGAAGACTTACAATGGGAAAACGTGTGTGAAACAGCCCATTCATTTTTTAGATAATGATTACTTGTTGAATAATCATATTTTTGATATATTGGCCTAATAGAATATATTAAAATTATTTTTTTCTGTTTCTTCACTTAAAAAAAAAATGTGGCTCCTGGAAAACTTACAATTACCTATGTGGCTTGTATTATATTTCTACTAGGCAGGGCCAGCTTGGAGAACCATTGGTATGGGGAATCTTTATGGGTCAGTGTTGCCCTGTCAGCCTGCGGAGGTACCTCATGTCCCGATACCGACTTGCCACCTCGCTGCCACCCAAAACAATAATAACTGCTATTGTTTTATATATATATATATAACCCAGGGACGGGGGAGCCTGGTGGGCTGCCGTCTATGGGGTCACACAGAGTCGGACACGACTGAAGTGACTTAGCAGCAGCAGCATACATATAATCATATTTTATTATTTTAATTAATATATTATTATCACATTATATTAATGTTAGAAACAAAACAATAAAATATGATTATATAGTATACAATATAGAAAATAATATTGTATTATTACACATTATATATAATGCATGTTATATAATAATATATACTATATATATGCTATATTACATACATTATGTTATAATATATGATAGTATCAATATAATATGGTAGTATAATATAATATAGTATAAATACAATGTGATATGATATAATATAACACAATAGAATGTGTATGTAATAATTGGGTTGGGAAGATCCCCTGGAGGAAGGCCCAGCAACCAACTCCAGTATTCTTGCCGGGAGAATCCCATGGACAGAGGAGCCTAGTGGACTACAGTCATTGGGGTCACAAAGAGTCAGACACGACTGAGCATGTACGCATATGTAATAATGCTCTCTTGCATTCACTGTGGCCCCTTCTCCACAGCAGCCCTTCAACAGCACCCTGCCTCCGTCCCCACCAGGGGCTGCCCATCCTGCTTAGAATAATGTCCACACCGCATCCTGGGCCTCCAGCCCTGCACAACCTGGCCCTTGCCCACTCTGTCTTAGCCACAGCTGCCACCTTCTCTCCCTGCCAGGATCACATCATTCCCGCCTCAGGTGTTTCACACAGCCCTTCCTCCTGCTGAAGCCTTTTCAAGTCTCTGCTGAGTTGGATCTTTCCAGGTTGGGGCTTCACTCTCTTGGGCCTCCTCAGAGATGCACGGCCCCAACCGCTCTAGCACTAAGGCATGGCCCAGTTTCTTTGCATACCAGCAACTTTTCCCCTCCAAAATGATCTTGTCCAGACGTGTTTATTAGCCTATCACCGGTGCCCTCTTAGCTAAACTGTGGTCTCCTGAAGGCAGGAAACTTGTCTGCCTGGCTCACAGCTGTGAGGTCAGTGCCTGGCACCTAGCAGGCATGCCATAAACATTTGTTAAGTGATTTACCCCATCACAGCATGATGAATCTGCTACTATCACTCTCCCCATTTAACAGATGAGGAAAGTGAGGCACAGAGAGGAGAAATAACTTGCCCCAAGTCACAGAAATGAGGGGGGAAAAAAAAAGGTAGAGTCAGGACTGGGGCCCAAGGGCTGCCAAGTCCACATGGAGCCAGCAGCCTGCTGTGAGGCGGGGCCCAGAAGCCCAGCAGGTGTGTCTCAGTGCGCAGGATGGCTGGCTATGCCCAGCCTCCTCAGCCATGTCTCTACACCCGTAGGGCCTCCGCCTGGCCCTGGCTCCCTGAGATGCTGGCGAGCAGGATGGGCTGGAGGCCCTGAAACTGCGGCCCTGCTGACGTCTGCTGGGCGGTACCAGCCCTGGTGAGTGTGGGCAGAGGAAGCTCTCACCCACTTCCCAAGCCACTCAGTGGGCACGGTGCCCTGGTGAGCCCCTCAGGGCTTGGGCCAGCCGCGGAGGACCCTGCCGGGGACAAGAAGCATTTTGGGGTGGTCTGCCCATGGGGGCTGCCTCCCTAATGTTGGCAAGGGTTGGGAGGTTCTCTCTTCTGCTCCCTCCCACGGCTGCACAGAGGTCTCAGGTACACGTGTAGCCACGAGGCCCAATCTCCTTCTCCACGTGGCGAGGCCCTAAAGCCCTGGTCAGCAGCCCTTCAGGCCACCTGAGCAGACTTTCTGGTTGCAGTGATGACTTTGACCCCCGCTCTGCCCTGGGCTGCATTGCCATAGCTTGGCCCCAGTGGCTTACAGCACACAGGCTGCTGTGGCCTGTCACTCTCAGGAACGGTCCTGCCTGCTTGTGGCTGAATCAAAGCATCACCCCATCAGCTTCCTCACCCCCGAGAAGATGGGGAATGTAGAGAGGAGAACACACGTCCCAAAGGAAGCCCAGGAGACAGTTGCTGCCAAGGGGCAGAGTCCAGAATCCATCTGCTGGTGGCACTGGCTGTGGGACAGGCCTTGCTGGGCTACTGTCCCCCTAGGGACAGTGAGGACCTAGGGACAAATGAGAATGTGTCCGGGGGCTCCTCTGTCTGCATTTACTGGGACTGAGATTTTTTTTTTTTATTTTTTGGCCATACCACATGGCTTGTGGGATCTTAAGTTCCCTGACTAGGGATTGAACTCATGGCCCCTGCAGTGAAAGCAAGGAGTCTTAACCTCTGGACTACCAGGGAAGTCCTTCCTGAGTCATTTTTGTCTGGCAGAAGTTTGTATTGTCTGATTACCAGAGAATCTGTCTATAAATCTTTCCTGTATGATCCCCAAATGGGGGAGGGTATATTGCAGGCCTACAAGAGCTAGAGCTGTGGGTGTTTGCAATTTAAGCTGCAGGGATGAGAGAGAAATTAGTTCAATAAAAACTACTGTTCAAAGCTCCTGACTCGCCGCTCCACTGCCACTTCCTGAGCCTGCCCTGGATGTACCTGGGCCCCCTTCATGCCCTCAGTGCTCCCCAACACACGAAGGTGGCGCTTTCCCTGAGAGAGGCTTTGTGGGAACCTGCCATGCTCCATGAGATGAGTGACAAGGGGACATGTTGGGTTATTGACTGCAGCACACAGGGATTTAGGAAATTGTTGCATCTGTGGCCAGCAACAGTGAGTGCCTGCTGAAGTTTCCACGGCCCACTGGACACCTTTGCCTCCCCTGCATCCCTTACCCCGGGACCAGTTGGGTTTTGGCTCAGCGGGACCCTGGCCCCGTCTTCTCACCTGCTCATAGATGCTTTTCATCAGCTCCACAAAGCTCTGCAGGCCTTTTAACTTGGTCTCCAGTTCTGTCCGTCGAAGACATTCTGCATCCAGGTCCTGGGGGTGGGAGCGGTGATGAATGATGGGAAAAGGAATGGAGGGGTCCCAGGGCAGGAGTGTGGTAAGGGGGGACTTTGCTTCCTGAATATGATGGGGGAGATTCCCAGAGGAGACCTGGCTCAGAGCCTTGGAGGAGGGTGGGGACAGGTGCTTAGCTTTCTGCCTGTGGTCTTGGGACTCGGCCTGTGGGGCCTTTGTTTGGGGATCCTGAGCAAAAGAGGGCAGAGGGTCCCTGAGGAAGGAAACCATGGGGTGAGCTGGGGAGGCTACCTTCTTCAGCTGGACGAAGGTGAACTCCATGTCCGTGCGCTTGGAGATCTCGTCCTCATACCTGGGAGGTGGGGAGGGAGGAGAAGGGGAGCCAGGGAGACACACACACACACAGAGCCTGCTCAGCTGGATGTGGTGGACTTGGCAATGGTTTGCTTAACCCTCCTTGGGTGGGGCTTGGGGCCTCTGCAATCCCTTTGCTGCCTTGTGGCAGTTAGAAAAAAGTAGTCCCTTCCTCGAGGAGGATGCAGCCCCTTGTCTCTGTGACATGTCCCCTCTCCTTCCTGATACCCTGGTGTTGGCTCTGGGGAAGCAGGCTCCCGCTCCCCATGCTTACTCCTTCCTGATGACCAGCCATTCCTCTCCCAGGGGCATCTGCGCCTTTCCTGGCTCTGCTCCACACTCATCTCCTCCAGGAAGCCTCTCCTGATTGCACAGTCCCTTTGCCCTGACGTTTTGTTCCTTTATCTTTATCCCATCTCCTCCCCCGAGAGTCTCAGTTTCAAACAAGCTGTGCCTTTTGTAGTGTCTGCTCCAAGCATCTTGTTCACACGTCATCCTCTCCAAACTCCACCCTTCCCCGAAGCCCCACACTTCTCCCACTGCCTTGCTAGACAGCAGGACACCATGCCATCTTCCCTCTGGAGAGAGGGTAGGAAGGGCATGGGTTTTGCAGTCAGATGGGCCCCCCATATGTTTCAGGGCAAGAAACTCCTCTCCTCCCTTGTCTATTGGGGTGTGCACGTGTGCACGTGAATGGGTGCGTGCGTCATGGGGGCTGAAATTCACCAGCACTCCAAAGCTGTGTTCCCTCTCTTCTCAGATGTGTCTCCTCCCTACACATGTGATGAGATGTGTCGAGTCCACCTCTTGTTCAGAATCAGGACACTGCTGGGTGGGGAGATGGGATCCCTGGATCCTTGACCTTATCCTCTGGGCCCCCAGGATGGATGTCTGCCTGCTGCATGCTTCCCATTCCAGCTCTGCCTGTCCCAACCAACATGGGGATTCTGTGGCTTCCTGTTGCCTTCCCTCCTCTCTAGGGAATGCCTGAATCATTGGCAGCTCTAATTACAGCCGCCTGCCTGCCCCAGTCCCTGACCTCACAGAAGGGGCAGCATCACCCATCACCCACGTCAGGTAGCTGGACCTGCCACCCCCAGGCCTTCTCTTTCACTAGCCTCCCAGAGGGACTAAGGGGAGCAGACCCCAGAGGACGAGAGCCCGCAGAGCACTCGGCTCCCTGAAATTCAGTGTGTGGAGGGTCCACACTCTCCCTGGCCACTGCGGGCTTCCAGAGTCTTTGGGGGTCCCTGAGGGTGCAGGCCATGGGGACAGGGTGGTGGGGTGGGTCAGGGGGTCTGGTCTGTGATCTGGAGCCAAGGCAAGCAAAACGCCTCTCCTGTGACCCTCAGAGCCCCCAGCCGGGGATGTTCTCTTGGTCTTGTTTCACAGATGAGGAGATGGAGGCTCAGAGAGAGGCTTGGAAGCTTGAGTCATGTGCTGGTTAAGAATGGGGTTCCAGAGCTAGACTATTTGGGCTCAAATTCTGGCCCTCTTGCTAACTAGCTGTGTGACTTTGGATAGGCTCCTTCTATGTGCTCTTGTCACAATAATGTTGATTTCATGAGGATTAAGTAAATGAACACAGAAAGCATTTACAAAGGTGCGTGGCACCCACTAGAGCTACTGCTCTCATCATCCCCATCTTCTCCAACACCGGCGCTTCCCTGGTGGCTCAGACGGTGAAGAATCCGCCTGCAATGCAGGAGACCTGGGTTTGATCCCTGGGTTGGGAAGACCCCCTGGAGAAGGGAATGGCTACTCACTTCAGTATTCTGGCCTGGAGAATTCCACGGACAGAGGAGCCTGGTGGGCTATAGTCCATGGGGTCGCAAAGAGTCGACACAACTGAACGACTTTCACTTTCACCAACACCATGTCCCAGCTCAGCCCCTCTCTCTCAGAGTTTCCAGCAAGAAACCATGGGGATCCTCACTGCAGAGGGAGTGGGCAGGTCTCTTCACGCTCCTCACAAATGCTCAGGGCTGGGCTGACCTGAACAAGTTTCCCTCTGGGATCTGGGGGCCTCAGAAAAATTTCCTGACTTGAGGTCAGGGGTCTGGGGAGCTCCAAGCTAGGAAGCCCAAATTGACTGGCCCTCCGCAAGCAAGCCCTGCGTCTAGGCTCTCCCCGCTGCTCTGGATAAGAGTTCTGCCTGCCTGGGGACGGGACATTGGAGAGAGCTGTCCAGTGGGAGCCCTCTGAGGTGCCAAACCTCCCCTTACCTCTCACTGCCCTTCTCAGCTTTCCCACCTCCCTTCTCATCGACTCCACTGCATTTCAATCCCAGTTCACCCCCAGACAGCTTGCACAATTGTACACAACATTGAATCATTTGCTACGTGGCCTTGGGCAAGTTGCTTCCCCTTGCTGGGCCTCTGTTTCATCCCTAGTAAATAGAGTGGTTGCCCAGCTGATCCTTGGGGTCCCTGCTACATCAAAGCTTCTAGAAGTCTCCATTCTTATAGAGGCTTATGCAATGCCATGTCCCCCATTCACTTCCAATCCCCTGCCTGTATGCTAGCTGCCAGCTCCCAAACCCATTCTCAGCCCTTTTCAGCTGGTCACACCCGTACCCTCTCTACCCCCCCAAACTTGTTTATTTCTAGGAGTGAAGCTGATCTCATCGGCCTTGTAGAGGCAAAGTACACCCCTCCCTGTCAGGGCTTGGCCTGGCGTCTCCTGGCTTCTGGGGGCCCCAGGCTTTGCTCAGCCAGGCTGCAGCTTTCCTGGCTCTGGCCTGCAGACCCAGAAACCCTCCAGCCTCACCTCCCCCAGTTCAGTGGGCTCCCTACCCAGAGAAGGGGAAGAGAGGCCCTGAGCCCAAACAGTAAAATCAGGCAGCAGATGGAAACCAGGCAGTGGGCCAAATGAGGGGGCTGAGCAAGATTAAAACAACAAGCAGTGTTTGCACAGAACTTCCAGTTACAAAGTGCCTCCACGGATGCGATGCTGCTCTCCTGGGAGCAGCTTCACACAGTAGCTTGCCAGGTGAGGGATGGGACTTTGTACTCATCCCTCTGTGTGTGACTAAGGACAAGCCCCCACCCTCTCTGGGCCTCTGTTTCTGTCTCCATAAAAGGAGGGCAGGGTAGGGGGAGAAGTGCCCCCCGCCCCCAGGTCAAGGAGGGGCCCAGCCAGATCCACAGATGAGGAAACCGAGGTCCCCAGAGAGGGCAAAGCTTCCTGTGTGACCATTCCTTCTGCATGTGGTCTGAGCAGGGGAGGCCACGCAGAGAGGCTGCGGGCAAAGCCTGCGCCACAGTCCAGGACTCCTGTCAGGCTGCCTCCGCCCTCTGTCTTGGGAGGCTTTGGGCCTCACCTCAGATAGCAAGGCTTGGATCTGGCCTCAGTCCTGCAGAAGGTGGGGGCTGCTTCAACCTCACCCTGTCCTTCCTTCTTTCTGGCTGGGGGCCTCCAGCAAAGAGACCAGCCTCTCTGCTCTGGCCCAGCTTTCTTGTCTTTGAAGCCCTGACGACTGTCTGGTCAGAGAAGGTCACTTCTCCTCTGAGCTACTGAATTAACTGGTCTGCCTTTCTAGACTGGCTAATTCAGTTCAGCAAACTGCTGTGTGCTGGGCATGGAGCCTTCTTGAGAGGGCAGAGGAGTGGCCAATTTTAACCTCTGGTAGCCATGCCACACTCCTGGCTTCCTCCTCACACCAGCCTTAGCTTGGTATCAACCATCACCATTCCCACTCCCCACAGGAGGACATTGAAGTTTGTGTATGAAGCAACTTGCCCGAGGTCACAGAGATGGTGAGGGGTATGGGCAAGGAGGAAGCCCCTCCCATGGGGCACGGTCATACCCAAGCCCAGACCCTTAACCACTAGGCCGTACTGCCTGCCAGCTGCTTGTCCCCCCAGTCTGTGTTTTCCTTGTCTCTCTAGACCCCAAGTCTGCCATCGAGGTCAGGCATGTCTTACCTCTAGGTGGCTGCTGCTTTATGCGAACAAACCTCATCATTTCTGCCCCCTGCCTCCTCTTACCCACTTCCCTTTTCAGCTCAAGAGGGATCAAAATCTCAAGCTACAGCCAAAGCAGGAGCCCGTCTATTGCTCTCGCTAGTGACACAATTTCCCATGGACTTGGGCGCAAGGGGAGGGGTTAGGGGACAGGGCTGCGATGCCCAGATGCGCTTGCCTAGCAAGCGCAGCGTAGCTCTCCGCCAGCATGGGACTGCTTTGTTGTAAGGGTCCCTGCTTGGGATGTAGCTGTAGATCACTGCCTTGTCTTCCCAGTTATTAGAATACCGCTAGCACATTGCAGCTCTTTAGTAAGTAAGTATGGACTAAAGACTGGTTTTTCAAAGAAGCTTTCTCTTTTTCTGGCCTGGGCCCCCGGACCTTGCCCCCAAGCATGAAGGTTGGTCCCCACCCTCGGCCCTCATAGGGCGCCCCTACCTGATCCGGAACTCTTCCACCTTCTCCAGCACCTGCAGCAGGTTGGCCTCGAGCTGGCCCCGCTCCTTGCTCACTTTGCGCAGCTCCTCCTGCAGCCGGCCTTGGTACTCCTCGTAGAGGCGCCCAAGGTCAAAGGTGGCCGAGTCCTGGCTCTGCAGGAAGTGCCAGCGGGTCTCCAGCAGCTGGTTGCGCTGCTCCAGGGCTTGCACCTGGGAGAGCAGGAGGGTGGCGGTGAGAGGGCTAGGTGTGGCCCAGCCAGTGCCACCCACCCCACCGGGGGCCTCCATGGGACGTGGCAGCTCATCTACTCAAGAGGCACCCGCCTGGGGCCCTCACTCAGCACCTTCAGGTGGCATCTCCAATTACTGATTGTTCAACTGCAGATGGCGCGATAAGGGGGGAAATCCGAGAATCCCAGAGAGGCACAGCCAAATAGCCAAGGTTTCCTACAGGAGGGGCAGGACCAGCGAGATGAGGGAAAAGGGACCAAGCTGTGAATGTGCCCACATATGACAGGTTCTCCAGGCCGCCTGGGGCTTGGGTGGGAGACCCCAGGGAACGTGGGGTGTCAAGAGGCCTGTCTGCCGCCCACCTCGACAAGCCTGGTCTCATCTAGCTTTGGAAACAGCAGGGTAGGGCCTGGTTAGTTCTTAAATGCTAATCCTCCTAACATCCCTGGACTTGAGCTCTGTCCAAGCCTCAGTTTCCCCAGCTGGAAGTCAGGGATGATGTCACTTGCTCTGCCCGCCTGCAGAGAGAAAAACCTGGGGAGGTGCTTTGGAGCAACAAATAGCAGATGCTCCTGTGGTCCCTGCTGTGCACAAGGCCTTGTTCTATGAGCTGGACATCTTTAACTCAAACCCCCAAACAACCCGCTGGGGAAGGCATTGTTATCAGCTGCACTGTACAGATGACAGGGCACAGGGAGGGGAAGTTACCTTCCCAAGGTCACAGTTAGCAAGCAGCAGGCCTAGGGGTGGAATGCAAGCACTCTGAGGTTTAGAATCTTTGAGCCACTGCCCCACAGGCCTCTGATCTGCTGCAAGTTCTCTGCGGTCCCAGTTGCCCTTGCTGGGCTGGCTTCTGCCTCTAGCTGGGGCCGGACTTGCCTGAGGACAAAGCCTGGGAGGGCTCTGGGCCCAGGACTCCTCTGAAACTCTGCATCCTTCACACCCTCCTACTCAGACTTCTGCAGGGATTTGCACGGCTCCCACCCCAGCCACCAGCCAGCAGGTGGGCAGAGTCCCTCTTGGGTCCTCTTATTCCCTCCATCCAGTTCAGCCCAGCGGAGCTTGGGAGCCCCCCTCCCTCTTCTGCACCCTGCCGTCCTCTCCAGGCCCAGCCGAGCATCATTCTCCTTCCTACCATCCCAGACCCCGCTCCATGTGTCCCAGCACCCCGCTGTAGGAAGCCTCCCTTCTTCCCTCCAACATCTGACCCTTGGTGTATCTGCTTCTTGTTTGTCCTCATCTACCACCCTCAACATCAGACTGAGAGCCGTCTGCATGCCTCTTGGGATGTGGCTAGGGCCACTGAGGCAAGATGGGTGGCTGGGGCTGGGCTCCTGAATGGGGCAGGCTGTGGTCATGAAAGCATTGTGACAACCAGCTCAACGATGTTCCCTATGACCACAGTGAGTAGCCAAAAGTCTTCCCATCCACTGCTGGCACCAGCTCCCAGAATCACAGCCCGAAGGAGCCAGAACCACAGACAGGAGCCTTTTGGATCGGCTGGTCTATACTCTTCAATTATCAAGGAGGAGATGGAGACCCAGGGCAGTCAGGTGACTTGTCCAGGCTCACACGGCAACTCCGTGGCCCAGCTTCTCGACAGGCCCATCTGATGGCGGCTGCCTACTCTGGACCATCGCGTTCCCGTTCCTCTTGAACCTGGGTGCCAGGTGGGCTCTCCCCCTCTCTGTCTGCCCTACCCACATGCCCGGGTTTCTCTGAGATCTCTGATGCCCTGGGGGAGGCCCCTTGGACACTTGCAGGAGACGACATCTGTGGGAACACTGGACAATGGCATTTGTGGGCTGCCACTCTCCTGCTTAACTCCCACTTGTACTGGGAAATTCTGCCTGAAGCCGACTTTAAGCCAATAGTGCGCCGTCGTCGCAGCCAAACAGGTTCAGTAGGGATGCGGTCAAGAGGGTTTCTGTCCTACTTGAGTGTGTGAGGGATTGCTGGGGGTGGTGGGAGGTTTCTGCTCACTCCACCTGCTCTGCGTTTTGACAAGTAGGAGCCCCATGTTTATACTGAGGGTAGGGTAAGACAAGAGATGTGAGGCTCCCTCCTCCACCCATAAGCAACACCAAACTCTTTAGACCAGGAAGTCCTCCCCGTAGTCTTACTTCAATACCCTATGCTTCAGTACTTGCTTGCTGGGAGATGGTATGCATTTGGCCAGCCAGTCTAGTCAGAGGGCATTTTTGGTTGCAGGGGATTTAGGGAAGCCTCCTCTTCCTATTTGGGGAAGTTGCTTGTTGTCTCAGAACCTTCCACGCTGAAAGGCTCCTCCCTCTGGGAACAAAGGTGAGGGAGGGCCGGAAATCCCAGTACCCTGCGAGGTGCCAGCCTCACTTCTTTCAACCTGTCAAGGCTGCCAAGCACTCCCCTCTCATTCCTCTTTCTGTCTATCCTGGCTGACCCCCTGCCCTTCAATCTAGGCAGCAGCTCTAGGAGTGGCCTAGGAGAGCAAGCCCCTGGCCTACCTGCTTCGCATTTTACAGATGAGGAAACTGAGGCTCAGAAGCACAGAACTCACTGTGACCCAACTCCAGGGTGGTGGACCTTCCAGCTCAAAAGCAGGCCCAGAAGAGGGTGGAGAGAGATGTGCTTTCTGTTGGGGGGAACTGAGCGGGCTGGGCTGGGCTGGGGCCCTCCTGAGGAGGGAGGCTGACTGTCCGGGGGGCTGCATGTGCCCACCCACGGGCCCACAGCCCCGGCTGGTGAGTGTGCAGGGTGACGCCTCCGCTGCCTGCAGGTCCTATTCCTCAGGAAGCGGGTGGTGTCAGACCCCCTGCCTCCAGCCCCAGCCTGGCTTTGTCCAGGAGCCTCAAGGTCTCTCCATGAGGAAAGGCTGTTTTGTGCTTTCCTGCGTGCAGGCGGCGGGGTGGCCCCAGGGGCTTCCAGAGGCTACACAGGTCAAGAGAAGACTCCGCGCCCACGCTCCGGGCCCCTTCCCTACCGCCTCCTCAGGCGCTTCCGGCCGTGCTTCCTCTTGTCCCGCCTCCACGCCCTCTGGTGTCTGCACCTGAGGCCCGGCCTGCAGCCTCCGCTGTTGTCAGCAGGGCCCTCGCGCATCCCCCTGGGCCTCCTTTCCTGCTGCTGCTCCTGCTCATCCTCCTTCTTCACGGCTGCAGCTTACTAGTCTCTTGACTGGCATGAAGTCAAGGCTACCCTCCGAGCAGGAGCAGAGCAGGGAGTTGGAATCTGAGGCACAGAGAGGGTAAGAGGCTTGCCCAAGGAAACACAGCCTGCAAGTGAAAGAATTGCCACTGCTCCAGGGCCCCTTGGGGGACTCCTGTGGGTCTCCTTGCCAACCCTTCTCCTCTTCCTCCTGCTCTTCCTCAATGATCTCTGATTTCTCTGGGTGCCTCAGAGGGCCCAGGATGGCGGTCCACCCTGCCAGTTTCTTCTCTTTGCCTGGAACCCTACCCCTGCACTGGTGATGGCATCTCACCCTGGGCTCCTGCAGCTCTTTCCAGCTCCATGCTGCACCCCTACCCACCAAGCTCCTCCACCGCACCCTCCCGCAGGGCCCTCTCTCCTTCTTCCCAGGCTCCTTCTTGCTTGCATGCGTGCTAAGTTGCTTCAGTCATGTCCAGCTATCTGTGACCCTATGGACTGTGTAGCCCGCCAGGCTCGTCTGCCCATGGGATTCTCCAGGCAAGAGTACTGGAGAGGGTTGCCATGCCCTCCCTAGGGGATCTTTCTGACCCAGGGATTGAAGAACCCATGTCTCTTATGCCTCCTGCATTAGCAGGTGGGTTCTTTACCATTGGCACCACCTGGGAAGCCCTTCCTGCCTGGCAGGGACTGAATGCCCTAGGCTGGAGTTCTCTGGGCTGGATCCATGTATGGCCTTTTCAATATAACAAAGAAAATACACCTGGTACCTGGTAAGGGCTTTCTATGTGTTTTTCAGAAATGATCCCATTTGATTCTGACAAGCCCATGACACCAATGTATACTGAGGCCCAGAGAGGTTAAATAATTTCCCGAGATTACACAAACGTGAGAGGTGAGGCCAGGATTCAAACCCAGAAATGTGACTCCGGGTTTCACATTCTAACCTCTGCTTGCTTCCACTTGGGCCCTCGTGGTCTTTTCAAGGAGGGATATGAGTGAATAACAGACTTTCTCCATAGAGTTGGTGGATCAGTTGGGTCTCCTTGGGCAGAGCTCCAGCGATCAGGATCCTCAAGGGGCTGGCACCCCCAGTTCGCTGTGTGCCACCATGGAGAGCACCGGTCTCAAGGCCAAGGCTTGAACTGGGGGTTGGGAAACTTGAGTTCTTCTAAAGACCTTTGAGGGCCTTGCTCTGGCTCTGGGAACAGAACCCAGACCCCTCGGGCCCCTCCCTGTGCATACACACCCCTCCTGTCCCCATGGCAGAGGCACAGGGTGATATCAGCCCTGGCATTCACGAAGAAAAGCCACCCATCGAAGCCAAATTACATAGCTCACGAAGCATTCCTTTTAAGGGATTAAGCTGTGTTTGGAGAGGGGTGGTTCTGCAGGGACCTGCCTCCCTCAGGCAGCGGGCTCTTCTCCTAGGGTGGACTGCCTGGCAGTCTGAAAGCTGTGCGGCCACCGGGGGCGATGGAGGGAGCGCTCCACCTCAGGGGATGGCTGTCCTCCCGTTGCCACTCCCCTACACACCCCCACCCCAGGCACCCCGGTTGTGGGCGCAGGAATGCTGGTCTGGGCACTCGGATGTGGGGGCGAGGTGGGGAGAAATGACTCCCATTTCAGAGGCTTTGTGTCTCACAGACCTGAGTTCAAGTCCAGACCTTGCTGGTTGCGGGACCTTTGCCTCTGGGCCGCTCCGTCTCCCCATCGGCACGGCCGGGAACCAGCCGTTGTGGAGTGCTGGGCAGTGGGGGCAGAACGCCAGCTGGGGCTCCAGGTCTGTTACTTCATTCCCCCTGCCCCCTCGGTGAGCCCCCACCTAGCGGAGGACACCGAGCATGTGTAGAGGGACACAGAGGCAGGGAGAGCAAGGGGCAGAGAAGGACCCAGCCCGGGGCAGAAGGAGGGGGGAGTGAGAAAGCTGTAAAATGGGCACAGAAGCAACTTCTTCCCTAAGGTTGAGGGAAATAGAAATATGCACTCAGCACAGTTCCTGGTGCAGGGTAAGCAGTTAATCAACAGTAGCTGTTACTATCCATTATTCTCAGTCAGGGTGGGAGGGAGCAGAGCTGGGAGGACTGGTCATGGGAGGTTTCTTGCAGGAGGTGAGTGAGGAGCAGGTGTGGGAGGTGGACAGGACTTCCTCGGAGCTCTTGAAGCCCCTGCCCTGGGCCAGAGCTTGACACCAGTGCCCAGACCAGAATGCTGGCCACGGCAGCGGGTCCAGGAAGTGAGGTGCGAGGGACTCAATCACTCTGCTCTGGTCGGGGCACAGAAGACTGGCTGGCCGCCTGTTTCAGACTCGCAGCACCCATCCTCCGCATTCCTAGCTCCTGAGGAACCGCAGGTGTACCCCATGCCGCTCAGCTTCCTTCCGGCTGTCCCACACGCCCCCTTGCCCATGTCGGCGCTTCTGACCCTGGGGGGCTGAACAGATCCAATGGCCTGGACAGGAAGGTGAGCCCTGTCCGTCCACCATGGAGTCTGACTGCAGCCCATGCCTCCAGCAGCTGTTCCCAAGAAGGGGCCTCCTCTTGGTCACACTCCGAGCCCCTCCCTAGTCCCTGCCTGCAGGGAGGGTGACCGCAGGCCATGCAGGTGTTATTATCCAGACACCCCTCAGAGGCAGGCCATTCTGGCATCCTTTTCTCTCCCATGTCAGGATGGCTAGGGACTTCCCCCTTCTGCTCCTCTCAGCTCAAAGCTAGGCCTCAAAGTTGGCAATGCTGGCTTCCCATTGGCTGGGCTGGGGCAGGGGTGGGGCATGATGCTGGGGGAAACTACAGAGCTTAGCCACCTGCCCCAGGCCGACTGGCCTTAGTTTGGGGACCCCTCCCCCTACTTCTGCTCACCTTGCCAATCAGGGAGGCGAATTTATCGTTGAGGACCTTCATTTCCTCCTTCTCGTTGTTCTTCTGCTGCTGGATGGCTGGGTCCACCTTGAGATCCAGGGGTACCAGCAGGCTGGGGTTCACGGTCACCTTGGGGACGGTGCCGGCTGTCCAGCAGCCTGTGACGCTGTGGGAGCTGAAGCCCGGCCCGGGGGCCCCGCAGCTGCTCCATCCGGCGGTCGCAGGCCGGGGGCTGTCCGCCGGGGTCACCTCACAGCTGCTCAGGCTGCTGAAGCCAACGACGCAGGAGCGGCAGGCCATCACCGCCCCCGCGTCCCAGAGCGCGCAGGGCGCAGGGACCGGCGAGCGAGCCTTTGCGTGGTGGCGGCGGCTTGCTCCCGTCGCAGGCAGGGCAGGCTAGGGACTGAGGAGCAGACACCTGTCGCACAGTGCTCATTAGCTCCACGAGGGCGGGACGCCTCCCCTCCCAGCCAGACCAACCTGTTAGATGATGCGGCTCCCGCCCCTCCCCCGCGGCACCACGTACCCATCTCCTCCCAGGGCAGGAATCTACCAGGCTGAGGGGGCTGCTCGTTGTCACTGGCCTCCCAACCAAGCCTGGCCTGGCTCCAGGGGAAGGGGACATGGGCTGGGCTGGGCTGGCTGGCTGGCTGGGCGTGGGGAGGTAGCCAGAGGAAGGACAGATTCAACAAGGAAGAAGAGAGAGAGAGAGAGGGCGAGAGCAATGCCTCTCACCGCAGACCTCATTGCATACCTGAAGGCTGACGTATCTAGGCTTGCATACCTCTGGAAAAGATGAGGCAAGCGCAGTCCCTGGGCTCCCAAGTGCAGGGCAGCCGTCCTGGGCACCGTGCCAGCCTGGCATTGGAAAATAGCACCTTGACTGTTTATTTTCTATCTGCGTTTAAGAGTCTCCCTGACTTCTCCTCTCTCCTCCTTTCTTCCCCCAGCTCTCCCTTCTTCCTGCCTTTGATCTATTATTTATTAATCACCTATTACGTGCATCCCCCTGTCTTGGGAGCTGGAGAGGAAATACATGGTCAAGAGTAGTTGTCTTTGGATGAGTGAGACTTGGTTCGAGACTCAGCACTCGCCCCTGGTGTGGCCTCCAGCAGGCTCCTTGACTTCTGTCCTTTTGTGTTAAATGGGGGTGAATATACCAACCCCACAGGAGATGGTACATGCAGAGAATCTGGGAGAGGGTGGGCACCCAGCCTTCTGTGGATGGTGGCTGAAACCCAAGCCCACCCTCTGGGAGCTGAGCCTGGTGGGCAGAGGGCCCTGGTCAAGTGCAGCTCTGCTCCCAGGGCTGTGAGAAGGTGCCTCTTTCTCCTCCCTCCCCCTCCTTCCCATTCTTCCGGTCCTTTTCTCCTTTCTCCACCCTGGGTTTCATCTTAAATGTGAAGTGTAAATAGTGCAGACTGATTTGCTCCCCCAGAGCCTCTGATGGGGTAGCAGAGGGGTCAGCCAGGGCCAGGGCATTCCTTTCCACCTTCCTGGATTTCCGAAGGCCCCGCTTCCACTTCCAAGGAGCTGCCGTTTCTCTGGGGCCTCTCTCTTCCTTCCTCCCTGCCCTGATGTTCCTGGATGATCTTGGCCTGGCTGGATGGCTGTGTGCCCTCCCTGGACCTGGCACACCAGCTTGGGTGGTGGTGCTACAGAACAGAGAGGAACGTGTCTGGGAGAGACTCTGGTGTTCAGGGGTGGAGAGATCTCAGTCCCCTCTGGGACTGAGGGAGACAGATTGGAGATGGGAACTCTTGCCTGGGTCACATCGCCCTGTCCAGGCCCCCTGCCTCGGAGCATTTCTGGCTCACTGAGAGGCAAGAATCTGTCCTGAAGCCACGAGTCTATCCCTAGACTGGATTCTGGGCTCTGATGCTGGGGGTGGGCTGCTGAGACCCTTCTGGGTGATGGGGTCACTGCAGGGGTGTCTGGTGCCCCCACCCCTGAGACATGCTAGCCCTCCCCCCATTCAGCACCCACTTGCATGGTCCATCCAGCCTTCCTGACCTGGTATCTGAATGGTGTGTGGTTGAACTCAGCACCCTACCTGCCCCCACCTGGCCACCTCTGTGTTCTCTGCAGGGAGTGGGGAAGGCAGGCAAAGGCATATAGGCTCTGCTGGTGCCAAAACAGCAGTAGACAGGTCAGGTACGCCCCCAGTACATGGATTAGCTCCCACGTCCTCATGACACCCATCCTTGTAGAAGCTTTAATTTTCATCAGCCCTGATTTGCAGAGGAGGAAACTGAGGTTTGGAGTGGTTAACAGCCTGATCTTTTGTTTGTTTGTGTGCATGCTCAGTTGTGTCTGACTCTTTGCAACCTTTGGACTGTAGCTCTCCAGGCTCCTCTGTCAAAGGAATTTTTCAGGCAAGAATACTGGAGTGAGTTACCATTTCCTTCTCCAGGGAGTCTTCCTGACTGAGGGATCGAAACTGTGTCTCCAGTGTCTCCTGCACTGCAGGCAGATTGTTTGAGCCACTGGAGAAGCCCCAAGAGCCGTGTCTTCTGACAGCAATTTATAAGTAATAGATTTGAATGCAGACAGTTGGAGTTATGGGCCCTTCCTCTTATCTTAGCCTCTAAGCCTGGTGGCTCCTGGAAAGGACAGTGGGACAGAAAAGAAAGATGTCTTCTTACCATCCGTGGCTTGATTCCCTCTCCTGTCTTTAAGCTGGATGCCTGATTCTCCAGAGCCCCTCTGGATAACTCAAATCTGCTTCTCCAAGTGTTTTGACAAGTAACGGTTAATTGCCTAGTCTGTGGCTTTAAGGCTGGCCTTGCAGGACAGTCTCTGGGGTCCAAACACTGGGCGCCTGCCTGGTGGGTGGCCTGGCTTCTTGGAGCCACGAAGGACGCGCTAAGCTGGGAGGCTACGGGTGGGAAGAAGGGTGTGGTCCCACCTGCCGCGGCCTCTCTCACCCAGCGGTCTCCCTTAGGTGCAGTCACAGAGGTGATCTTTGGCTGTCACAGCCCTGGCTGCTGAAGAGGAAGAGCAGCAAAAAAGCCCCAAATGTAACTCCATGGAAGCTCCCAGCCCCATTTCCTCCCTTTCTCCTTGCCTCCCCTAGCTTCACCCAAGCCTCCCTCTACTCCTGAGTTAACATCCCTGGGGTCCACCGTACAGGCCTCTGCCTCTCCATCCTCACTGAGGACCTGACATGACCCTCTTTTGGCCTTGATAGGAAGCACAAACTTCCTAGGTGTTCAGGCGCCCAGGGAGCAGGAGGCCTGGCAGGGGTTGGGAGAGGAAAGATGGAGGGTGGGTGAAACTTTTAGTCTCTCTGGGGATGTCTGGGTACCTGGGCAGTCTCCCAACCATTCCTGGGTGTACTCATAGACAAACCAGCTTGGGGCTTCTGGTGGGGTACAAGCTTGGGTGACCCTGCTGGAGACAGCATCTTCTGCCCCTTTGGGATTCTGGAGCCCTGTCCTGGTTGATCTTTACATGGTCCAGGAACAGAAATCTCCATTCTCCACCTGCCACCTCGTCTGCCTCCTTTGTTCCGGTCCCCTGTAACTGGCAACAGTAGGCAATTCTGACCATTCAGCGGGCAGAGAGAAGAAGGAAGAGGGACAAGAGCTGGCCAGAGGTAAGAATGGGGGAGGCTGGATCTCCTGAAATTGGTCCTCAAAGAATCAAGGAGGAACTTTCTTATTTTCTCTGCTTCCTCTTGCCTACTATTTCTCTCTCCAAGTCACTGCCTCCCAACTGCTGATGTATCTACTGGTCACTTCCACCTCTTCTTTCTTGCCTCCCTGTCTCCCTGTCCTCTGGGAGAGTCCTGGTCCAGGGCTCCTCCAGCTCTCAGCCTTGGGAGAGGAGAAGCACCCTGGCCCTACAACCCAGCTGGATGGTCTTGTAGGAAAGGCATCACTATGTCACAGTTTCAGGGCCTTGTCTGTGCCCTTTGCCCATTTGGCCTGAGGCCTGGCCTGTGGAGCAGGCACGCCTGGGATAATGCAGGACAGCAATACATAGTTGCTGGATGAATATTTCAGTGAGCGCATCCCAGTCTGGCTGGGGCTCTGGAGCAGGATGTGGTTCCTGGGAAGACAGACAGTGACTCCGGGCAAGGGACTCTTAGCCTCATTCCAGCACATGGTGGTAAGGCCGGGACACTCCTCCAGGAAGCTTCCCAGAGGAACCTGCACAGGCTCCTGCCCCCCCACCTCCTCTCTCGAAAATGCACACCCACACCTATGCCCTCATCTGGGGCAGTGCCCTCTCTGTTTGAGCAACCCATGGCTGGCTGAAAAGAATTTCCAAAGGCCCCAGAACTGGAGACTAGGGAGCTGAGAGCATACTGGGAAGGACCAAGGCCAAGACTAACAGCAAGGATGGAGACATTAAAATGGTGCCTGGTGGTCCAGTGGTTAAGACTCTATGCTCCCAGCATGGCCAAAAATAAATAAATAAAAAACAAAACCACCCCCAAACAGTGTCTATGAAGCTCCTTCCGTGTGCCAGGCAGGCTGTGGAGACATGGGAGAGGCACTGACCTGGGCGAAGGGGTTTGGGGCAGTGAGCAAAGGCCTGAAGCAAGTGGAAGACTTGTCCAGGAAGGGGAGGGAAGGTTGTTTCAGGCAAACTGTGTAGGACAGTGACGATGACGGGAGCCAGTGGGACCAGGGTGTCAGAAGCGCCAGGAGCTCAGAGGAGCAGCAGTTCTCCCAGGAACGCCACAGTGCAGGCATCTCATCACCTGGCATACAGCCCTTCAGTGGCTCTCTGTGGACTAGGATCTAGAAGATTCCTTGGACTATCAAATAAGACCCTTTGCGCCTGCTTCCCCTCTTCCTCTCTGTATCTTATCTCCTCACATCCTCCTGTTCTCTGTAGCCCATTCCCACCCCCACCAAATTGGCCCCATTTGCTTAAACCTGCTGAGTGATGTCCTGTATCCGTGTTGGGCCCCACAGACAGGGAACATCACTGTGGACAGCTCTCTCCACCAGGGCTGATATGCAAAGAAGGCATTTGAGATGGGCCAGCAGGTGGCTGTGAACTGGGTCAGGACAGATCAGAGGGCAGCATGGGATGGGGGCAGAGCTGGTTTCTGATCTGGGTTCTGCTGCTGCCTAGCTGTGTGGTTTGAGGCCAGATGCTTAGACTCTGGGCCTCAGTCTCTTGTAAAATTAGGTTGTACTGGATGGTGTGAATTTAAAACAATTTTTTTTTTTTTCCTGGTTTGATTCAACAAGTATTCCTCACACTGTGGTCAATCCCCTTGTTATGCCAGGTACTCAGTGGTTTCTAGAATGATCCAAGGTCTTTAGTCAAACAGTGTGCTGGGGAGGTCAGGCAGGTATGGGCATTTTCTAATGAGGGCTGGCCTCTGGGGCCAGGGAGAGGTAAGCATAGGCTAATTACACTTTCTTGTCTTCAGAGCACTTAGCCCAATTTGTAATGATTTGTTGTTGGTTGTTTACTTGTACCTGCCTCCCCTGGGAAGCTCAGTGAGCCTAGGGACCTTGTGATGGTTTTATTCCTTGGTGTCCCAGGGCCTGGCACAATGCCTGGCACATAGTAGGTCCTTGATGACTACTTCCTTCTGGAATGACTGAAAGGCCACCCTTCCACACGGGGCACTTGTTATACAATGTTACAACACAGGATGCAACGAAGAAAGCTTTGGATGGTGTAGAGCAACAGATGCTAGGTGGGTCATGGAGCAAGTGAGGATGGGGAGACACCCCATAATCTTGAGGCTGGCTCCAGGGCCCCTGCCCCACGGGGCCTGGCTGCCTCCTCTCCAGGCTGAGCTGGGCTGGCTGGGACGGGCCTGCGGTTGACGCTAGGTCCTCCACTGGTGGGGGGGTCCCGGGTCCCGTCACAGGTGGACTCCTAGAGGCCTGGCCTTCGTTCCCTTGGTTCCCGCTCAGCATAGGGTGGGAACGCTGATGCCCTCCTGTCACGGCCAGGTGCCTCAGACGGGAGAGAAGATGGATGGTCCTCTTCATGAAAGAAAGAGGCAGGAGGAAGGCTCCATAAGCTGGTAGAAGCCTCATTAGGCTTAGACTTCAGTCAGGCATGCATTCGGGGCAGGGCAGGGACCAAGCCATAAGCCTCCCAGGTCCCTCTCCTTCCACGCAGGACCCGAGGATGGAACACATGGGGCCAGGACCCCTGGTCTAGGTGGAGGGTGGGCCCTACCTTCCCTGGGAACCCCAGCCCATGGCCAGCTGTGTGGGTGCGAGGCTCATGCCCATGGCATCTGGCAGGGCTGCCAGGACTGCTTCTGGGCAGAGGGGCCAGGAAGGAGGATGGCAGCAAAGGAAAACCAGCAGGAGGGCTCCACTTCCGGTGGTTGCTCACTGCCTCCCCCGGGAGGGTGCAGCCGCAGCGCAGGCCCCCCGTTCCGGGAAACACCGCACCTGCTCACCTGCTTCCTCCTCCAAGAGGAAATGCCAGGTCTCAGGAACAGGGGACTCCCCGTGGCCTGCTGCCCACTCTCCATCCACCCATTGTGGCTCCAACCACCACCCCACAGGGATGGTTCCCCCCAACAGCCCTCACTTCTCAGGCCTCAGATGCTCATCTTTCTTCTTCCCTTCCCCACACCCCTCCCTCCCCCAACTGCCTCTGAGCCTTCTTGCTGACCACTCAGCCAGCCCACCTGCCCCCTTCCTCCAGGAAGTCTCCCCAGATAGCCTGCTCACTTGTTTTGGTGGGGAGAGCACTCAAGAGCAGCCTCTGTGGTGGCCAGACTTTGATTTACCCACTGTTCCATCACCACTGGACCATACTAGGTTCGCAGAAAACAGTTGTTGAGTTAATGCAGGGCGTGTCCTCTATTATTTAGCGCTCGTTTCTATGACTCTCTTAGGCAAGGGTCTCTTTCTTGTAGTACCCTCCCCCATTAGACAGGACCTGGGGACCTCATTTTCCCTTCTAGCGAGTCTCCCTGCGTCTGGAATCCTGGTCACTGGGGATACTGTCTAATCTTACCTACCCCGGCCAATTGGGCCTTCATTGAGAAAAGGCTTTCTCCACCTCTCCTGGGCGCAGAACAGGGGGATGTGTACAAAAATCAGTGAGGCTTTCTGAGCTCTGGACTCTCTTTCCATCTGGCCTCTGCCTCCAGGCCAGCTATCCATTTGGTTCCAGCCTCCTCACCCTTCCATCGCTGGCACTGCACACAGCTATTTAGGAGGCGTCCACCTCCCTGGGGCTGCTTTCAGAGAGGAACAAAGAGGGACTGGAAGGCCAGGGTGGCTGACAAAGGAAGGATGGGGAGGGGTAGGGCATCTCGGCTGCTTTATCTGCCCTGATAATAGACCGAAACCATGTTCTGCTCCCGGTGGAGCGACCAGTGCCTGGCCTCTGTGAGCCTGCCAGAATGGCAGCAGCCCCAGGTGGTGTTGGGGCACTGTGCCAGCTGACACAGGCCGGCTGGCACTGGGAGGCTGTGGCCAGGTGGGTAGCCACCAACCTGCAGTGGGATATCCCACTGTGCAGGGGTAAGGCAGGGATATCCCACTCGTCCAGTGGTCCTCAGAGCCCATATAGGGCACAAGGGAGACTCTTAGGGTGAATCTTGAGGACTGATGCTTGGGTGGTGGTGGTTTATGGTTCATTTATCTTTGTATCCATAGCACCAAGCACAATGCCTGGCATACAGCAGGAGCTCAGTGGTTGAGTAGTGTGCCCTCGGCACCTATTTACCAGAACCTGTCATATGTAGGCAGCTGTGTCCTCCCTCTCCATCCTTTCTTTAAAAAAATTTTTTTTGGTTTTATTTTTAACCATGCCGTGTGGCATGCAGGATCTTAGTTCCCCAACAAGGGATTGAAACTGTGCCCTTTGTAGTGGAAGCATAGAGTTTTAACCACTGGGCTGCAGAGGAAGCCACCCCCCACCCCTACAATTGAAGATCCAATTGGCTTTATTGGTGATTCATGAATTGGCCAGCATCCCCTCTAGGAACTAGAAGAGCCCTTCCTCCCTCTCCATCCTTCCATCTCTTTCCCCCAGCACTTGCTGGGGATCTCTGGATGCAGTGAGATGTGGGGTCTCCAAGGCAGCTGTCTATGAAAGGCTGATCCGAGGTCAGCTCTGCCCACTGCATCCCAGGGAGAAAGGGAGGAGGAAGTCCTTGTGTGTGTCCCCAAACTCAAATTAGTACCCAGGCTTACAAAAAGCGCTCCAACAGGTGACCTGGTTTCATGTCCCCAACACTCTCGTCAGCTGGACATCCCTGCGCCCTCGTTGTGCAGAGGTGTGGGACTGAAACTGGTCTATTGCCTCCAAATGGAGCCCCCAGCCCAGGCTTCCTCTAAGTTCTGAGGTTCTGGGGGAAGCTGGGAGGAGCTGGGGTGGGGATGGGCCAGGGATGGGTGGGGAAGGGGAGGTGGGCAGAAGAACAGTGTGCAAGGCTGGACCCCCTCCCCCACCAATTCTGGGCTGCTGGGTGGAGCCAGACTGGCCAGTGGGCATCTGACAACCTCAGCTCCTCTCTGAGGTGCCGTGTTGCCTACTGCGTGGACAAACAGTGCTGGGTGAGATTGGAGACTAATGAGTGTTTTCCAGCGGGTGATTCCTCTATTTGGGGTTTATCTTCCCAGGTCATTGTTCTGCACTCTGCACTTAGCAGGTAATAGCAGCCTGGTCTGGAGCTCCTGCCTGCCCGCTGGCCCCAGGGCCCTGCACACAGATGGCAACCGATGTGGCAGAGAAAGGCAGGAGCAGGCAGGAGCAAGCAGGACTGGCAGCCCAGCCCCGCCCTGCTGCCCTGTCCCCGGTCACTGCACGAATGCGTGTCCACAGCCGGATCTGGGGACACTCACAGACACCCATACCTCCTTTCTGACCTGCTGGAGCCTCCAAAGCGCCCTCACCAGCCTCTGAGGCCCCTCACCCAGCTTTCTTGTCCTCCTCTGTCCTCAGAAAGCTGAAAAGGGAGATGACAGTGCTGGTGGCCAAGGACCCTCCCACTGCCCTTGCGGGGCACCGTGCTTCCTGTTCATGTGACCTGCTAAGTCCCCAGGACCATCCACCCATGTGGTAGGAGTTATTGTTAGATTACGGTTGAAGATGCTGGACTCTGGGAGGTTAAAGGACTTGTCCATGGTCACCAGGAGTGGTAGATTGAACAATGGACCCCCAGAGCCTGGGAATACGTTACCTTGAATGGTCATAGACTTTGCTGACATGAATAAGTGAAGGCTCTGAGATGGATAGATTATCCTGAATGATCAGGGTGGGCCCAGTATCATCACCAGGGTCCTTTTCATGAGGAAGAGGGTGCTGAGAGTGATACTGTGAGAGACTCCTGGTGCTTTGAAGAGGGAAGGGACCAAGGAAGATGGGTGGTCTCCAGCAGCTGGAAAAGGTGGGGAAATGATCTTCCTCTAGGACCTTCAGAAGGAAGGCAACCCTGCTGGCACCTGGGCTTTAGACCATTGAAACACATTTTGGACTTCTGATCTCCAAACTGTAAGATAACAAAATTATGTTGTTTTAAGTCACTAGGCTTCCCTGGTGGCTCAGAGGTTAAAGCGTCTGCCTCCAATGCGAGAGACCTGGGTTCGATCCCTGGGTCGGGAAGATCCCCTGGAGAAGGAAATGGCAATCCACTCCAGTATTCTTGCCTGGAGAATCCCATGGACCGAGAAGCCTAGTAGGTTACAGTCCACGGGGTCGCAAAGAGTCGGACACGACTGAGCGACTTCACCTTCACCTTCACCTTAAGTCACTAAGTTCATGGTTACAGCAGAAGCAGGAAATGAATATGTCCAACTGGAAGCAGAGCTAGGATCTGAACCCAGGACTTAGCTGGCCCCCTGCTCCCTCTACCTTACATGACTGATGTAACTGCCACTTTTTCCACCTCCCCACCCACACCCACATTTTCCAGACTGAAAGTTGGGTCCCACAGCTTGCCAAATGAAAGCCAGTTGTTGAGGAGGAAGGAAGGAAAGATTCAAAACTGGGAAGGAGGCTAGATTTCAAGCATTCCTCTCCTCTGATCCCAGCCTCCTTTTCCTGTCTCTCTCCTACTGGGGGGTCAGAAATGCTTAGAAACATGCCTATGGTAGACCATTGCTTGGGGGTGCAGAAAACCATTTCTTGGGGGTGCAAGTAAGGCAAGGCTTGTCCTGGGTGCTGCTCCTTTGAAGCAGAGTGGGTGGGATGGGAAGGGATGTCTGAAGTCTCCTCTGGGGCCCCTGGAAGTCTGTGTGTCCATGTCAAGGGGTGATACCTGTGTGTCTGGGAACCTGGTTGTGGAAGGATCCGGGGGTCCAGCTCCTTGTGTGTATGTGTGTGTGGACATGTGAGTGGGCAAGTGTGTGAGTATGTGGGAGTATCTACTCACACTTCTGTTGTGTGAACCTGTGCTTGGGGGAGTGGGCGCCTGCTTTCTCCGTGGTGTGAGTGTACAGGCGAGTGTGCGGGAGCTGGACTGGGGGAGGGGTTTGCCATGCCTGGCCAGCATTGCCTCGCCCCCGTGACACAGCCACTAATGACTGTTTGCCATTGTCTGTGCAGCGGAGGCCTCACCACTGCACTAATGACAGTCTCCCCTGCCTAATGACCTGGCTCCTGCCCCATCATTTAGGAGCCACAGGAGCACCGGGCCTGGGGCTCAGAGAGATGTTGACAACTCAACACATCAACACATTTCCCGCTGGGGTGTCAGTGGGGGTGGGGAGAAACGTAAATCCCACCCTCCCCCGAAGCCCTCCAGGGTGCCCGGTGTGGGCTGGGAATTTCAGCTGGCTGATGGCATTCCTGGGCGGGAAAGGTGGGCGGCTGCAACCTGGGCCCAGCATTGCTCCCGCTGCCCCTCCCCACCAGTCGCCCTTGACCTCTGGTAGCCAGACCTACTTTAGCTTCCAGTCCTTCCTCGCCTCTGTAAATGAAGACAGCCTCTCTGAGCAAGCCTGTCTGTGTCTGGTCTGGGGGTACCCCTGCAGGGAGCAGCGAAGGGGCCTGGGGCAGCCCAGGGCAAGCTATCCTTTGGAGTCCCGCTAGTGAAGCCTCATTCACTCACCTGACCAAACTGTCTTTTATGATTGAAATGAAGTTAGAAGAGCCCTCTGGGATTTTCCTGGCCATCCAGTAGTTAAGACTTTGCCTTCCAATGCAGGGGGTGTGAGTTTGACCCCTGGTTGGGAAGCTAAGCTCCCACATGCCTTGTGGCTAAAAAGCCAAAATGTAAAAACAGAAGCAGTATTGTAACAAATTTGATAAAGACTTAAATGGTCCACATTTTTTTTTAAAGTCTTAAAGAGCTTTCTCAACTGAGAAGGAGATGCTGGGGAGGGGCTGTTGGCCCCTTTCTGTGAGCTTCCAGAAATTTGTTCATGTTCTCTCAGAGCTTTGAACCTGCTCTAGCCTATTGGCTTCCCTGGTGACTTGGAGGGTAAAGGATCCGTCTGCAATGCGGGAGACCTGGGTTCAATCCCTGAGTTGGGAAGATCCCCTGGAGAAGGAAATGGCAACCCACTCCAGTACTCTTGCCTGGAAAATCCCATGGACAGAGGAGCCTGGGAAGCTGCAGTCCATGGGGTCACAAAGAGTCTGACACGACTGAGTGACTTCACTTTTTATCCTATTGATGTTTCCCATTCACAGGTCTGCCTCCTCCTACTACGGTAAGGTTATCTAGATAAGCAGGTAAACTTAGTCCTCTGCCGAGCTTCAGTAGGGACTCACCAAAGGGTTTCCATTTTAATGAATGCACCCCCAGGACTAGCTATGTGATCTTGAAGTGACTTGCAACATCTTCCTTTGCAAAAAGAGAGACTCCTGCTTCAGCCTGGTTCACATGTATCAACTCCATCTTACTATTGTGCCCATTTTATAGGCAGAAGAATCAAGGTCCAGGGGCACTAGTCCACACAATTAGTGTAGATTCAGTCCCACATCACTCTCTTGCCACATCTTACTGCAGCGTCTGAGGGACCCCGTGTGGATGCTGCATTAGCTTTCAGCCTTGTTCCGGAGCCAGGGAGAAGGGAAATGATCTCGGAAGGGTTTGCAGTGCTCCGGAGCGAGAAGATTCCCTTGAGGAGGAGCTGACCTCTTCCAGATACTGCCTAGAGAGTCCTGCTTGGAAGGAACTTTATCAGGGGCCTCTCTGGCAATCAAGGCAAGAACTTGGCCGTGGGGAGAAGTTGTCCACTGTTGGAAGTTTCATCTGTGACATTGCTTGATTGTCAAGAGGGAAAAATTGCAGGGAAAGAGATATGACTTAGATTTTAGAGTCTTTGTTGGCACTCTGTAAGGTCAGGGACTAATCCTCTAGCAAAGTAGGCTTAATTAACATGGAAACTCACAACTAGTGACAACGATAAATATAGCTTTATGAGAACATTTGCAAAGCAACACATGAACAAGGGCAACTGAATACAGGGAAGACTTTGGATCTAAGTGCGTGGGATGTCGGAATAAGTGGCAGTAAGAGCTGGGTGGGGTTGTCCAGGGAAACCTTCCCGGAGCAGTGGGGTGTGGACCCACTGAGGAGGGGCAAGGTTATCTTTGGGGTGGGGGCAGGTAGGGAGAGCAGCGGGCACCTAGCATCCCAGAGGCATCATTATTCTGGAACAGGAAGGAGAGGCCAGATCTGGGGCGGTGCCCAGTGGGCGGGGTGGGCCATGAGCAGGACTGAGCAGCTGGAGGGGGCAGGCCTGGCTAGCGTTCCCTGGTTGGGGGGAGAGGGAGACATGCAGAGGGAGGCTGGCTGAGGTGAGAGCAGAACGGGGAGAAGAAAAAGCATCCTGAGGGACAGCTGTCTCCCAAGCTGGGAGCCTCACCTTTGAATCAAGAGCCGAAGGGAACTTCTGATGGCCCGGCAGAGCTTTGACTGCAGTCCAGGACTCAGGTGACTCTTCTCTCTGAGGCCTGGGGTTTCCACCAGGTGTCCCCACCCTGCGTCCAGGAACTGCAGCCTACTGCACCAGGGCTGGGTGGAGGCGGTCTCTTGACTCCAGAGGTGGATTTCATGGTGGCTGGAGGGGAAGTAAGACACAGGAGAACCTTGGGTCTGGGGTTGACACCTCTGGGGATGCCCTGAAACTAGGACAGAAGCATCTATTTAGGGATTCATAGTCACTTTTAACTGGCATTTAGATTTGCGCCTGTAGTAGTCTTAGGAATGACAAAATTTGAACATCTGTCTCCCGCCTGCAAATTCTGCCTGCTTGGAAACAACAGCATCCCATTCAGGGCCATTCAACAATTTGGAACAGAGAGAAGCCAAAAGAGGTGCAAATGGAGACAGGTGGGCGATGGGGGAGCCTGGGAAGAGGAGCCGAGATGGGGTGTCAGCAGCCAAAGGCAGTAAACAGGGGCTGGAGGGGCCTCACGTCTGAGCCCTGTGGGGACGACTCTGCTGGCCTTGCAGCCTTCCCGCCTTCTTGTCCCTGGGCTCTGTGCCCAGCCCATGCTGTCAGCACCTGCTCCCTGAGCCAGCGCCTGGCAGAGACAGCTATGAGATCATGGGGTGGGGTAAGTTGGCAGGCCCCCTGATCTCCCTGGAGGAGCTGCGGCAGGTGCAATTGTGGAGCCCTGGGCCCGGCGCCTCTGTAATCTCCTTCCTGGCCTCATCCCCTTCCAGGAAGGCGGCTCCTCTTACCAACCTGTGTAGCCTCATCCAGTTTGGTCCCCAGACTCCAACAAAGGTGGAACACTGGCTCATACCATAGCATGAGGACTTGAGGCTAGACTTCCAGAAGGACTTCCTACTCAAGTGATGGGATGGTGGCATAATTAAGGGCAGGCATTAAACAGTCTTCACTGAGGACTTATTCTGCACGCTGTCAGTCTCAAGCTCTTTGATATATTTTGAGGGTCCAATGAGGTGGGCCACTGGAGGACCAGGTGGGCTCCCAAGGGCTCTCTCATTCCCTCATGTAGTGTTCAGTGGTAAATAAGACAGCCTTATTGAGGGCAAGAGATGGAGGTCAAAGAGGTAGGAAAGATAAGAGGTGAGCTCATGTTCCAGAGAGTGGAAGTCAGCACGCAGAGGTGGGTGGGCCTGTTTCTGTTTGACGCCTCTTGAGTCAGAAAGGAGGCAGGCGCATCAAAACTACAGCAAGAGGGATAAAGGTGAGACACCAAGGCCTTCTGACTTCCAGGGCTGTGTGTCATCGGCATGTGAAGGGCATACTGTCTAGGTAGGGAGAGCAGTTTGAAGGGCTCAATCTGGAGGTGGGCGGTGGGGGAGGGATGGATGACTTGACTTTGGGGTCTTTGTGCAGGAGTTTGTGTGTGTGTGCATCTGCTGGGATGTGTGTACACAGCCTCTAGTGATGCATTTTCTGCCCCACCTGACTCTGAGCCCTCTAGTGTGTCTCTGTGGTTATACCACAGGCACGCAAGGAAGAACGTCCCCTTTGCTATGGTCTGGAATGTACTCTAGATTTGGGTGCAAGTCTTGACTGGGGACCATCCTTGTTCCCTGAGTGTCCTCCAGTCGGACAGACCACTTATTCTGGGCCTGCCACCCGCACCCTCACCCACAGGATGTTTCCTCTGCCCCTTCTTCAGGGACCCCTGCTCCCTTCCCCTTTCCTGAGGAAGAGCTGGAGTCAGGGCTTTTAGCTAGTGCTGTGCATGTCCTCAAACGTCCTTGTAAGGCCTCAGTTCCACTTTGACTCATTCACCCCTGAGTGAATTCACCCCTCATCCATTCATTCCAGCTTCCACAATAGCAACCCTGCTGTAGTGTGTCCACATGTACAGCACGCACGCGTGGAGAAGAGGGATGCATGTGCCATCCCTGGCGTGTAACTGGGGCCAACCCTTGGTGTACCCTGTTGGGTACTGTTGGCTGCTGGCCCCTGTCTGCTCTGGGAGTTCAAGTCCGTATCCCTTTACAATAGGTCTGGGGTCATATCCTGTGTTTAAGGCTCAATGGCAACATACAGAGTCAGAATCCTAGGATGTCAGGGCTAGATTAGACCTTAGGGACCATCAGGGCGCATCTACCCTTCATTTATAGACAAGGGGTCTCCCAGAGAGGGAAGGGCTTTGCTCAAGGTCACACAGGAATTTGGAGCGCATGTTTGGGCTTCCCCATGACACAGCCCTTTTCACCATGTACATTGCTTCCCTAATTTTCACCAGCCCCCTCTCTCTCTCTTTTTCTCTTGTCTCTTTTTCTCTTCTCTTAGACTTCCCTTTCAAATTCACCCATCCAGACCCTGCCATTCCTGAAGGCCTAGACTGCCCTCCTTCATTCTGGAACCGACCTGAGTACTCTCCCCAACCTTCTTCTGCACCATCAGCAGCATGTCCTGCTAATTCCCACTCCTTAATTGTCTGTAACACAAATTAATGCTTGAGTATTTGATGCTCTAATGACCTGGGTTCCAATCAGGCTCAATTGCTTCCCAACTGTGTAACCTTGGGCTAGTTACTTAACATTCTTAATGCTCTGTTTTCTTGTCTGTAAAATGGGGCAGGTGTTTGAGCCCGAGTGAACAGTGAAGCTCAGAGAGCTTGACTTAGAAAACACCAAGATTGCAATCTGGAGTGTAGTGGGTGTGGGTGCTGAAAGGCAGGCAGTAGCCAGATAGTGGGTCCCCTCAGCTGGGAGAGATTATTCTCTTGGCAGTGGGGAGCCCTTGAGGTCTTTTTGGAAGGAAAGTGACAAGTCCCCACCTGGAGTTTGGGGTGGCTGTAAAATGGGGAGGGAAGGGCATGGCCTTAGGAATCAGTGGATCTGGATTTACATTTCAGGTCTTCCACTGGTTAGCTGTGTGATGCTGTACAGATTGCTAGATCTCTCTGAGCTTCCTCTTTCTGTCTGTAAACTAAGAAGGATATCTACTCCATAGACGTAAAGGGGAGGATTAAATGAGAAAACATCTATAAATTGCTCAGCTTGGAGTCTTGCACTTAGTAAGTGCTTAATGAGGAGTAGCCATCGTGACTGTTGCGGCTGTCACCATCCACAGGCTGGTATCCACCTGCATCCTGGCCTAGCTTTGTTCCTGGGTCTGTCTGGCCCCCAGGTGACAGGGTCATTCCTTGATTTCCAGCCTGGAAGCTTCCCAAGGGCTGGGCCCGCAGGCATGGTCTCCCTGCTGGAGCTGCTCCAGGAAGTGAAGGTGCTGGGAAAGCTGCTGAGGAGGGGTTGCACTGGGGGGCCTCTGGGGGGCTCTGCAGAGGCCCCAGGGACCTGCAGGTAGGAGGAGTGGGGTGCTGGTGTCTCAGACCCTAGAGTCTGAGGGGATTAAGGTGAGCAGAGAGCTGCATGTCAACAAGACGTACATCCACCCCCAGAGATGGTCCTCGGAGCCCCAGACCCTGCAATGGATCTACTGTTGCTTGTGGTGTGGGGTGTTGTGGGGAATGGATAGAAATGAGGCCAGAAAAGTCTGCAGGGGTCTTGAATGCCATGCTGAGGAGTGAACACTCTCCCAAGGGGAGGGCCAGCCATGAAAGGGTTTTTAAGCAGGGGAGAGACATGGTCAGATGCAGGGGCTGCAGCGCTACGGGAACAGGGAAATGGGGGAGTCTGACTTCAGGTTTCATGGAGGAGGGAGTGATGGGGATGGTGTGCTCCTGGGGAGGGGGCATAGGGTGGGTGGGTTGTGGAGTGGGTTGTGGGGTGCAGGGGGTCTGGAGCAGGGTGTTGAGGGGTGCCTGCACATGTGGGAAGGGTGGGAAATGGGAAGGGGTTGAGGCAGTGCTCTGCTGGAGGGGGAAGGCTGAGCATAGGGCTGAAGCTGGAGCGAGAGCAGGCCAGGGGCCTGACCGTGGCCTTGGCTCAGCCTCCTCCTCCCTTTAGGCCTCAAACGCTGGTTGGCTTCACAGGCCCTCAGACAAGACAGGCTGCTTCTATGAACCTCAGTATTCTCATCTGAGAAATGGAGAGCACCATACCTTTCTCTTTGTCATGTGGAGTATCTAACTAATAAATAAGTCGCTGTTCGTCTGTCTGGTCCTGAATTCTGGGGCATGGAAGTTCAGAGAGGCAGAATCTGTGGCAAAGGAACTTCCCTGAAGGTCCAGTGGTTAAGACTTCACCTTCCAATGCAGGGGATGTGGGTTTGAGTCCTGATCAGGGAGCTAAGATTCCTCTGCATACCTAGAGCCAAAAAACTCAAACATAAAAAAATAGAAGCAATATTGCAACAAATTCAATAAAGACTTAAAAAAAAAAGATCCATATAAATAAAAAAGACAAAGAATCTGGCAGAAGCCTAGATGGGCTCTGGGCATGACTATGAAGCTCTTGGAGTGCTTTGGGAGGGGCTGCAGGGACAGGGCTTCTGGGAGCGTGTCCAGGGTGAGGAGCTGGTGGACAAGATGTGGGTCCAAGGCCTCCTTTGCTCCTCTGTAATCTGAGCTTACTAGGTCCTCCAGCTTACTAGGCTCACTTCTTATCCTGTGAGAGTGGGACCTAGAGTGGGACCAGGGTTGGATGGAACAGGCAAGATGGGGTGACCACTTAGACATAAAGGGGTGAGAACCTGGAACTTTCCCAGCTCCGAAAGTCTCCAAATCTTGGTGTTTTTACAGCTTGACTTCTTATTTCACAGAGCCCTGAGCAGGAGGCAATAGGCCTGCAGTTGGCAGGCAGGATTCCAGCAACAAGAAATTCCAGCTCTGTCTCAGGGGTCCCAGCTTTCTCCAGACCCCAGGGGAGCAGTTGGGTGAGTTGAGGTGAGAGATGCTCACACCCTGGGGCCCCATCCTGGGGCACCTGCCATCTGGGTCTTGTTGGAAGGGGTCTTCATGTGTCTGGTGGGTGGCAGGTTGGGGCTGGCCAAGGCACCGAGGTGGAGTACGCCCTCTAGGTGATTGCTGTTGGTGGGGGTAGGATGGAGGGTGGTCCAGCCAGCCTAGGAAACAGAAAGAGCCACCTCTCTTTCTGGCCCTGGAAAAGGTGTACTGAGCCCCGTCGCCGTCTCCAGGTAGCCTCTTTCCTTCCCATCTCTCACACGCCTCCCTTACCTCCTTCCTCTAGTGTCCCTCCCATCTCTGGTACATCCCTTCCTTCTCCCTCCCTTTCTCTCTTCTTCTTCCCCCAGTCCTTCCCTGTCTCCTGGTTCCCCCCAGGACCCCCACATCTTCATTCTTGCCTCTGCCCCTTGCTCCCTGTGGTTCTCTTCCGTTCACTTGTCCCTGTTCAGACTCCCCTCTTGGAGTCCTTGCCCACCAGGGTCAGAGGTCACTCCACGCACTGCGGGAAGTTCAGAAATTCGGGGCAGTCTTGTCTCCAGAAAGTCCCTCTCCTCCTGACAGCGGGAGGACCGTGCTAAGGCCGCTTCTGTCCCCACCGCTGAGCCAGGGCTTCGGGCTGGGCAGCGGCCCCTGGAGGTGAGACTGGGGATTGCGGCTTTGTGTAGGCTTCAGCTCCCTGCTGGCTCACGCTGTCACCCCAGACATCATGACAGTCACACTTGTTTGTGTGGGGGTGTGCCTGAGTGTGTGAAGGTGTGTGTAAATTTGGGTGTGTGTGCCTGGTGTGGGTGTGTGGTTGGAGTGTGTCTGTGGTCATGTCGAGTGCATGCAGTAGTGTGTGTGTGTGTGTGTGTGTGTGTGTGTGTGTGTGGAATGCAGGCCCCTGGAGACTGTTGCTTGTATGTAAGCCCCGAGGATACTGGGGCTTGTGCGTGTGCACACTCCAGAGCACATGGAACCGTGGAAAGACACATGGCTTTGTGGGTTCCTGGAGGAGAGCCTGAGGGCTCTGGCAGGTAAGAGTTCATCTGTGCTTGGGGACACCACTGAGCATGGGAGCAGCGTGAAGACAGAGTGAGTGCGAGTGAGGGGCTGTGAGCACGCGCGTGGCACCGCCTACAGCATGCACCTGTGTGTCCAGGACAGGCTGGCTGCCCGCGAGGCCGGTTGGTGTGTATATGTGTTACCACTGCAGAGTGGGGGAGAGGAGCCCCACGGGAGGGGGACTGGATCTGCGGTGCACGTAACACGGAGGGTGGCGGGCGGGGCAAGCTGTCTTTGTGTACCTGCGGAGCAACTCCTCCTAGGCCAGGGGTGGGCTGGGCTGAAAGGGGAAGTCGTTAGTGATTTATAAGCTTCCAAAGAAATGACTCCACCCCCAGTCAGGCCCCAGACACAGTGAGTCCCACGCATCACTCAGGCCTGACATCATCCAGTCACCTGAAACCACAGGAATGAGAAGAGTCTGCCTCCCTTACCTGCCCACCTGCCGCAGGCTAAGGCTGGGAGAACAAGCACATTTCCCGCACTGAAGCGCCTCCTGGATGCAGGAGCCCGCAGCCCAGCTGATGCCCCAGTCCCAGCCAGAGAACCCTCCTCTGCTGCCAAAGCAGTACCCTGGCAGGGAGTGGGACACCTGGGGGATGCCTTGGTGGACCTGGGGGCCAGGAACCTCCCTTTCCCAGTCAAGCCTGGCTCCTCCAGGAGAGCTGGGTGGGAGAGGCCTTAAAGCAGAGGGCAGGAAGCCCTCAATAAATACTGGCTGGGGGAATGAACAAATGGTGGTCCCCAGGGTGCTGGCTGGCCCCAGGAAGTCTCTCAAGGGTAAGTAGGAGGCTGGCTCTGTGCATGGTCTTTTCTGAACCTCACTTTCTTCCTTTCTAGGAATTAGCCAACAGTGTCATTATACCAATGAAATATGGCAGTTGGCCCATGGTAGGTACTTAGGGAACCATAGGTATCTCTTCCTTGAGAGCTGACAGCTGCCCTGAGCCCCTTCCAGAGTTAGCCCTGGGCCAGCTATGAGTCAGCTACGTGGGGCAGCAGGAATCCCCAGGTTCCCATTCTGGAAGCATGAGTCAAGCCCAAGCCCAGGAGGAGGGAGGTCACACTGGGGTCAGATGCTGGACCCAGGCAGGAGCAGGCATGCACCTGGTTGCTACCTTATCATGATGCGATGCCCACTGCCAGTGATGGAGCTGGGAAGCCAGGGCCCTAGGGCTGAACTGAGTACCCCCAGGACTGTGGGCTGAAGGTGTTGCTGACATGGGCTTTGTGATATGTAGATGCTTTTCAGATAAAATATCCTGAAAAGGACCCAGCCAAGCCCTGGAAGGCTATGCTTTCATAGCTGTTGCTGCTGCTGGGGGTGGGGCCTCTGGCCCTGTGGCTGGGGACTGCCTCATTTCTATCAGAGCCCCTGAATCCAGCTTGCAACACCCAGAGACCTATCTTGATTCCTCGAGAACCTCTCTTCTTCATCCAGATTTTAGCAGTCTCCAGTGAAGACCCAGATGAACTTTCTCTAGGCTTTGGTGAACATTGGAGATGCGGAAATGCCTGCTTTGAACTCTCTCTCCTACACCTGTGACTGGGCAGGAGGTTCTGTCTTTTCCTGTCTGCAAACTGTGGCCATTCAGCACAATGTACAGCGCCCATGTATTGGGTGGGCTTAGGTGGGGAGGAGTGTCTCTCGCAACATTTAGTATTTTCACTACACTATGTAGATCCCCTAGGCTTCCCAAGTGGCGCTAGTGGTAAAGAATCCACCGACTAGTGCAGGAGATCTAAGAGACCCAGATTCGATCCCTGGGACGGGAAGATCCCCTGGAGCAGAAAATAGCAACCCACTCCAGTATTCTTGCCTGGAGAATCCCATGGACAGAGGAGCCTGGTGGGCTACAGTCCACGGGGTCCAAAGAGTCGGACACGACTGAGTGACTTCACTTTCACTTTCTTTCAAGGACAGCAAACTATGGCTTACCCATTCTCAGTAGCTAAACACACCACTCCAGACATCCACATACAACATGTGATTTGCATTGAGATGGCTCAGAGAGTCTTTGCACATGGACAAATAGGGGGAAGTTGTGGTTGATGGGACTTATCTCTGCCACTCAGACATGAAGAAAAAGGTCCATTGAATCACATACATGCACGCACACACACACACACACACACAGACACAGAGAGACAGAGAGAAACAGCATTCACTGAGCACTGGCTGTGGCCCAGCCCTTATTAGAGACTGGGAAAGAGTGGATAAAGCAATGCCACTTGAGGCTGACTTTGCACAGCTTTCACCTACAGCAGCTCATAGTCACTTGGAGGAGATGTTGTTGTTCAATCGCTAAGTCGTGTCTGGTCTGACTCTTTGTGACTCCATGGATTGTCACACGCCAGAATCCTCTGTCCTCCACTATCTCCCAGAGTTCGCTCAAATTCATGTCCATTGAGTCGGTGATACTATCTAACCATCTCATCATCCGCCGCCACTTTTGCCTTAAATCTTCCCCAGCATCAGGGGCTTTACCAATGAGTCAGCTTTTTGCATCAGGTGGCCAAAGTATTGGAGCATCAGCTTCAGTCCTTCCAATGAATATTCAGGGCTGGTTTCCTTTAAGATTGACTGGTTTGGTCTCTTTGTAGTCCAAGGGACTCTCAAGAGCCTTCTCCAGCTCCACAGTTTGAAAGCATCAGTTCTTTGGTGCTCAGCCTTCTTTATGGTCCAACACACATCTGTACATGACTATTGGAAAAACCATAACTTTGATTATACGGACCTTTGTCAGCAAAGCGCTGTCTCTGCTTTTTCATACACTGTCTAGGTTTGTCATAGCTTTTCTTTCAAGAAGCAAGCATCTTTTAATTTTATGGGTGCAGTCCCTGTCCTCAGTGGTTTTGGAGCCCAAGAAAATAAAACCTGTCACTGATTCCACTTTTCCCCCTTCTATTTGCCATGAAGTGATGGGACAAAATGCAATTTGTTTTTTGAATGTTGAGTTTTAAGCCATCTTTTCCCTCTTCTCTTTCACCCTCATTAAGAAACTCTTTTGGTTCCTCTTCACTTTCTGCCATGAAAGTGATATAATCTGCATATCTGAGGTTGTTGATATTTCTCCTGGGAATCTTGATTCCAGCTTGTGATTCATTCAGTCTGGCATTTCGCTTGATGTACTCTACATAGAAGTTTAATAAGCAAGGTGACAAGATACAGCCTTGATGAACTCTTTTTCCCAATTTTGAACCAATCCATTGTTCCATGTCTGGTTCTAACTGTTGCTTCTTGATTCACATACAAGTTTCTCAGGAGATAGGTAAAATGGTCTGGTACTCCCATTTCTTTAAGAATTTTCCACAGTTTGTTGTGATCCACACAAAGGATTTAGTGTAGTCAATGAAGCAGAAGTAGATGTTTTTCTGAAATTCCCTTTCTTTCTCTATGATCCAGTGAATGTTAGTAAGTTGATCTCTGATTCCTCTTCCTTTTTCTAAACCTCTGCCTTTAGTATATCTGGACGCTCTCAGTTCATGTACTGCTGAAGCCTAATTTGAAGTATTTTGAGCATAACCTTCCTTGCTAGGATGTGAAATGAGTGTAATTGTATGGTAGTTTGAATATTCTTTGGTATCGCTCTTCTTTGGGATTGGAAAGAAAACTGACCTTTTCCAGTCCTGTGGCCACTGCTGAGATATGCATCGACAAACGTGTATTTCTTTTCCATTCTTGAAATTTGCAGAATTAGCCCAGGGAAAACATTAAACCTACTAAAATATGCAAAAACTGAAGCAGCAACTTTGCTGAGTAGCCAAAAAAGCCCCAAACCTTGCAATCCCTCAGTGACTGAGACACCTGCTCCCAAAACAGCCCTGTCCCAGGTCCCTAGGCTACTGCGTCAGCGGGGTCCTGCCCACTGCTGCTGGGGACACAGGGCTGGGGAAAAGGCATAGAGGTCCAAGGACAACAGGGTTTGGTGACTTTATGGACTAAATACATATTTATTGTGTCAACAGTGTGACAATACCAGAAATTCAAGGTCATTCTCTCTTCTCTCTCCTTCTCCCTCTCCTCTTCTTTCCTCCAAGCTCTGCCTTCTCTCATCCTTTAGGGTCTGATGAGAGGGGGCTTGGTGCGAGCGAGGCGTGGAAAGTTTCCTGGTTTGCTCCTCCTCTTGCCCTCAGTCCCAGAGATCATAAGCTTCTGAGCTCTACCTAAGTGTCCCACACTGAGGTTCCCCACATAAGGCATGGCTAAAGCTGCCACCCCAGCCCTCCCAGCCTCTGGTCTGATCCTTGAGCTGTTTGCCCAACCCACGCCTGGCAGTCTGTCCCCAACCATCAAGACAAACAGGTTTGGCTGACCAAACTGGCTGCAGCCTTTGCTTTTAGTAAGATAAAGAGGCAGGGCTTTTGGCCACAGCTGAAATAAACTTTTTGAACTTAATTTTCCTCTGAATCATCTCTAACTTAGGGAAAAGTGGCAAGGATAGTACAAAGAACTTTTTTTTTCTGAACCATTTTAGAGTGAGTTGCTGACCTGATGCTCCTTTACCACTCAAATATTTAATGTGTATTTCTTACAAAGACACTCTCTCTCAGGCAACCACATTAGAGCCATCACAAGCAGGAGATTAGTACTGATACATTCCTGCCACCTAATCATCAGACCCCAATCTGAGGGGGTCTCAGACTTTACCAGTTGTCTCAGTAATATCTTCTGTAGGGAAAGCATCCAGCGTTAACTGCATTTGGTCATCACATCTTCTTAATCCCTTTTAATCTGGAACATTTTCTCAGTCTTGATTTTCATGACCTTGACACTTTTGAGGATTATAATAAGCCAGTTATCTTGTAGAATGACCCATGAGTTGGGTTTGTCTGGTGTTTCCTAGTGAGTATGCGTTATGGGCAGGAGTACCACAGAAAGGATGTTGTGTGTATCCTGTAAGGCAGTGTATGATTTCAACTTTCCCATTATTGATGATGCTAACTTTGATAATAGTTGGCCAGGTTTCTCAACTCTAAAGTACCTTTTTTTCTCTTTGTAAATAAAATGTACCTTGTGGAGAGACACTTTGGGATGATTTAAGTATCCTGATCCTTACCAAATTTCCTCCACCAAGACCGCTGCTGTTTCTTGGCTTCTTAGTATACTGATTGCCAAATTCAGGATTACTTCTACATTTATTAGTTGGCATCATCTGTATGGGAAATAAACCTTCTCTTCTTCATATTTATTCATCCATTCATTCATTTATTTATGTTAGAGTAGACTCAGCAATTCCTATTTTACTTATTCTTTATTTTGAAGCTCAGATTATCTCTGCTTTGGCTGGTGGGATCCCCTTCAAGTTGGCTTCTGTGTCCTTTTGATATAGTCTCTCCATTCTTTAAGCATTTCCCAAATTCCTGGAACAAGGTAGTCCTGACTCATCTTGTGATTTATCTGTCTCAGCCCTGGAACTTGTCATTTCACCAAGGAATTTAGCTTCCTTTGGTGGAGAATGGTGTAGAAACCAAGATCTTGGCACTGGGTATGCTCATAGCTTTTGAAATGTTGCCAGTGATTTTCCAACTCTTTAGCCAGGAACAGAATGTTACCTTCAAGCTTTAATCTTCTGGACTGGGTGACTACGAAACGTGTTCAGGGGGTGAACAGCATGAACATAATGAAACTTTTAATGGAAATATATGGGATTTCCCTGGTGGTCAAGGGGTTAAGACTTCGCCTTCCAATGCATGTGGCAGGGATTCAATCCCTGGTCTGGGAGCTAAGATCACATAAGCCTCATGGTCAAAAACCAAAGTATAAAACAGAAGCAATATTGCAACTAATTCAATAAAGATTCCCACTAGACACAATTAAAATTTAAAAATAAACATATTTATTGAATAAACAACAGTTTATTGAATCCAAGGCATCAGTGAACAGAGGTAAGGAATATATATGTATGTGTGTGTGTGTGCGCATGCACTTCAATACTTTGGCCATTGGCCATCTGATGCGAAAAGCTGACTCAATGGAAAAGACCCTGATGCTGGGAAAAATTGAAGGCAGAAAGAGAAGAGGGTGACAGAGGATGAGATGGTTGGATGCATCACCAATTCAGTGGACATGAACTTGGGCAAACTCCCGGAGATGGTGAGGGACAGGGAGCTGCAGTCCATGGGATCGCAAAGAGCTGGACATGACTTGGCAGCTGAGCAACAGCAACATTCATTTGAATACAACTTAAATCTATGTTTTTTAATTTATCTGACTGATTTGAAGGCCATGAGTCCATATTTATACCTTGAATATCAATCCCAACACACCACACGGGTCGTTTTAGTTTTCACACTTCCATCATCTCTTATAGCCACTGCCCCCAGCAAGGATGCTCTCTTCTGTGTAGAGACAAGCACCCCGCCACCCCCCATCCCTACTGCTCTCTGGCATGTATGCCTGCTTCCTTTGGACCCATCTTACAGCACTGGGATTGAATTATACAGGCAAGTAAGCAACATTTTGGACTTTTCACTGACCAATGAATCATTACGTTTCCCGATCTTTGGGAGATTTTTCTCAAAACTTGCCCTTCAAAATGATTCTTGTTTTGCCATTGTAAATGCTCCAGACTGCATGGTTAATATTTGGAAGACAGAAAAAAAGTCACCCTTAATTTTACCACTCAAATACAACCTCTATGTAGTATGTTAGTGCATTTCCTCTCAGTTTCTCCCTTACATGCACCTGTTTTCTCTTAAATATAATTACAGCTGTAATGTTGCTACACCTTTCAGCCTGCGTGTTTACCTAAGGCAATAATAAAAACACTTATTACTTATGAAATATGTAGTGTGTGCCAGGCTCTGTATGTGTTGTTTCCTCTTTAATCCTTACTGTATTTGCAAAGTAGATATTTTCCTGATGTTAGAGATAAACTGAGGCTCAGGGAGACTGTTAAAAGTTACACTTCTAGTAGGTGATTGAGCTAGGACTGGAAACCAGATAGCTCTAATTTCAGTCTTGTTTGCTACAAACCTCCCTGAAGATAAATAAATAAATAAATAAATATTTTTAAGATAGTACAACACTAGTTCCATAACTCTGATGTTAAATGCAGGTATGTACTAATGAGAAATTCTTTCATAACTTACACAACTGCTCCTGTTTTGTAGGATACGTGAGCTGCTGGCTGGCTCTCCCCCTCTCCTCCCTTCTCCTCCATCTTCCTCTTTCCTTATCTTCTCTCCCTGCTCTCCTTCCCCCCCACACACTGCCTTAATGAAGATCTTCATGGATATTTTTTTCACTAATTGCTTTCTAAAGGTTTGACCTAATTTGAATGCCACACTGAAATGACACTGACATATTATCATTTTAAAAAGAGAGCCTATAATTTAATAGGCAAAAAAAAAAACCCTTACATGATTTAATTAGTGTATATTTGAATACAAGTTTGTTTTTATTCAAGGAGTATTTAAGGTGTATCTGCTGTTTACCAGAACTGATGGCAGGAATGGAAACAACAAAATATCTTTATTGCACGACTCAGTGAGAAAGCCACCAGCAAGGCACCTCAATTCACGCAACCCATGGCTAAGTTGATTGATTTAGGGACTTGGTCATTGCGCCTAAGACCGAGGGGGTGATATGTGGGCAAATGCCAAAACAAGGAGTTGGTTTAGTCAGCTCAGAAAAATGTGGTGTGGGTTAAATGGGATTCCCAGTTGATGGATATAATCAGTTCAGTTCAGTTGTTCAGTTGTGTCCGACTCTTTGTGACCCTGTGGACTGCAGCACGCCAAGCTTCCCTGTCCATCACCAACTCCCAGAGACTACTCAAACTCATGTCGATCACATCAGTGATGCCATCCAACCATCTCATCCTCTGTTGTCCTCTTCCCCTCCTGCCTTCAATCTTTCCCAGCATCAGGGTCTTTTTCAATGAGTTGGTTCTTTGCATCAGGTGGCCAAAGTATTGGAGTTTCAGCTTCAACATCAGTCCTTCCAATGAATATCAGGTTTGATTTCCTTTAGGATTGACTGGTTGGAACACCTTTCAGTTCAGGGGACTCTCAAAAGTCTTCTCCAACACCACAGTTCAAAAGCATCAATTCTTCGGTGCTCAGCTTTCTTTGTGGTCCAGCTCTCACATCCATACATGACTACTGGAAAAACCATAGCTTTGACTAGATGAATCTTTGTTGGCAAAGTAATGTCTCCATTTTTTAATATGCTGTCTAGGTTTGTCATAGCTTTTCTTCCAAGGAGTAAGCATCTTTTAATTTCATAGCTGCAGTCACCATCTGCAGTGATTTTGGAGCCCAAGAAAATAAAGTCTGTCACTGTTTCCATTGTTTCCCCATTTATTTGCCATTAAGTGATGGGATCGGATGCCATGATCTTAGTTTTCTGAATGTTGAGTTTTAAGCCAACTTTTTCACTCTCTTTTTTACTTTCATCAAGAGGCTCTTTAGTTCCTCTTCACTTTCTGTCATAAGGGTGGTGTCATCTGCATATCTGAGGTTGTTGATATTTCCTCGGCAATCTTGATTCCAGCTTGTGCTTCTTCCAGCCCAGCGTTTCTCATGATGTACTCTGCATATAAGTTAAATAAGCAGGGTGACAATATACAGCCTTGACGTACTCCATTTCCTATTTGGAATCAGTCTGTTGTTCTGTGTCCAGTTCTAATTGTTGCTTCCTGACCTACATACAGATTTTTCAAGAGGCAGGTCAGGTGGTCTGGTATTCCCATCTTTTTCAGAATTTTCCACAGTTTATTGTGATTCACACAGTCAAAGGCTTTGTCATAGTCAACAAAGCAAAAGTAGATGTTTTTCTGGAACTCTCTTGCTTTTCCCATGATCCAGCGGATGTTGGCAATTTGATTTCTGGTCCCTCTGCCTTTTCTAAATCCAGCTTGAACATATGGAAGTTCACGGTTCATGTACTGTTGAAGCCTGGCTTAGAGAATTTTGAACATTACTTTACTAGTGTGTGAGATGAATGCAATTGTGTGGTATTTTGAGCATTCTTTGGCATTGCCTTTCTTTGGGATTGGGATGAAAACTGATCTTTTTCAGTCCTGTGATCACTGCTGAGTTTTCCAGATTTGCTGGCATAGTGAGTGCAGCACTTTCACAGCATCATCTTTTAGGATTTGAAATAGCTCAACTGGAATTCCATCACCTCCACTAGCTTTGTTCATAGTGATGCTTTCTAAGGCCCTCTTGACTTCACATTCCAGGATGTCTGGGTGAGTGATCATACCATTGTGGTTATCTGGGTCGTGAAGATCTTTTTTGTATAGTTCTTCTGCTTAACATCTTCTACTTCTTGTTATGTCCATACCATTTCTGTCCTTTATTGAGCCTATCTCTAATTTTCTTGAAGAGATCTCTAGTCTTTCCCATTCTATTGTTTTCCTCTATTTCTTTGCATCCATCGCTGAGGAAGGCTTTCTTATCTCTCCTTACTATTGTTTGGAACTCCGCATTCAGATGGGTATATCTTTCCTTTTCTCCTTTGCCTTTAGCTTCTCTTTTCTTATCTATTTGTGCCTTAGCTCCAATGTGCAGTCGAGACCTGGTTTTTCAAGCTCGCTCTGTTAGGACCTGCCAGTAGGGGGCGCCAGAGGGAGACTGCACTGTGCATTCTGTGGGTTTCTGGTCCGCACGCAATGCCCCAGTAACGTGCCTTCACGCTGACAGCCGCCTTGTCCTCCTGGAGTTGTAGCTGAATCTGGTTGGCAGTTTTCCCAACACTTGAAGAATCAATAAGCTTCACTGTGCCTCCTACTAGAGGTACCAGTGCCAGCCAAACAGCGCCTCCTCCCCAGAGTTCTTTGTTCCAGGGGCCCCTCTTCTAAGATTCTGAGTTTTAACACCTCTAACCTCATTCCTTTGTTCCTTCAACCCTAGTTACACCTTCTACGTCTGTCAGTTCCAGTTCCGTGATATCTTAGGGCACGCTTTCAATCTCCCAGTTAACAACTCTACATTTAGTTAACAGTTCCTTACATTAAATTCTTTCTGTATAGGTTTTCAGATTTCTTTCAGAATTCTTTCTACTCAAAAAACTAGTGTGACCCTTTTCTCCCTATTGGAACCTGACTGACAAACGGCAGGCCTGGAGCTCCTGAAGTTCAGAGGCCCTTGCTGTGCCTACGTGATTGCTTTTAAAGTCCGTGTATACAGAGGTGTGAGGAAGAGAGAGTTCTCTGGCCAGTGGGACTGTGGGAGCTATAGTGTTGGCTGAAAGAAAGTGGCCCCTTCCGGAACATTCTTGCTCTCTCTTGACAAGTTTCAAATAAGAAGTGTCTAGCTGCATTGAGGAATTGCTGGCTGGAGAAATTCCAGTTAGAATGTTTGTCTGCTAGATGTTCCATGGAGTTAAGGCATTTCCTGGAGATGAGAATCTGTTTTAAATCATCTTCATAAATTCACACAAATATTTCATCTGTTTGATGTATTAAATGACCAAAGAACAGCTTTCATTTGAACTCTATTCAACTAACATTAGTGAGCACCTAATGAGGGTTGAGGGGCTTCCCCGGTGGCTCAGTGGTCGAGAATCCACCTGCCTGTGGAGGAGGTACAAGAGACACAGGCTCGATCCCTGGGTTTGGAAGATCCCTTGGAGAAGGAAGTGGCAACCCACTCCAGTACTTTTGCCTGGGAAGTCCCATGGAGAGAGGAGCATGGGGTTGCAGTCCATGGGGTTGCAAACAACCGAGCAACTCAGCCACGACAGTGAGAGCCAGATCCTGGGCTAGAGACTGGGAAAATGGATATAGAGTTACTAGTCCTTACCCTGGCAGGTCCCACTGTCCGCTTGGGAAGTCATTATGTAAAGAAATAAATATGGCAGTTTGAACACATGTCTTGTCGTTACCTCTGTTTCCCTCTGAAACCCACAAAAACTGCAGTGAAGTTTGTTTCTTTGAATACAGACGCAGTTGGTTGTTTTGAAAATGTATGTATATATATAGGTCTCTGCCCTTAACCGCCCATTCCCAGCACAAAGCTCCTAAAACCCTTGTAATTCCCTAAGTGATAGGAGCCTAGGGAGCATCTTTTGTTGTAAAGTCTGGTCTCTGGCTCTGTCTCTGACACAGGGCTCCTAAAGCCCTTGTAAATTCCCAAGTGATAAGAGCAGTAGAAGCGTCTTTTGCTCTTTTGAGGAGACTCTGGGTGAGCTCCTGGATGTCAAGCCATGATTAGAAGCTTGAAACTTTTGTTTCCACCCCTCATTTTCCAGAAAGGGAAGAAGGGCTGGAAATGGAGCTAATAATTGATCATGCCCGTGTGAAGTCCAATACGTTGGCCACCTGATGCGGAGAACTGACTCATTGGAAAAGACCGTGATGCTGGGAAAGATTGAGGCAGGAGGAGAAGGGGACGACAGAGGATGAGATGGTTGGATGGCATCACTAACTTGATGGACATGAGTTTGAGCAAGCTCCGGGAGTTGGTGATGGACAAGGGAGGCCTGGCATGCTGCGGTCCATAGGGTCACAAAGAGTTGGACATGCCTGAGTGACTGAACTGAACTGAATTGATGTGAAGAAGTATGCATAGGATCCCAAGAGAAGGGTGTTTGGGAAGCTTCCAAATTGCAGAAAATATTCACGGATGGGGCTGGGGAAGGTGATGCAATCTAACTTCATGGGGACAGAAGTTTCTGCTCTTGGGACCTACCCACACCTCACCCCATGTGTTTCTTCATCTGGCTGTCTACTGTATTTTTTTTTTTTTTATCACATCCTTTAATAAACAGGTTAGTATAAATAAGTGTTTCCCCAGGTTCTGTGTGTCACTCTAGTAAATTGATAGAACCTGAGGATGGAGTTGTGGGAACCTCAGATTTATAGCCAATCAATCAGAAGCATACCTGACAGCCTGGACTGAAAGGAGGGGGCAATTCTGTGGGACTGAGTCCTTGATCTATAGGACCTGATCCTGTCTCTAGGTAGATTAAGTGTCAGAACTGAGTTAGACTGTAGGACCCGGATGGTGTTGCAGAACTACTTGGTGTGGGGAAAACTTCCCACACATTTGGCCACCAGGATGATCAATAATGAAGTGTCTGTGTGAGCAGTAAAGGAGACACACAGGAGGGGAACTCTAGGTTTTTTAAATACACTATCTTAGACCCAAGAAAGTTGACTGTTAAGGCAGCTGGGAGAAAGCAGAAGGGATCTACAGAGAGAGAGTCTCAGAAATCTGTAGGAATTCTCCTTGAGTACATGGTTGAGTAACCAGTCTTTTATGTGTAGAGTGATGATCCATGAGATTAGGCGAAGAATGACTGGGGAGTTGTAAGCTGAACAATTTTCAGAACTCATTCAAGTTAGAACCAGTCAGAGAGGAGAATCCTTAATAAGCACCCTGGGCACTCAGTGGAGACCCCCGGGAGCATCACACACTAGTGGAAAGCCTAAGCTAGTCAGTCTATAGTAAAGACTACCCTAAACTTACCCTTAATACTGAGCTTAATACTGGGGGACTTGTGCTATCAAACTCCAAGACCTAATATAAAGCCACAGTAATTAAGACAGTATGATATTGGCAAAAGGATAGACACACAGATTCTGTTCCAATGGAATGGAACAGAATCTAAAAACAGGCCCATACATGTATGGTCAATTGATATTTGACAAAGACAAAAAGGCAATTCATTGGAGAAAGAATAGTCTTTTCAACAAATGGTCCTAAAAGAACTGGGTATCTGTTAGAGAAAAAGGAGCTCAATGTATTACACAAGAATGAAGTATAAATGGATCATAAACATTATCATAAAAGCTAAAACTATGTAACTTCTAAAGAAAACATAAGAGAAAAACTTTACAGTCTTGGAGTAGAGAGAGAGATTCTTTGATAAGACACAAGAAGCATGAATCATAAAGGAAAACATTTGATAAATTAGACTTCCTAAAAATAAAACTTTCTGTTTTTCAAGAGATGCATTAAGAAAATTAAAAGTCAGGTCATCCTTGCAAATATAAACTATTCATAATCCACATATTTGACAGTGGGCTTGAATGTAAAATACAGAGAGAAGAGTTATTAATACAGTTTAATAAGAAGACAAATGTGTGTGTGTGCTTAGTCGCTCAGTCGTGTCCTACTCTTTGCGACCCCATTGGACTGTAGCCCTCTAGGCTCCTCTGTCCATGGGATTTCCCAGGCAAGAATATTGGAGTGGGTTGCCATTTCCTTCTCCAGGGAGTCTTCCCAACCCAGTGATTGAAACTGTGTCTCCTGTGTTTCCTGCATTGCAAGCAGATTCTTTACCTGCTGAAAACAAGTAGCTCAGTTTAAGAATGGGTAAAATATTTGGTCATACACATCACAGAATAAGCTGCGTGAATGGCCAATAAGTACATGAGAATATGTTTTGTGGTATCAATTATTAGGGAAATCAAATTAAAACCACCATTAGACCCACCAAACCCCGTATCACTAGAATTAGTGATACTATCAAGTATTAGTGAATATGTGGAGCAACTAGAATGTTCATGTGTTGCTGGTAGAAAAGTAAAATTGCATAACCACTTTGGAAAACCACATTGCAGTTTCTTATTAAGTTAAACATCAATTTACTTATGATCCAGTAATTCGACTTCTAGGTATTTATTCTGGAGAAGGCAATGGCACCCCACTCCAGTACTCTTGCCTGGAGAATCCCATGGATGGAGAAGCCTGGTGGGCTGCAGTCCGTAGGGTCGCTAAGAGTCAGACACGACTGAGTGACTTCACTTTGACTTTTCACTTTCATACACTGGAGAAGGAAATGGCAACCCACTCCAGTGTCCTTGCCTGGAGAATCCCAGGGACGGGGGAGCCTGGTGGGCTGCCGTCTATGGGGTCGCACAGAGTCGGACATGACTGAAGTTACCTAGCAGCAGCAGCAGCAGCAGATATTTATTCACCCAACAGAAATGAAAATGTATGTTTATAAAAATGTATATACAAGTGTTCATATCAGGTATTCAAAATAGCCCAAATTGGGAAGAACTCATATGTCCATAAAAATTATGGATTGTGCTATATTCATATGATATAATGCTGTGTGCGCGCATGCTTAGTCGTGCCAGACTCTGCAACCCTATGGACTGTAGCCCCCCGGGCTTCTCTGTCCATGGGATTTTCCAGGCAAGAATACTGGAGTGGGTTGCCATTTCTTCTACCAGGGATCTTCCCGACCCAGGGATCAAACCTGTGTCTCCTGTATCTCCTGCACTGGCAGGTGGATTCCTCACCACTGTGCCATGATGTAATACTACTCAGCAATAAAAAGAAATGAAGATTTATCCATGCAACAGCATGGACGACTCTCAAAAAATTTATATTGAGCAAAAGGGCTAGATACTAAAAAGAACCCACTGTAGGATTCCATTTATATGAAATCCTAGAAGAGACACATCTATTCTATAGTGACAGGAAAAAGACAAGTGTTTGCTCAGGGCCTAGGGTTGTAGGGGTTGATCATGAAGAGATATAAGGAAATTCTTTGGGGGTCATGGGTATGTTCTTTATTTTGGTGGTGGTTACATAAGTAACTTTTATCAAAACAGATCCAACTTACACTTAAAGTGGATGCATTTTATTTTACTTCAATAAAATTGATTTGAAAAATCTGGAAGATTGGTCAAAATCTATTCCATGAGCCACTGGACTTTGGAATCCCCTCTTCTGCTCAGAATGGCCAGACACTGTTCCTCCTCATCTCCATGGAGGACTTCAGGTTTATTCTCTGGAGGGTTAAACAGAGGGTCTTTGTAACAAGGCACAGTAGGGCACAGACACCTTACTGAAAAAATGGTGAATGAAGGAAAGTTTACAACCAGGGGCTAAGATCCCCAGCCCTCTTTTCTCATTTGGTTTCCAGAATGCTAGAAGTCAGGCTTATGGACTCTTAAGAGGGAATTTGGAAGATTTTTCTAACTAACTGCAAAGGAAAGCCCCCAAACACTGATATTAGAATCTCTTCATGTGAATAGCTTAGCCAACACTGTACAGAGAGCCTACCATTGACATACTTCATCCACACTCATGGAGTTGTTGGTGCTGCCCCTGGAAATGTGAGTTGTCAGCTATGGAGTAGTCAGTCATTTGAGAAGAGCCTCCACATAAAAACTGAAGCTCAGATGGCAAACATGAAAAAAAATGTGGAGGAAGAAGAGACTAGGGAGATGAAAATATTAACATTGATTTTATTAGTATTTTCAAAAAGAAAGAGAAGATACTTTATTCCTAAAACAAGAACAGGATACAATAAAAAATGCATATTCAGAAAAGAAGCCAGCTCTTGGAAATAAAAACTATGATAACAGAAATGAAAACCTGAGTAAATAATTTTGAAGAGAATATGAAGGAAATATAGAAAGTAGAGAAAAAGGATAAAAATATGAGAAATAGGAGATCAAAGATAAGAAAATTAGAGAACCAATTCAAGAGGTCCAGTGTTTAAATAAGAAGAGTCCCAGAAAGAGAGAACAGGGAAAATGTAAGGGGAAACAAAAGAAGAAATATTCCCAGAAAGACTTCCAGAACTGAAGGATATGAGTTTGCGGATCGAAATGGACCACGAAATCTCCAACAGATATCAAGGACAGAACAGACTCTACAAACTTATAGAGTGGAGAAAAATACTTTCGTATAAAGAATCTAGAATCAGAATGACTTCAAACTTGTCAGCAGTACTATTAGAAGCTAGAAGACAGTTAAAACCTTCAAAATTTTGAGGGAAAACATTTTCCAACTCAGAATTCTATAACTTTACAAACCATGAGTTACTCTTGAGCACAGGGAATATTCAGACATGCATTCCTATCAACACATTTACCTCACCTTTCTCAGAAAGCTACTGGAGGATATGTATGCTCTATCAAAACTAAGGGGTAGGACTGTATAGCACTGGAAGCTACATTCAATATCCTGTGACAAACCAAAATGGAAAAGAATATGAAAAAGAAAACATATATATGTATAACTGAGTCATTTTGCTGTACAGCAGAAATTAACACAGCATTGTAAATCAACTATATTTGAATACATTTTTTTAAAAAAAAGGAAAAAAGAAAACTAAGGGGCGGGGGACTTCCCTGGTGGTCCAGTGGCTAAAAGTCCCTGCTCCCAACGCAGGGGGTCCAGATTCCATCCCTGGTCACGGAGCTAGATCCCATATGCTGCAACTAAGAATTCGCACGCCACAGCTATAGATCCCACATACTGCCACAAAGATCAAAGATCCCATGTGCCAAAGCTAAGAATTGGCACAGCCAAATACATAAATAATAAATAAATATTTTAAAAAGGAATAAAGAGGTAAACCTAAGAGGAAGAGATAGAATGCAGGAAACAGGGATTCAAGTGCAAGCGAGAAAATAAGAGATCCATTCATTCTTCAATTTATCTATACCTGGGGCATACTGGGAAAACAGTGGCTGGAGAAGGGTGATTTTCTTTTTCCCATTGTCCTTCTGGGAGACTCAACCAAGAGGATAAAAAGTGGACCGCCTAATGAGAGTGGTTGGGGGAAGTTTGGTTTCTTGTTGGATCCCAGAGGAGATACGTCAGAAGATTTGAATTCTCTGAGTTGTTAGAACCCTAGACCCTAGTGAAATTTCAGAACTTAAAAAAAAGAATGAAAATCCTGAAAATCTCTAGACATAAAAACAATCCAACAGTTCACAACAAAAACAGGTAATCTGCAAAGCAAAGAGAATTGTACTGGCACTGAAGTTATCACCTGCAACTTGGCAAGCTCCAGGGCCTTGGAAAAGACTCTTGGCTTCCAGGGTAAAGGAATCTTAGCCAAAATGGTGTTTAAGTGTGAGAACAGAAAGCAGATATTTTCAGATCTGCAAGATCCATGATCCATTTCTCAGGAACCTAATCAAGAAGGTAGTTAAGACAAATGAAAGTTAAATTTGAATGAAAACAGAGACATCTCAAGAGAAGACAAAGAGCATGTCAAGCAGTGGAGAGTAATGAATCTAGTAAAATCTATAGCAAATAAATGGATGATGATAAACTGACTTTTAACTGTGTTGTAAACCAGAAAAGATCTTTGAAATAGAAGACAGAGGGAAAATCCTTACTAGTAGGTTGAAATTAAAATGTCAGATTATTTTTAACCAAGCCCAGGATATGGGATGGAGAGACTGATGGAGTTGAGAGGAAAGAGGGGATGAAGACGAGGAGACAGAAAGCACAACAGTCTGCACTGAGCGGAGGGTATCATATAACGATATAATTTCGGTATGTTGATAGGGAAGCATGGGTTCAAATATAAATTGAAACCTTGGACTTCCCTGGTGGTGCAATGGTTGGCAGTCCGCCTGCCAATGTGGGGGACGTGGGTTGGATTCCTGGTCCAGGAAGATTCCACACGCCATGGGGCATCTAAGCCCCTATGCCACAACTACTAAGCCTGTGCTCTAGAGATCATGAGCCGCAAATACTGAAGCCTGTGTGCCCTAGAGCCTGCGCTCTGCAACAAGAGAAGCCACCTCAATTAGAAGCCTGCAGACTGCAACTAAAGAAAGCCTATATGCAGCAATGAAGACTCAGTGAAGCCAAAAATAAATATAATCAATTAATCAATTAAAAAATAAAGAGATACTAAAATATAAATTGAAATCTAATTACTAATAAACTTGAGATACAATAGGAAAAAATTCCAAACACCAGGAAGGAGAAAAATGAATTTAAAAAAGAAAAAAACCCGGAAGGACAGCCACCACTGTAGTGACCTACACAGACAGGTCAGGGAGTGAGATTCAGAGACGTGAAGAGAGGACGTTTATCTTTCTCTCTATGTGCTTCTTGAGTTTTTGAGTTGTTTTTAACAAGTAGGATGTATTGGTTAATGGCCTTTATAATTAAAGACAATGAAGTAAGAAACTCTGAAAAGTTAACAGTGATCAAAGGTGCAAGCAGATACCATCTGCAATGTTTTTGGAGAAAACTGTTCTGTCCTCATTCACCCTTTTTAATATTTATTTTGATTTATTATCAATTAATGAGGCTGTGCCAGGTCTTAGTTGCGGCACATAGGATCTTTGATCCAGTCTTCATCATGGTATGCTCCCTGCATTGGGAGCTCGGAATCTTAGCCACTGGACCATCAGGGAAGTCCCCTTGACTCGCCTTTTCTTTCTCAGCATAACTGTTCATTTTCTACAAATGACTAAAGAATTTTGCTCAAGGAAAGGGCTAGGGAATGGTATGTAGAAAACTCTTGAGGCCCCAGGGTGAAAAGTGAAGACTATATGCTATAAATGTAGGTGGCTACCTGTATACTTACATGTTCTTGCTTGTTGCAGAAGGAGATGATCTGGTAGCCCTCTGGGGGATTCAGTGTTCTCAAGGTTAGAAAATTGGACTCTGATGAGACTTAGGTGACCCCAGATCAGAAGCTATTAGAGGGGGAGCTTGCTAGGGAGATCTCTAGCCCAGATCTTCTCAACCTAGAAGTTAGGGTGTCTGGATTTTTGTTGCATCTCTGCCATTTTTGTGAGCCATCTATCTTTGTGTGAGTCACTTTACCCTCTCTGAGACTCATTTCTCACCCCGTAAATACTGCGTTGCTACACAGAGTCAACATTCTCTAAATGTCTATATCAGCAAATAAAGGAATGAGAGAAGTGACTTGCCCAAGGCCCATGGGAGCCGTGCCTAAAGCCCACAGGTGTCTGTGCAGTCCCATGTTCTACAGACCGCGCACACAGTGAAGATGATCTCTCCTGTTACTGAAAGTGGGGGTCCAGCTTCTCGCCACTCAAAAGCCAATAAAGAAGTCAGGTGGGTGGAAACAAAAGTTTGCTTTATTTTGGATGCCCGCAACCTGGGGGTGGGGAGGGCAGACGCCTGTCTAAAGGCTGACTTCCTCCTCGCTCTCCCACAATTATGCGGCAAGAGCTTTTATTGACAGAGTGAGGGAGTTACATGCAGAAACAGTACAGTCAGCTCAGACAGTCACCTTGGAATTGGTCACCAGTGGTTTGACAAGCGTTACCTACCAAGATGATTCTGCTTTATCAGTCTGCTCCGTCTTGTCTCGGCTCTCAACACTTGCAGTCCCATTTTGGGAACTGGGGAAAGCTTTGCAGAGAAGAAGAGCTTCCAGCCAGGGAGAGGAGGGCACACATCCAAGGTGCAGACTGACCCAGAGATGGAGAAAGTGAGAGTGCTAGTGGCTAAGTTATGTCTGACTCTTTTCAACCCCATGGACTGTAGCCCGCCAGGCTCCTCTGTCCATGGAATTCTCCAGGCAAGCTGGAGTGGGTAGCCATTCCCTTTCTCCAGGGGATCTTTCTGACCTAGGGACCGAACCTGGGTCTTCCACATTGCAGGCAGATTTGGTACCATCTGAGCCACCAGGGAAGCCCCTAAAGGAGGCTGCTGCTGCTGCTGCTAAGTCGCTTCAGTCGTGTCCACCTCTGTGCAACCCCATAGATGGCAGCCCACCAGGCTCCCCCGTCCCTGGGACTCTCCAGGCAAGAACACTGGAGTGGGCTGCCATTTCCCTTTCCAATGCATGAAAGTGAAAAGTGAAAGTGAAGTCGCTCAGTCGTGTCCAACTCTTAGCGACCCCATGGACTGCAGCCAACCAGGCTCCTCCGTCCATGGGATTCTCCAGGCAAGAGTACTGGAGTGTGTGCCACTGCCTTCTCCACTGAAGGAGGTTAGGGGTAGAAAATGGAATAATTGGATTCAGGACTGGAAATGCTGCTGTGGCTGAAGAGCCCACCTGCTGACAGTGGCAGAGCTCTGAACAGCCCTGTAGTGTGAGGTCAGAGGGTGAGGTGTCAGAGACGGAGCAGTCTGGGGTCTTGAGAGCGGACACAGGCAGAGACGAGAGAAAAAGGATGGACACAGAAGGCACCGGAACTGGGGAGCCTGGAGCAGGCTAAGATGCTGAGCGGGTCCTATGCCTGGAGATGAGGTTTGTAGGGGGAGGGGAGAGGAGCACCCAGAACCAGGATCCAGAGTCGCTGGTGCATGTGAGGGGGTAGCCAGGGGATCAGGAGGTGACTGTGGGGCCCACTGGGACCAGCCACAGGGTAGAGGGTGGATGTGGCATAGCTGATGGTATGCGCTTCCTGAGAATTTTTTTAAAAAATCACAGTGATTTGTACGATCAATATATAAAGGTAAAATTTCAATCAGTGTACAAAGGCTTTTATTCTTTTCAATAGATAGCGTTTCTCTGAATGTGTGCAGCTCAGTGCATTGAATCAGATCCAACTGATGGGCATTTATATTGTTCCCTGTGTCTCGCTGATATAAAATAATGGCAACAGAGATTGTGTGTGTGTGTGTGTGTGCACTTTTGGTGAGAACATCTGTAGGATAAGTTCCTGGCAGTGAATGTGCTTGGCCAAGGACAAGCATATTCATTTCATTAGTTTTGCTTATGGAGGTAAAGGAAATCCCTTTAATTTTGATAGCTGTCGCCAACTTACCCTCTAAAGAGGATGCACCAATAGATGACACCTAAAGAAGATGCGCCAATAAAGGACAAAACTTTGTTACCCACACACTCCCTAACACTGTTAGCAAATGATTTAGCCATTTGATAACCCGACAGGTACAAATGGCTTTTTATTGCTATTCTAGTTGTGTTTCTTTAATTTGAGTGAAGTTGAACATTTTTTTTTCATATTTAGTATTTGATTTTGTTTCTTTCTCTTCTTTTTTTAGAAGAAATCCAGCAGTTCAAACTGCCAAGGTTCAAATCCTGGCTTTTCTGCATACTAGCTGTGTGACCATGGGCCATTTACTCAAATTCATTCACTTTACCTCTCTTAAAATGAGATAATAACATACACTATGCAAAGTGCTTAGAACAGAGTTGGGCGCAGATAAAGTAAGTATGAGATAAGCACTGGCTGATACGATATGTGTTCATTGCCCACTTTTCTTTTCCTTATGGATTTGTCTCTTTTGGAAAGTTGGCTGCCATATATGCGTTTTGTCAATTGATTTTATTTAAAAAATTGTTTTGGCTTTATTTTGAAAGTATTACATTGCATGTGGAAATGTTAAATGGCTTTTGTTATGATTGCAATAATTGGAATTCCAAGATAATGAAAACAAATTATGCCTTAAACATTTGTTTTCTTTAGGAATCTAAGGAGGTATTTGGAGGGGATGGACAATGAGTAATGGAGCCAGAAAGAATCCACTTCTCACAGAGATCCAGTCTGTTCCAGCTCTGAGGGCTGTGGGACTGCGGTTTCTGGGCAGGTTTGGTGAAGCCAAGCAGGACTGTGGACCTGGGGCAGCTTGCTTGTTCACAGCTGGGTCCAGAGGTGTAGGGGAGGTCAGGTGGGCAGTGGGAGGACAAGCGATGTGCATGGTGTGTGTGTGTGCATGGTGATGTGCATGGTGTGTGTCCGTGTGTGCGTCCGTGTGTGTGTGTGTGAGTGTGTGTGTGACAGAACACTACAGAGATGAAGCGAGCCTCTGGGGTGGGGAGGAACAACTGGTAAAGGTTTTGGAAATTAATTCAGCTCAAGATTCTACCCAGAATCTCCCTAGGGGGTCTCTATGAGGCCAGCAGAGGCATCGGCTGATGGGAACCCCTGGATGGGGCACTCCTGCAGGGCAGGAATTTGACCCTTGGCCTCTCAGTGTCGATAGCTCCGTGTGAAGCCCTCCAGAAGGTGTCTGTGTAGGCAGCGGGGCACCCAGTGGGCTCATGGTGCTGGCCTGGGAATGGAGGGACCGGAGGAGGCTGGGGAGGGCTGGAGCAGTCAGAACACGTGCGGGAGGAGACGGGGAGCTGGGGGGCAGGTCCAGGGCAGGTCTGGAATGGGGAAATGTGGCCAGAAGCCAGGCTGCGTCCTGGGCCTGAAAAGCCCACAGGCCCTTTCTCCCTTGTTGTGTCCTCCCAGCTCCTTCTCCCCATTACCCTGCAGGTTTCTCCTCTGGTGAAGACGCTGTGGCCCAGGGTGGGGCAGTGACTCGTTCAGGGTTACCAGCATTGCCGGCCAGAGATTTCCCAGGCCAGGAAAGAAGTGGGGGGGTGGGGTATAGGGGGAGGAATTCCTGGCATGGGTGGGGCGTGGACTCCAGAGGGCAGATCCTGGGAGCGGGGAGCTGCGTCTGGCGGGGGCGGAGGGGCCAGCTGTGGAACTTGGGTGGGTTTAGGAAGTGGAGGGCTAGGGGGCTGGGGTGGGAGGTAGTGGGGAAAAGAGTTGAGGATGAACACTGAGGGATAAGGAATTTAGAGTGTGTGTGTGTGAGCGTGTGATGTGCATGTGCTCATGTGAGTGATATGGTATGTGTGTGTATGTGTGTCTGTGACATGGTGTGCATGTAGGTGAAGGTTTGTATGAATGTGTATGTGCGTGTCTGTATATATGCATATATGTATGTGAGTGTGTATGTGTGTGAGTGTGTTTCTCTCTCTCTCACACACACACACACCCTGCAGCAGACACACTGAAGGTCTCCTTGGGAATCCCTTGTCCTGAGCTGTCCCAACACCACTATGGAGGAGAGGACGGGGAAGGGGCCTGGGTCTCCACTGAGATCCCTGAGAAAGGGTTGCTGCTGATTAGTCCTCGTTGTCTAATTGAAATGAAAACCAGGAAGGGCATTCCATGCCCACCCTCCTCCACTCAGGATGCCCCCAAGGGCTTGGTCTGAAGTGACACCTTGGCCTGTGAGGCTAGAAGTGGCCTAAAGATGACAACAGCCCTGTCAGCTGTCTTTTCGAAAAGCTTCTCTGGCTGTCTCTCTAGCAGAGCCATGCAAAGGGTGTGGCACGTGTGGTTGGAGACTAGGATGTGAGGCCAGTGCTTAGCTCCTTGGTCCGGCGTTCCTTGTTCCAGCACAGGTATCCCCATCTTCATCCTGGGTTTGAAACTGCTGGGGATTGTTTGGTGGTGGCTTCAGCTGTGGGACCTTTAAGCAGGAAAGCGGCAGGGGTGGGGAATAGGCAGGAGTATCTGAGTGCAAATATAAGCATATTGCACAGATGTGCTTACAAAAGTGTGCAAGTGTGTATCCACAGATGCACCTATCCACCTGCTCCCCCAAAATAGACTTCCAGTTGTATAAGTTCATTCCCAATCATGCAAACACATATGTAAACACAAATGCCTAGAATGTGTATACAGCCAAGCCCAGGAACCTGCAGGCATGTACATACAAAAGACTAGCGCCAAGTGTCTCAAATACACACAGGTGTCCCCTTCTCCTGAGACAAATGAAGTAAGTGGACAGGAATGTGATTTGGGAGTGGGGGGAAGGGCAGGCCCAGGGTAACTATTTTCAGGGGCCTCTGGGCTTCAGATGTCTCCTGGGTGGGGAGGAGAGGGGCAAGAACTGGGGTCCCGCTCCACCTGGCCTAGTCTCTGTATAGAAATGAGGTGTGGGGGCCTGTGGCCAGGGAAACCAGCACTGGTGGGCCCACCTTGGGGTTAGCTGACTCAAGAACTGAGCTGCTTGATCTCTCAAGTTGGAGATGAACTTGGGTGGGAATGATTTTCTGGTTTTCAGTAGCCTGGGGAAGGGACTGGGGTGGGGAGGCTGATTCCTGCACTAGAACGTTTTGTTCACCTCTTAGCTCAATCTTTTATCGCTTGATCTTTCTGCTGTCAGAAATCTGGATATTCTTCACCTCTTCCCTATGCCTCCTCCAGGAAGCCTCCCCTGACTCTCAGATGGATTGGGCCCGCTGTCTTCCACCGCTTTTTGCATTTGCCTGCATCGGGGGTCTGGGGGTCTACAGCCCTCCTCTCCAGTCTGGACTGGCCCTGGCTGGGACCGAAAGCCTCGGCCAGGTGGACCGCGCGGAGGGCGGAAGCGCGGTCCCGGGAGGGGCCAGCGGGCAGAGAAAGGTGGCGCGCGGCCAGCCCCGCCCCTACCTGTGTAAGCTGATCCGCTCGCGCGTAGCGGATAAAAGCGGCCCTGTTGCCCGGAGGTCAGCGAGTTCAGCCCCCTGTCTCTAGCCGCTTGTTCTATCCAGACCCAGCTCAGCATGTCGCTCCACTTCGGCTCCCAGGTCTTCAGCTCGCGCTCCGCCGCCTTCCCGGCCCGTGGCACTCCGGTGCGCCTGAGCTCGGTGCGCCCTGGCGGCTTCGGCAGCAGCAGCAGTCTCTATGGCTTGGGCGCCTCTCGGCCTCGAGTGGCCGCGCGCTCATCCTACGGGGCCCCCGTGGGCACCGGCATCCGCGCGGTCACCGTCAATCAGAGCCTGCTGACCCCGCTGCAGGTGGACATCGACCCCTCCATCCAGCAGGTGCGCCAGGAGGAGCGCGAGCAGATCAAGACCCTCAACAACAAGTTTGCCTCCTTCATCGACAAGGTGAGCTCCCTCACTGCCAGGAGCCAGGCTCCAGGCCCCAGCAGCCGCCCCGCCGTGCCACTGAGCCGGGCGCTGGCAGGGCTGGTACCGGCTATCTTTCCTCCGATATCGGGGACTGAACCCTCCCCATGAATCCTGTGGCTGTTTTGCCAACCTCAGCCTCTTCCGGCAAGCTCCCCAAATCAACCTGCTTTTTCCTCCCAGAATGTGTGCGGGGGGCTGTCCTGTGAGCTGGGGTTCTTGGGCTGCTTTTAAAGGCCAGTTCTCGAGCTCCAAACGCTGGGGGCCAGGACTTCTTTCCCTGGGCCCTTTTCTCCGAGAGGGGGCTGTGTGGAGTCGGAGATGGGGTAGGTTGAGAACCCTTCTACCTGTCCTCTCCAGCAGTTGCTGGAAATAAAGGGCTGGAGAGAGGGAGGCTCTAGCCCTGGCTGCCCCACCTACCTGGTCTTCCAACCCTATTTGGTGGTGGGAAGTGAGGCTCTTCCTGCCCTTGGAGAGAGCCCATTGGGAGCACAGAGTGCCCCCGGGAAGGGCCTTTTAGACGGTGTTATTCTCGGTTGTTCAGTTCCCAGAAGAGTGGGGGATGGAGATGGGGGTGCAGACTTGTGGGGCTGGACCCAGGAACTACGGGATAGTTCCCTGGAGCAGGGCCAGGGCCTCCTCCCTGGGCATGGAGCAGACTTTTCCTCTCCTGCCTTGTGTAACTCTCTGCTTCTCTGTTCCCCCATCTCCTCCTCTCCTTCAGACCATACACATCCTTCAGGTTCTGGGGCAGCCTCCACAGGAAGCCCCAGGCCCAGGCTTCCTCCCCCTGCTACTTAGCTGCAGCCCTCCGGGTCCTGCTGCCTGAGTCTGGTCTTGAGGAGGCTGGCTTCCCACCGCCAGTCATACTGGTGCTTCTTAGGGCTCCTTTTACACTGGCTTGATTCTAGCATCCTGTCCCGAGGCCTTGTTGGACAAAGAGGGAAGAGGGGAAGGGAGGATATTGAGAGAGGAACAGATAAGGTCCCAGCCTGAAGGAAGGGGGCCCCAGTCAGGCTCAGGATGAAGATAGGAGGGAGGCAGCCCTTCCGAGAAGGTGGTGGAGACCATCACCTGTGGTGTGATGGGGAGCAGAGGAAGGAGGAGACCCTAAAGCGTAAGCACTGGGACATGTCAGTGATCTGAGCCCTGGACACCCTGGAGACAGAGAGTCCTGGAGGAGGGGCTTGTTCAGGGTGGGCTTCCTGGAGAAGAGGGCCAAGGGCCAAGGGCCAGCTTGGGGGAAGAGCCAGTGGGGATGCGGCTTCTGCCAGGTGTGCATTGGGAGACCCTCCCAACTGCGCTGAGTGGCACAGTCTGTCCTCCATGAGTTCCCTCCTCCTGCTCCTTCTAGGTGCGGTTTCTGGAGCAGCAGAACAAGCTTCTGGAGACCAAGTGGACGCTGCTGCAGGAGCAGAAGTCTGCCAAGAGCAGCCGCCTCCCGGGCATCTTTGAGGCCCAGATTGCTGGCCTGCGGAAGCAGCTAGAGGCCCTGCACCTGGATGGGGGTCGTCTGGAGGTGGAGCTTCGGAACATGCAGGATGTCGTGGAAGACTTCAAGAATAAGTATGGTCCCCCAGTGCAACCTGTGGGGATTCGTGCCCTGGGCTAATGTGCCCCTCTCAGCTCACCCCCTCATAATCCTTCTCGGCTCAGAGGTCAGGGGGTGCTGCTGCTCAGTACAATAACTCCCTCAAGGAAGGGAAGGTCTTGATTCACAGGTTCCCTGCCTCTCCTCCCCTTTCTTCTCTTTGTCTCTGGGGGCCGTTTCCAAGTCATTCTGGTTCTTTCTTCCGACTTATTCCCAAAGAACTCTCTCAACTCTTTTCTGATCCACACTGTTCCCTATGGGAGCCTGACCAGGGCCCAGGAGACAACAGGGCAAGAAGCATCCTATGATAGATGTGCGTCAGAACTTGTATGACCCTCAGATTATTCTAGAACAACTCCATTTTGTTCCTGTGAGGATTAGAGTCCAGCAAGTTGCAGGGACTTGATTGAGATTGCAAAGTAGATCATTGGGAATGCTGGGTCTTGCTTTGGGGCCCCTGACTCCCAAGAGGAGACATACATGGAGCCAACTTGAGGAGGAAAGAAGCAGAGAGGATGATCACTGTGAGCGTTGTGAGCAATGGGCGAGGTTGCGGAGGCTGGGGTGGGGGTGGGGATGCGGGTTTCTGGCCAGAGCAGGAACCAGAAAGGAGGCTGTGAGGAGGGGCAGGGAGTGTGGAGGCTGGTTTTGAGGGCAGGCCTTTGAGGTACCCACTGTTCTCACTGAATAGAAACCAAAGCCAGAGGCTGAGTGGGCATCCCTGCCCTGTGGGCACAGGGTGGGGGGTGGGTAATGAGCGAGTTCTGTGCTCTGCCTGGGGGTGTATGACTAAGCCAGAGCAGGGCCACTTCCTCTGACTGGAGGTAGAACAAACAAAGGCCTCTGAAGGGAGCGGCCCTTCCCCCCTCCCCCAGCTTCCCTAGGGCAACAGGATTAACCCCACAGCAGGTGGAACCAGACAGGTGCAGGGCAGGGGAGGCCTGGGGCAGCCTGTGAGCCCCTGTGGTCCAGGCCTCCCCTGCCCTGCATGTGTGCACACACGCTCCCCCCAGCCAAAGCCCCAGAGCACTTTCCTGGGGCCCCAGGCTGAGCTCCGGACCAGGCTGAAGGAGGAGCTGGAAGGGGATGTGGGGAGGGGTCCTGATGCGGCTGCCCAGGGAGCCTTCATCCGTGTGCCCTCTGGGCCCAGCAGCACAGCAGGAATGGACAGACAGCCTTGTAGATATTTTTCTAACTAATCTAGAGGCTGGGGTAGGGGAGTGGACTTTGCGGGTCTGGGCTTCTGGAGGGCCTCTGCCTGCCCCAGCATCCTGCTCCCCACTGAAGTGGCCCCACATTGCTCTTGTTCTCCAGAAGCTTGTGTGCACTGCTGAGTTTCAGTTTCCGACACCTATTTTGAATCCTTCAGTAAACACTGGGCCAGGCCCAGCTGCCCTCTTGCTCTGTGCCCGGCTTTGCTGGTGTCCTTCTATGGACAAGGGGCTGGCTCCTTGAGAGAAAGAAGGATGGGAGGGGGGGCTGTGAGAGTAGGGATGGGGGCTCCCCACCTACTTGGGACCTGGTTCTTCTTCCCGAGTCCACGAGGTTCCTCCTCTTCAGGCCCCTTCTTCACCCTTAGCCAATGGGATTAAGCAGGCTAAGCTCAAGCGTCAGATGACCAGGCTTCAAGTTTGGGCTTTGCAACTTAGCAGCTTGATGACTGCACAGAGTACTTTGCCTCTTAGCGCCTCTGTTCCTCTTCCTGTGAGTCACAGCAATTGTTAACAGGATTGTTGTGGACATTAAATTAGCGAATGCGCAGGAAGCACATAACGGGGCAGGGCCATATGAAGCGGTCCATAAGCATGGCTGTTCTCTGCCTTCTCACTCCCAGGATATGCAGCCTCTGTCCTTTAATTCACATATGTTCCCTGCTCCCCCACCCCCACCCCCTGCCAAGACTCACAGTCCTAGGAATAGCCATATGGATGAGTCAGGGACATTTTGCGAGAAAGTGAAAGTCGCTCAGTCGTGTCCAACTCTTTGCCACCCCATGGACTATACAGTCCATGGAATTCTCCAGGCCAGAACACTGGAGTGGGTAGCCGTTCCCTTCTCCAGGGGATCTTCCCAACCCAGGGATTGAACCCAGGTCTCCCACATTGCAGGTGGATTCTTTACCAGCTGAGCCACCAGGGAAGCCCAAGAATACGGGAGTGGGTAGTCTGTCCCTTCTCCACTGGATCTTCCTGACCCAGGAATCGAACCAGGGTCTCCTGCATTACGGAGATTCTTTACCAACTGAGCTACTGTGTCTTTAAGGAGAGAGTGAAGGTGCTGCATGGCAGACCTTCACACTTGGATATGAGGGGATAGAGGCAGAGTTGCACCAGCACCATGCTTCCCTTCTTTGCTGTAGGTATGAAGATGAAATTAACCGCCGCACAGCTGCTGAGAATGAGTTCGTGGTGTTGAAGAAGGTGAGGAGGGCATACAGGGAGGGTAGGGGACACTGTAGAAACAGAGGGGCCCGGGGACCACATGCCTCTCACCAAAGCAACCAATAGGGACCTGTGGTCAGAGTCTGGCTGGGTCTATAAGAGGGAAATGCTGGGCTTGGAGAAGGAAAGATTTGAAAGCCAGGCCCTTTATAAGGCTATAACGTGTGCAGGTATGTGTGTGTGCGTGTGGTGTGTGTGTGTGTGTATGTGTGTGTGTGTGTCTGGCAAGTCAGTAGACTTGTTTCTGGGCTTGGAAAGATTAGAATTAAGACTACAAGTTGGAGGTTAGAGAGGGCAATTGCAACCTCACAATAAGTAAGTGTTCTATCAGTTAGAAAACATTCAGTTACAGATGAGGGTGGCACATGGCAGGCCTGAAATAGTGAATGAATGGGCTGCCTTGAGGCAGAGTGAGCCTTCCCATACCTGGAAGTGTGCAAGTTGAGTTTGGAAGGCCTTAGGAATAAGGGCTTGACTTAAGACTATGATTTAAAGTACACTTACTCAGTGTCCCAGGCCCATCCACAGAAGTGTAACCTGCCCTGGAGTGCTGGGCCCTTGGAGATTCAGGGATGAGTGGAGGTGAGTGCTCCCCACAGGAGCTGACCCACAGCAGAGGATGGCGCCCAGACATCATCTGGACTTGTGGTGTTATCTGTGGCCTGCCTGCTTCAGCACCACCCAAGTTGCCAGTTACACATTTGAGCTGGAGATTTCTCATCTCTGGGTGTGGTATCCTGGAGTCAGTCTGCATGATTTCATGCTCTCGTATTTGACTAATGAAAAGCTGAGGCTCATGGAGTTGTAGTGATTTGTTCAAGGTGACATAGCCACTGGGGGGCAGAGCTGGGGGTGTGTCTAAACCACTGAAGCCTTTTGGAACTGGTGAAGCGCTAGCTTTGGGGCTTCAGAATGCTCTGAGCTGTCAGTGCTGAGAAGGCACCTCCAGTCTTGGGGATGAGTGGAGATAATGTCCATCTCAAAGCCTGGGCGGGTCCACTGGAGGGAACTCCCCGCTGTGGATGTGTCAGGCAGCATGGAGCTGCTGTATGTTTCTTGGTAGGGCAGTGGGGTTTGGTCCTGGGGTTGGACAGTACTGGCTGCCACATGTTTCACGTACTGAGAACACGCTATCCATCTACCCCTTCTTGCCACCACCCCTCCCAGGACGTGGATGTTGCCTACATGAACAAGGTGGAGTTGGAGGCCAAGGTGGATGCCCTGAATGATGAGATCAACTTTCTCAGGACCCTCCATGAGCAGGTGAAGGCCTCAAGGATGGGAAATATGCCACATCCTACATGTCCTAGCCAGGGGGCCATCTGGTCCACCCTCTGCCTCTGGGTCAGTCTGGGTGTGTGTTGGGTGCATGTAGGGGAGATGACCCTGCTCTTTACTTTTTCTAGATTCAGGAATTGGTGGTGGGCGAGAAGCTCAGGAAGAGCTGAGGCAGTGTAGCAGGGGCGTGAGGATGGGGGTGGGGGTGTGTGTCAGTCAAAATTGGCCTTCTAGAGACATGGGATGACCATTTGTAAGGAAGGGGGATTGGGAGGGGCTGGAAGGAACCAGGAGGATGTTGAGGGATCTGGGCTGTGACAGGGTGCATGGGTGCGCTGGGTGGGCTGGCAGAGGAACCAGGTCAGGAGAGGCTGGAGTGCCTGAGGGTTTACGCCCACCACCCAGCCTCTCTCTCTGCCTGCCCCACCCATCTCCTTTCCTGCCCTGCCCTGAGCTTCCAGATCCTTTCCCTGAAGGGGGTCAAAACCCACTTCATCCCATTAGTGTGAGGCTCTGGCCTTAGGCAGAAGACAGTATGGTTGATCATCAGGCTGGTCTGCGACATAGTTACACAAGAGGCAAACTACAGACCAGTTCTTATTTCTCTCTAGTCTCGCTTTTACCTGAACATCCAGCTTCCATTTGCATCTCTGAGAGAATTTCCACATGTGTTAATTTCGGGGGCTAGATCCTTGAAGCTGATTTTGGGCCCTCCTAGTCTCATTGTGGGTCTTTATATGTCTATCACATGTTATATGTGTGTGTGTGTGTATACACGTATATGTAATTATTTTCCTCTCGTTATGAAATACATACTCATTGCAGAAAATCTAGAAAATTAAGTAAAGGATAAAATTGAAAAAAGCTTCCTATACCGTCTCTTATCATCTTGATAGCTACCTTTTCAGGCTCTTTCTGTATGTATATATATACTAATAAAATAGAATCATGCCTTTTTTACATAACTGTATATCATGGATGTAGTTCCCTGTCCATAAATATGGTAGAGCTCAACCCACAGAGCAACTCACAGCCAGGACTACCACAGTTTAGCACACTCTGTCTCTTGTTTTTTCCTCTGTGATCCCACCAGACTCTTTGATTTGACGAGCCGCTGATGGGCTCCTCTGGAAGCCAGGGCTGGCGGAGCCGTTTAGTAGGTGCGGGGTCTGTTGTGCCCTCTGGCTGCCTGGTTACTCGCTCTCACTCTGGCCTCTTCTCCCTTTATCTTTCCCTAGTGCGAGGGATCCCAGGATGGGCGTGGGGACAGGAATGTATCACCCAAGCCCTGATGCTCCACCTGGTCCCTACAGGAGCTGAAAGAGCTGCAGTCCGAGGTCTCAGACATGTCCGTGGTCTTGTCCATGGACAACAGCCGCTCCCTGGACTTGGACAGCATCATCGCTGAAGTCAAGGCCCAGTACGAGGAGATCGCCAGCCGCAGCCGGGCCGAGGCCGAGGCCTGTTACCAGACCAAGGTGTGTGGTCACTGGAGGCATATTTTCTCTTCCTGGCAGGGTCCTGGGTGGTGGCTTCCCTTACTCTTCACCCTGTCTCGAGCCTTTGGGGCCTGTGTCTCACTGTGCTGACAGGCACCAGGGATTAAGTCTGTGGGGGTCTCCAGTGTCCTGGGAAGAAGAGGAAGAGAAGGCCAAGCCCCTGCCCAGGGAGAGATTCCAGCCTGATGTAAGGGGCAAGGCAGAGGAAATGGACATGGAGTAATAATTATTATAGCTGGACTTTGGCGAGTAAGCACAGTGCTAGGCAACATTTCAAATGTTTTACTTGTATTGACTCATATAACCCACAGAACAGCCTGTTAGGTACGCAATATTATTCACAGGTGGGGAAACTGAGGCATGGAGAAGTTAAGTGATTTTTCTAGCTCCACACAGGTAGTGAATGGAAGAGCAGAGACCAGATTCTGGATCCAAGGGCTCCAGATTACGTTTAATCATTGTATGCACTGGGCGAGGGCAGGGCAGCTGACAGGGCAGGTGCTGAGGGAATGGGTGGGGCTGGGAGGGTGGGGGGTGCTGGGGTAACTGAGGGAGGGAGCCTGAGGGTTTAAAAGTGGCGTAGAGTGCTGTCTCTGCAGGTATAGGGGGTCATCCATGGTGCACGTGAGAACACAGGTATGTCAGTAAGGACTTGCTGTGTGACTCTCAGGCAGTCCCTTTCACTCTCTGGGACTCATGCTCTTCATCTGTGAGATGGATGATGCTGATGAAGGGGTTAACAAGTGAGGATCTCAGACTTCCTGTGGTTCTCCAGCGTTAGGACATGATGGAAACGGGAAGAGCACTGGTATCAGTGGGGACGGGTCCAGGGAGCCATCGCTGTCCTCCCTGTCCTGGCTGGGAGGAAGCTGAACCCTGCCCCACCCCACTGTCCAGGAGTCTGGCCTCTGGCATCGGGCAGAGTCTGCTGGGAGTGAGACTGTCCCTCCCCGGCACGATAAGCTGGGAGGCCTTGTCACTCAGAACCTGGGGCCTTCTTTGGGTGGGAAGAAGACGAGCCCCCTGTACACAGCCCGCCCCTGCCATACCCTTCTGTGTGGTCCCTCCAGTTTGAGACCCTCCAGGCCCAGGCTGGGAAGCATGGGGACGACCTCCGGAATACCCGGAATGAGATTGCGGACATGAACCGGGCTGTCCAGAGGCTGCAGGCTGAGATCGACAGCATCAAGAACCAGGTGGGCACCAGTGCTTGTCCTTGGGGCAGGTGAAGGGCAGCCAGCTGGGCCCATGCTCAGGATGAGAAGCAGGAGGCAGGGGCATCGGTCCTGTCCCTGCTGCCCTGGGGACGAGGCTGGGGCAGCTCTAGCCTCTCAGACCCACCTGTGGGCTCTCCAGGATGAAATATCCTTGGCCAGGTACTGGTCTGGCTGAGGGAGAACAGGAGTCTTAGCAGGGCATAGCGCTCGTGGAGGGGGCCTCCGGCTGCCGGCCAGACGAGAACCACCGTTCATTACCACCTTGGTCCTGAGCCCTCTTCTTGCACCTAGCTCTGGGTGCAATGTATACCTGCGAATGGGGGCCACGGGGTCTGGGGCCAACTCGCTGTGACTCCCGAGACCCTGCCACATCCGCTAACCTCACTCCCCACCGCTCCCTCTCTGGCCGTGCTCTTGCCGCTTGCTGGAGATGATGCTTGCCGAGCATCTTCATGCTTCAGGGCCTTTGCACTCGGTGTTCCCTCCCCCTGGAATGTGGTTCTCCCAGCTCTGCACATCGTGCCCCTTTCTCATCATCTTTTGTTGAGGACAAAAGACCTCTTCTCAGAGATGGCTTCCTCAGCCACCTAACCGCTCTCTCAGTGGTCTGTGGGAAGATCCCTGAAACACTGAACACGCTCTGAAATGTTCTGTCTTAAACTGGAGTGGGTAGCCATTCTCTTCTTCAGCAGATCTTCCTGACCCAGGAATCACACCCAGGTCTCCCACATTGCAGGCAGATTCTTTCTGTCTAAGCCACCAGGGAAGTCCATTGACTTACTAGGTAAGTCTTATTAATTAAGTGTAAGTAAATATTGTCCCTCACCTCCACTGGGATATTAAAAATGCTGTAAGAGCTGGGCCCCCCCCGTCCATCTGATTCGCTGCTCCTCCCTTCCCAGCACCTGACACATAGTAGGGCACAGGTGTCAGAAGACAGACTGATGGGAGGAGATCCTGTGAAGCTGGGACTTGGGGCACTGATGAGAAAGGGTCCCCTAAGATCTGACGAAGGCATGGAAGTGGGGGAGGCAGCTAAGCTTCAGCAGGCATCTGCAGTGGGAAGGGAAAGAAGCTGATGGATGACAGCTGGGGGATGGGATGTGAGGGTGATCTACCCAGAAATGTCCTTCCCTTGGAGCCCTGCAGGCCTGTTTACATGTGGGTGAGAATGGAAGCTTCCTCCTGGCACAGATTTGGAGCCATGAGTCACTGGTGCAGTGAGCCAGCGTCCTGGCCAGGAGGGGAGACACAGAGTAACGAATGGCAGTTTCCCGAACCCCACAGCTTCTCCCATGTCTGGTTCTCTTCTCACACAGCAGGGCAGGCTCAGGTCCTGAAGCTGTGGCTCAGAGGCAGTGGAATGACCCTGTCAAGGGGGCACCAATGTGACAGGGGAGGATGCTGACCGGTGGATGGGGGCAAGGGCGTCAGCCAGCCTCAGGGCAGGATTGGGAGGACCGGGCAGAGGGGCAGAGTGCATGCACTGAGGGGAGAGGATCTGAGGGCAGAAGGTGGTTGTGAGAATGAAGGAGGAGGAGCCCTGGGCTAGGGGATGGGATGGTGACCCTTGGACATGAATAAGGGGCGGCTCAGGCTTCTCAGGTGGTGCAACAGTAAAGGGTCCACCTGTCCATGCAGGAGATGCAGGTTCGATCCCTGGGTTGGGAAGATCCCCTCGAGAAGGAAATGGCAACCCACTCCAGTATTCTTGCCTGGAGAATCCCATGGACAGAGGAGCCTGGCAGGCTACAGTCCATGGGGTTGCCAAGAGTCAGACACAGCTGAGCGCGCGCGCACACACACACACACACACACACACACACACACACACACNTTGCCTGGAGAATCCCATGGACAGAGGAGCCTGGCAGGCTACAGTCCATGGGGTTGCCAAGAGTCAGACACAGCTGAGCGCGCGCGCGCACACACACACACACACACACACACACACACACACACACTACTCTATACGCTCCTCTAGTGGGGGATGGGCCACAAGAGAGGGAACACTAAGGCCAGACAGGAAGTGACAGCTGTTGCTCAGGTCCCTCTGAATCACACCACCCCTACCTGCACCTGGGGGGCTGTTGACTTGGAATCTATGGGTTCCAGGAAGCATTTCTGTGCTCAAGTCTCCCTGTTCTGGGTCTGTTGCAAAATGGCTCCTGTTTTCAAGGTACCTGAAAGGTGCCTGGTCAGCTGCCTGAAATTTGAGTACTACACTAGAATCCCATGGCCTTGGAGCTCCTCCAGCTAGGGGCCAGGTATGTGAGCATTTGTAAATCATAATCGCATTTACTCATAATAGCATTTATTAAGTACTTACTGAATACTAGACACTGTGCCAAGGACTTGTGTATCATTTCATTTCATTACTTGAGCTATTCCCATCTATATTTATATACCGTGATTACTGTTATTTTAGAAAAGAGGAGACTTTTGGCTTAGAAGGGTTGAGTCATCAAGATCACATGGCTTGTAAGAGGCAGAGCCAGAACTGAAAGCTAGGCATTAGGTATCAAAGCCCATGTTTTTTAAAATTAATTAATTACTGGCTGCCCTGGGTCTTGGTTGCTGCATGCACGCTTTCTCTAGTTGCGACAAGCAAGGGCTTCTCTCTAGAGGTGATGTGCGGGCTTCTCATTGCGTGGTTTCTCTTGTTTCAGAGCACAGGCTCTAGGGCGCATGGGTTCAGTAGCTGTGGCACACTGGCTTAGTTGCCCCTTGGTGTGAGGGACCGTCCCAGACCAGGGAGGGAGCCTGTGTCCTCTGCACTGGCAGGTGGATTCTTAACCACTGGACCACCTGGGAAGTCCCTCACAGCCCATGTTTTAAACCCTTGGGATTCCCTGGTGCTTGGGGAAGGAGGCTGGTGCCAGTGAAGCCACAGGAAGCAAGTTGTCCAGCTGCTCACCGCAGGATGGGGAGGCAGGAAGGCAGTGACTGATGGGGCCTGCGACCCCGGTTCAGAGCCCCGCTACCCCCCACAGCGCGCCAAGTTGGAAGCCGCCATTGCCGATGCTGAACAGCGTGGGGAACTGGCTGTCAAGGATGCACGGGCCAAGCAGGAGGATCTGGAGGCCGCCCTGCAGAAGGCCAAGCAGGACATGACCCGGCAGCTCCGGGAGTACCAGGAGCTCATGAACATCAAGCTGGCCCTGGACATCGAGATCGCCACCTACCGCAAGCTGCTGGAGGGCGAGGAGAGCCGGTAAGGGCATAAAGCTGGCTCAGTGGGGCTTGCAGCTTGACACCCATCCGCCTGCAAGCATTTCCGGTATCCCTCCTTCTGCAGGGCACTGAGGATGGGAAGTGCAGGGAGGGTACAGATAATGCTTGCTTCTTTGCCCTTGATGGCTTTCTGGAGGGAAAGACCTTGTGGTATAAGCTCAGTGGGAAAGTTGATAACAGCATTTGTGTGTGTTAACAAGGTCATCTTATTTGAGTCTCAGAACACATTGGGTAAGCAAGACAGGTATTACTGACTTCTGAGTGTACAGAGGGGAAACTGATTAGTTTTATTAACTGAGGGGACAGAGCCAGTATGAGCTCTGGTGATATCTTCCTTGGCAACAGTCTGCTTCTCACTACATAATTGAGGGCTAAGTCATGTGGTGTTGACTGAGCATGGTGAGGAGGTAAATTTCCCCTGTCCCTAGAGATATTTGCATGCTTACCTGCAGCCTGTGATGAAGCTGGGCTGGGTTAGTCTTACAGGAAATTCTTCACAAAAGTCTCAAAACCTATGTCCGTAAAGTTGGGTCTTCATTCATACCTTGATGGCTTGATTGACTCATTTTGTCAACAGATAAGGGGCCTGGAAGCTTCCTAGTGTCTACCTCTCTTGCCCCTGCCCTTTGCTCTATCCCCTTCCAGGACTTGCGGTTGCTGAGGTCAGCTGGGCTTCCTTCACTTGCTCCACTAAATTGAGGCTTTCCCTCCTCTCTGCAGCATAAATTCATCCTCACGGCCAAGGGCTTGGTGGCAATGGGGCTATGGGTCACAGAACAAACATACCTGTCTCGGATAGATTTTTAATTTCCAGTACAAGACCTGTTTCAGTTCCCAGGCTGCTCAAAGCCACCGCTGCCTCCTCCTTCCCCTCGCAGTTCCCACTATAGCTGAATTCACTCAGTCAACACTTATATTTCATTAACCATTTCAACCCATATTAAGTAATTAGCATGTGCCAGAGCTCATGCTGGTGACTGGAGATGCAGGAATCAATAAGCCACAGCCTTCTTTGAGGATTTTATGATCTGGTTAAGGGAGGCAGCCATCTACATAAACAATAAGAGCAGCTACCATTTATAGAATCCTGTGTGCCCAGGGCTTTAGGTAAGTTATGAGTTTAACCCTCACAAACAACCCTGTGAGGTTGGGACAGGCTAAGACCGCATTTACAAGTGAGGAAACGGAGGCTCTGAGACATTCCCAAGATTGTTGTAGCCAGAAGTGAAAGGCTGCCGGAAGGCTGGATGTGTGGGGACACAGGAATGAACATGAGTCCTGCTTGCGGCCGGGATGGAGGGGTGCAGGAGTGCCTCCTCCAGTGCTGAGGAGAGAGCAGCCCTCACAGGTCTCTCCTCTGCCCCCAGGTTGACCGGAGATGGAGTGGGAGCCGTGAACGTCTGTAAGTCCTTGGCTGCGCCCATCACCTGTGCTGTCCAGACTAGGCTGGGTCTATTAGATGGCACATTGGCCTGAAGACCTGGCCTCATGGAGGCCCAGAGCCTCCTTCCCTTAAACAGCTTTCAGCAGGTGCCTGGAGATTCCATCCAGACAGGCTCAGCAGCCCAGCAAAGCCATGCATGAGGGCAGGGTGGGCCAGGGGCAGTGTGGAGCAGCCCTCACCTCTGTCTGAGGCTACTTCTGGGTTGGCCCCTGGCTGTTAGTAGGGGAAGGGTGGTGCGTAGAGGGAGGGAAACAGGCAGCTATGGCAGGAGGCCGGGGGCTCAGGTAGCGGGCCTCACACTGATGGAGACCTCTTCTCTTCTCTCTCAGCTGTGGTCAGTTCCACGGGCGGCTCTGGTAGCCGGCTGACCTTTGGGGGAACCATGGGCAACAACGCCCTGAGATTCTCCAGCGGTGGAGGGCCTGGGACCCTCAAGGCCTACTCCATGAGGATCACATCCGCCACCAGGAGGAGCCCCCGCAATTGAGCCCTGGATGTGGAGAGATACATACCCCCTCCTCCCATAGTCACAAGGAGACCCCCAACCCTGGTCCCACCCCTCATCCCAAGAACTGCAAGACAGTTTGAAAAAAGATATCAGAATAGCTTTCAATAAAGCAGCTGCTTTCTGAGGCCTGGATGAGCCCCTGCCTGGCACCTGGTATCCTGGCTTCATTAGGCCCAGAGGGAAGGTGTGGCGAGGGAAGGGCTTTAGAGAGCACTGGGAGAGCACACTGGTGACATGGGGGCGCTGCTCAAGGGAAACTGGCTCTTACCTAGAGTGAGGCCGTGGCCCCTCTCAAGGCTGGGGCTGATTCCAGCTCCTCTCCTGAACAAGCCAGAAAGCCCTGGAAGTTCTGGTTCTGCCAGGAAGTGGGCACTGGACTCTTTTCTGCTGAGGGGGTGGGAGGGCTGTTTGCACACCCCCTCCCCCTGCCAATGCCCTGTGCTGTCAGAGAACATTCCTCAGTGGTGAGAAGACCACAAACATTTAGCTGCCCCGGGCCTGGGTTTCGGGTGGACCAGCCAACTGGCAATTCAGCCCTTCCTGGTGCTGAGTTGGCCAGGCCCTGAGCCCTGGATGGTGTGTGTCTGAGGTCCTGAAGGGGTTCTGGGATTCTGTGGGAGTGATGGCAGTGGGAGGAAGTCTGTGTGCTTTTGGGAGGACTTTAGGGTGAGGGGGTCCCAGAGTCTGGATCCCTGGTAGGGGGCTGTCTCACCCCCCTCACCCAGGGACAGGCTGTGGATCTGGGTCCCTGATGGGGTGGGGATCGGGGAAGACATCGGTATGTTAAGGCTCTGCTTGATGGGATGTCTGTATGTGTCAGGGTCTCTGACGTGGTGTGTGTGTCTGTGAGTGCGTGGGGTGTTTGGGGGTCTGTGCTTGGGGGTATCCATCTCTGATGGACAGCAGCTCATATCTTGGGTACTGGAGGGGAGGTAGGAGGTCTCTGACTGGGATTCCCTGGAGGTGATGGTGGTGGTGGGTGTGGGGGCAGGGTTGGAGGGGACTATCTACAGAGTGTTGGTTTGTGGGAAGAGGTGAAGGCTGTGTGTTTGATCCCATGGTCAGGAATTTTCATATACTGAGGCGGGAGTGGAGTGAGGGAGTAGAGGACGTGGACCACCGGTGTTCCAGCGGTCACATGTGATGAGACCCTTCCCCTGCTGGCTACCACTCCTCCCTGTAGCCCCTCTCACTTCCCTCCCAGCTCCCCCTTATGCCTCCGTGTGTCTGGATTTTGGGGCCTGCAGGACACCCCCAGGCACCCTTCAGGATGTACATGTGGTCCTAGGGGCAGGGTACCTTAGAGACAGCCCTCTCTCCCTCTTTGCTTAGAACAGTTCCTCTGTTCCCTTGGAAAACGGCAGAAACGGAGCTGGCCGTCCACATGTGTAGGGGGATTCTCAGAGAGCGTTGTATTTGAGTCATGAGCTTAACGGGAAATTTGGAGACCAAGCACCAGGGAGAGAGTGGGAGGGAGGCGGGGGCATAAAGCTGTTCCCCCCACCCGGGGGATGCAAACTTAGGCACCGTGGGAGGGTTTAAGAAGCGCCGGAGGCGCCCTGGGGCCAGTCTGTCCCTTAGAAGCCACGGGCGTCCAAGCTCCCAGAGCAGCCCGAGTCAGGATGGGCTCTGTGCCCAGGGCTGGAGGAAACCGGTCATTCTGACTGGGGCGGGGGTCGGGGCGAGTAGCCCGCCCCTCTCCCTGAAAGAAATGAAGAGACAAGCCGGAGGAGAGATGCAGGAGGAGAAAGCAGCCGTTGGGGCAGGTCAAACCGGCTAGTTCCAGAAGCTCCAAGACCCGCCGCCGCCCGAGGCAGGTACGATTGGCTAGAGGAGCAGTGAATTTACAAAGCGGAAGGCGCTATGCAAAGCGCACCAGGCGGCCGTTGCCGCTGCTCTGGCCGCAGGGCGCGCACAGGCCGGTGCTCACTGCCAGGTTTCTGCTGCAGGGGGCGCTGCAGACGCTGCCCGTCACCGGCCGGGAGCCAGACATGCAGAGGTCCCCGCAGACGACCCCGCCGCGGGAGCTGCTGACACCTGCGGGGCGAGAAGGATGTGGCTCAGTCCTCGTGCAAGGCTGTAGTCAGCGGCTCCTGCCTGCTAGCCAGAGTCCCCCTCACCCATTCTTCTCTTGCTCAGAGCCCCTTCCCTCCATTCTATTCCCCCTTCCGCCTCAAACACCATCATACCCGGACACTTCTTCCTGTAGTCCAACCTCAAGCATCCTAGAAAAACTGTTAGACCAGGCCCTCCCTATAGGCAGGAACAGCTATTTAAGTAATTACAATCATTCACTGCCACACCCTCCTCCTTCCTTTCAGGGTCTTAAGCTGTGGCCCCTTGAGGCCCTCCTGTCTTTGTAAATAAAGCTTTATTGAAACCTAATCACATCTCTTAAGTATTGCTATGGCTGTGGCTGCTTTCACATTACAACAAGCAGAGCAGTTGAGCAGAGACCGCGTGACCCACCAAGTCTAAAATATTTACTATTTGGCCATTTGGCAAACAATTTGCCCACCAGGAACCCCAGGCTCTTATTTCAGGACCCACAGTATAGATTACTTACAGACATTCAGAGCACTGATGGCTTCACACAACCTTGTGGGGAGAAGAAAGAGACAAAAATTAGTTGGGGAGAGCAGAACAAGCAAATTCCCTCCTCCAAATAATCTTGATGCAAATTAGATGTAAATAAGATGCAGACACGTTCCTGGTTCTGAACACAGGTTGGAGGGTGAAGAGATATCCTCTGCACACATGTGGTCCTCACCTCTGCTCCTCGCCCTCCAGCAGGCGCCTGTAGGTGGCGATCTCGATGTCCAGGCCCAGCTTGGAGTTCATCACCTCCTGGTACTCCTTGAGCAGGCAGGCCATGTTCTGCTTGGCCTTCTGCAGAGCCTCCTCCAGCCCTGCTAGCTTGCAGCTGGCATCGTTAAGGGCTGCCTCACCCTGCTGCTCAGCCTGGGTCACTGCAGTCTCCAGCTTGGAGTTCTGGCAGGGAGGGTAAGGTTATTAAGTCTTCTTTTGGACTTAGGGTCAGAGACCAGGTATCCACTGGCCATTGACTGTCAGGGGAAGAAGGGGCCTTACTGGTTTGTTAGCTCAGGGGTTGCAAATTAGTGCTCTTGGGGAATGTCGGCACAGTGTCCTTAACTTTTTGAAATTAAATGTATAAACCCACATTCCTGGCCTCTCTTGAAAAATCAGAGGATTTGGCCACACTGGGCCTGCTTTTCCATGGGGCCTATTGCAGTTTGATCTGGTGAGCTCTGCCCATTGTGCTTTCCAGTTTACTAAACCCTAGTGCCTTTGGTTGGAGAAGGCAATGGCACCCCACTCCAGTACTCTTGCCTGGAAAATCCCAGGGACGGAGGAGCCTGGTGGGCTGCAGTCCACGGGGTCGCGAAGAGTCGGACACGACTGAGCGACTTCACTTTCACTCTTCACTTTCATGCATTGGAGAAGGCAATGGCAACCCACTCCAGTGTTCTTGCCTAGAGAATCCCAGGGACGGGGGAGCCTGGTGGGCTGCCGTCTATGGGGTCGCACAGAGTTGGACACGACTGAAGCGACTTAGCAGCAGCAGCAGCAGCAGCAGCAGAGCCTTTGGTACCGCCTGCTTCACTCATTCACTAGTCTCTGGGGACATCTCAGTGTGTGATCACTGACCTAAAACAATGGGCCAGAGAGGTGAAATGGGCCCCCCAAATCACGTGATGAGCTAGTGGCAGGGCTGGTTAGAAAGCATAGGTTTCCGGCCCCTCAGACTGTGCTATTTCCTCTGCCTCATTTTGCCTCAGAGACCATGAAAGACCAGGTCATTCCATTCTCCTCCATAGCTCTCCCCCTACAACCCACATTCAGGGGGCATGGAGAATATTGTCCATGGAGGGGGACCTGCCTGAAGTTTCAAGTTGCTCCTTTTCCCACACTTTGACAAGGTGTCTGACTTCAATCTCCCTGCCTCAGGCCAACCCTGTTCTCTTTCTACACTGGAGGGTGGGCCAGGACCCTGTACCTGGCACTTGGCATTCTCGACCTTGGCCGTCAGCCTCTGGATCACGAGGTTCAGCTCGTTGATCTCCTTGGTGCGGCGCAGGGTCTCCCCATGCTGGATCACCATGGCCTTGATCTCCTCACACTGGGGGGAAGCACAGATGCTCATGAAACACGGGATATGTCATCCGACTGAACTCCACAGCTTGCACATCTGCACCCCATCCCGAGAGCTGCCTGCCCTTCCCTTGCTCACCCAGACAAAGGTCAACGCTTTTTCAGCATCCCTCCCCACCCCACTAATGCTTTCAGATTTAGCATCCCTGTTCTGGGAAGGACCAGTCACCTTGCTGCGGTACCAGGACTCAGCCTCGGCCCGGCTGCGGCTGGCAGTGTTGTCATGCTGAGCCTGGATCTCAGCCACAATGTTCTCCATGTTCAGGTCCCGGCTGTTGTCCATCTTGACGATGACCGAGGTGTCTGAGATGTGGGCGTGGAGAACTTGGAGCTCCTGAGGGGAAGTGAGGGAGTGTTAAGAGCCCCTTGGGCCATAGCCCCCTTCCAGGCAGCCCGCTTTCTCACCTCCTTTCCTGTCCCCTGCCCCTGCTTCTTCCACAGCCTCACTGTCTGAAACCCCAATTCAAAGGTGACATCTCCCCTTCAACCCTGGAAGCTCTCAGTGCTCCTCAGGACCAGGGTCCTGAGGCTGAATGGAGTCCAGCTCTGAGGCCTGCTTACCTGACTTCAGTCAGGGCCTCCTGTCTTGATCCTTTGGATCTAGGACTAGAACTTGAAATTTGTGATAATTGTCACTACACTAACTGGGAGCACCAGGTTGTCTAGGCTTGGCAGACAAGACACGAAGCTATGCCTTTCACCTTCTGACAGTAAACCTGCCTCGGGTCCCTCAACTTTGCCCTGTGTCCCCAAACCAAGAGTTTCAGGAGCCAAATGGTGGCAAGTACTTTCCCGTGTCTAACTGCCATCCTCCTTGGTGCCCAGCTGCTTTGTGGCCCCTCACCTCCCCATACATCTGCCGCAGGAAGTCAGTCTCCTGGGTCAGGGCCTCCACGTTGGCCTCCAGCTCTGACTTATGGAGGTAGGCGCCATCCACATCCTACAGGGAGAGGGAGGAGCAAGAGTCTCAGTGGAGAGACAGCACAGAGCTCTCCCCAGCAGGGAGGGCGCACTCCCTGGACCCTCCTTAGCTGCTCATTCCTGTGCCTGGTGTCATGGTGTTCGTGAAGTCCTTTACTCATTTTGAGGGATCAGGAGCAGGTCTGGGTGAGAGAGGGGATCCCGGTGTTTCCAGGCATTCCCCTTGGTACTAGGATGATCCCTCTAGAAGGCACTATCATGAAACGTAGGATCTGATGTAAAATAGTTCAGTTCTAACGCTGATCCACCTCTCCCTGCTCTGGAATGTTATGTAAAGAAATCTAGAGATGTGTGGTTAGAAGTCATCCCAGGGATCAACTCTGCTCCTAAATCAATGTGACTCAGGGCGAGACCCTTGCTTGGTCTGTGTCTCCGTGTACTGAGGGCGGTGTTGCTGAGTCAAGTCCTAAGAGGTGAGGAGCAACAGCTCTGTTCATGCCAGCATTTCCCAACCATTGCTGGCCAAGGATGGAGCCATCCCCAAGCATTCAGGTGCTCTTCTGTTCACAAAAATCTATGCAGCGCCTGTTTTCTGCCAGGCTCAGAGCAGGAGGAGGTGGGAAGCCATGGGGCAGACGGGAGTCAGCTTGGCTGGTGGAAGACTGCCCTGTCTGAAGCACTGTGCTCTGCTGACCAGAGCCACTCGGGGAGCACTGGGACATTTGGGGAAAGAAATAGGGGAGAGGCTGGGCTGTGTGATTCCTGGGAAGCCACTTAGCTTCACTGAATCACAGAGTGCCCCTTCCACCTCTGTCCACGGTTCTGAGTTGTGGGATGTGTGTTCTGGGGCCACTCACCTTCTTCAGGGCCACAAATTCATTCTCAGCAGTGGCCCTGAGGGCCACCTCCTCTTCATACCTGGGGACAAAAAGGGCACAAGTTTCAGCGGCTAGAGTTTCAATAGGCTGGGATTTGAAGAGAAGTAAAGAGAAGCAAGTCTCAGACAAACACATTCCAGGAACTGGATCTTTTGGACGTGGTCATGGAATCAAAAAGTGTCCATCCCTCTCCTATGGGCATCCAAACCAGCCATGTCACCCACTGTTCTTCCTGTTTTAGAGGTAGGGTGGGTGCCATGCACATTTTTGTAGGCCTCCTTTCTGTCCCTGAAGCTAATTCCCTGGTGGTGGTGGTGGCACCCTGATTCAGTTCAGGTGGCCCCTTTTCTGTCCTCTTGACTTTCTTATTCTTACCTCTCTCCAGGGCCCAACACAGCACCTGGAACATAGACAAACGCTTGATAAATCAAAATAAAATAAACACAGAGTGATGAGGTGGCTGGAGAAGCACAGACTCGCCAATGTTTCCTCTCCCATCTCAGAAAAGAAAAAAATTTCCCCACAGGCTTTCTGTCACTCTCTACTTCCTAGTGGAAAGTTCTTCTAGCAGTCTAACCCAAATCTATCCTGCTTTGATCTCACCCCATTTCCTTTCTCCGCAGCCTCCTCCCCGATGCACTCACTTCTTCTTGTAGCCCTCCAGTGCCTCCTGTATGTGGTTGGACTGTGAGGCCAGCCTCCTGCCGTCAGCCTCCACGTGCTCAGCCTCCAGCCTCAGCGTTTGGATGTAGCCCTCGTAGAGGGCCTCCAGGTTGCTCTTGCAGCACTCGCGGCCCTGGTGGAACTGCAGCTTGGTCTCCAACAGCTTGTTCTGCTGCTCCAGGAAGCGCACCTGGTGTGGAGGTGGGAGAAACAGTGAGAGGAGCCAATAAGCCCAGCCCTCCTGCAAGAGGAGGCAGAGTGAGGGAACTGGAGCGCACAGCAAGGTGTGCAGAGGCAGAGGGTGGGTGGGTGGCATCGTCCTTGCTGGGCTTTCCTGGCCTTAGGAGGCAGCTGGAGACTCCTTGTCTCCTGATTGTTTGCTCGAATCTGAGTGAGGGTCTGTCCAGCTGGGCCTGGCGGGCGTAAGTGAGACACTGACGGGCATATGGGTTGTGCTGGGTTGGGTTGGGGTGGAGACAGATAGGGGTTGACAGTAGTGGCAATCAGGGAAGGTTTGCTGGAGGAAAGGAGTGCAGAGGAGGGTTGAGAGGGTTAGAGTAGAGGAAAGCCTTTCACTGTGACCCTCACCAGTGCAGCGGAGCTCTGTCCTCAGTGGCCAGCCTGCGGCTTGAATGGATGGGCAGCCTGGGCAGGGCTTCCTAGCTGGGGAGGGAGGTTGGAGAGGGCAGTTTCTCACCAAGTAGGATGGCCGGGGTCTGAAGACGCCTGGTGGAGGATGACACACACTCCTGGGTGAGGAGACGCACTCTTATGTGTCTGGAAGCCAGGCAGGTAATGTGAAGGGGGGATGATTTTCAAAAATAGGGAGGGTGGGGGCTTAGGGAAGTAAAGCATGCAAACCTCTGCTGGAAATCATTCAAACTGGAAAGATGTGACGGCAGCAATCACTGTGCCTCCAGAAAGGAATCAGCAAACAGGACCAGGCTCCCTGGTCTCCAGTTTTCCCCTTCTCAGATTTTTTTTTAGCTGGATTTGGGACATGGCCTTGCCTTTTATAGGCCTGGTATCCTTTCATCCAGCCTGATGAATGCAGCTCGGCAATCCCTGTGGAGCTCCCAGAAATGGAGAAAGGGGACTACTGACGTTACGTGGGGTCATTTTAGGGAGTCTTAGCTGGCAGGGCTCGAGCCACGGTGGTGAGTTGCCTGCCTGTCCTGATTCCTACGTTTCCTGTCAGAGTCGTGGCCAGCACACACACTGCACCTAGCTCGGCTGTGGGGCTGAGAGGCCAGCATCACACAGAGAATCAGTGGAGAAACTGGACACAGAGCCCATGCTGCCTGCTCCCGGGCCGGGACCCTTTACGCTCCACTCTGTGGCCACCTTTCCCGAGTGTGAGCTCCAGCACACTCAGGATAGAGTGCCTGCTCAAGTGGGCCAGCTCTCGCTCGAGAGGAGTGGGGGAGCTGGGCCCCAAGCTTTGAACCTTCTAAACTCAGGGACCTGGAGAGCCTGGAAGAGCCAGGCTTGGACTCCTGCTCTGCCACCCACTCTCAGGGAATGTGGGTGGGGGCTGGGGCCGGTCCTGCCGTAACTCTCCATCTCCTTTCTCCTCTATGTGCACTCAGAGGACTACTCGGTGGCAGTGAGTCTCAAACATGAACCCTTCACAGGCCAACTTCAGGATTTTGCCTGTTTTACTCATGATTTATCTACAAATGGATTTGTTTAGCATTTCACTAAACACTTAAATGGGGCTTAAAGGGGTAACTTTATATTAGTATGATAGCTATAAAACCAGTATCACTAGGCATACGTAAGAGGAAAACAGAAAGCATGAAATTCTAGCTGAAACTGTTGCCCCAGACAGCTTTGAAGCTGAGGCTTGCTCTCTTTCATTAGAAGCATGAGAGTAGCAAGTATTAGAGGGATATTACAGACATATTAATACCTAATGAGATTTCCTCCATTTGATTTTAAGGATAAAATTTAATAAATTAAATTAATAAATTAAAGAGATGAATTTTCTCATCAGGTGTTTCGATGTTATTTAATGATTCAATGGAACATCTGAAACTATCACATGAAATATCAACAGTCCTCATTCCCTATTTCCAGGAGAGTTCAGTTCAATCACTCAGTCGTGTCTGACTCTTTGCAACCCCATGGACTGCAGCACACCAGGCCTCCCTGTCCATCACCAACTCCCAGAGCTTGCTTAAACTCATGTCCATCGAGTCGGTGATGCTATCCAACCATCTCATCCTCTGTTGTCCCCTTCTCCTCCTGCCTTCAATCTTTCCCAACAGGATCTTTTCCAGTGAGTTAATTCTTCACATCAGGTGGCCAAAGTATTGGAGCTTCAGTTTCAGCATCAGTCCTTCCAGTGAATATTCAGGACCGATTTGCTTTAGGTTGGACTGGTTGGATCTCCTTGTAGTCCAAGGGACTCTCAAGAGTCTTCTCCAACACCACAGTTCAAAAGCATCAGTTCTTCAGTGCTCAACTTTCTTTATAGTCCAACTCTCACATCCAGTGACTACTGGAAAAACCATAGCTTTGACTAGCCGGACCTTTGTTGGCAAAGTAATGTGTCTGCTTTTTAATATGTCGTCTAGGTTGGTTATAGCTTTTCTTCCAAGGAGCAAGCATATTTTAATTTCATGGCTGCAATCACCATCTGCAGTGATTTTGGAGCCCAAGAAAATAAAGTCTCTCACTGTTTCCATTGTTTCCCCATCTTTTTGCCATGAAGTGATGGGACCGGGTTCCAAGATTTTTGTTTTCTGAATGCTGAGTTTTAAGCAAATTTTTTCACTCTCCTCTTTCATTTTCATCAAGAGGCTCTTCATTTCTTTGCTTTCTGCCATAAGGGTGGTGTCATCTGCATATCTCAGGTTATTGATTTTTCTCCCTGCAATCTTAATTCCAGCTTGTGCTTCATCCAGCCTGGCATTATGCATGATGTACTCTGCATATAAGTTAAATAAGCATGTGACAGTATACAGCACTGGTTCCCAATTTGGAACCAGTCTGTTGTTCCATGTCCAGTTCTAACTGTTGCTTCTTGATCCGCATACAAGTTTTTCAGAAGACAGGCAAAGTAGTCTGGTACTCCCATCTCTTGAAGAACTTTCCACAGTTTGTTGTGATCCACACAGTCAAAGGCTTTGGTGTAGTCAATAAAGCAGAAGTAGATGTTTTTCTGGAATTCTCTTGCTTTTTCGATGATCCAAAAGATTTGGCAATTTGATCTCTGATTCCTCTGCCTTTTCTAAATCCAGCTTGAACATCTGGAAGTTCTCGTTTCAAGTACTGTTGAAACCTCGCTTGGAGAATTTTGAGCATTACTTCGCTAGTGTGTGAGGTGAGTGCAATTGTATGGTAGTTTGAAGATTATTTGGCATTGCCTTTCTTCTGGATTGGAATGAAAACTGAACTTTTCCAGTCCTGTGGCCACTGCTGAGTTTTCCAAATTTGTTGGCATATTGTGTGCATGACTTTCATAGCATCATCTTTTAGGGTTTGAAATAGCTCAACTGGAATTCTATCATTTCCACTAGCTTTGTTCTTAGTGATGCTTCCTAAGGCCCACTTGACTTCGGACTCCAGGATATCTGGCTCTAGGTGAGTGATCACACCATCGTGGTTATCTGGGTCATTAAGATATTTTTTGTATAGTTCTTCTGTGTATTCTTGCTCTCCAAGCAAGAATACTGGAGTGGGTTGCCATTTCCTACTCCAGGGGATCTTGCTCACCCAGGGATTGAACCAGGGTCTTCTGCATTGCAGACAAATTCTTCACCACTGAGCCACCAGGAATGAACTTCCAGGGGAGACTAGCCTTTAAATTCTCAGGTCCTGCCGGGACTTCCAGGCTCAGGAAGGGTGGGATCTTATCTATAGGGACCCTGCCTGTCTGCACAGAGGTTGTAAATAATAACAGTGCTCTAATCAGGAGCCTCTGCTCTAGACTCATGTCTCTGGTCTGTCTGTGCCCTGGAAGTGTGTCCATCTCCTCCATCAGCCTGGGGCTCACCTGGCCCACATGTCTCCTGCGCCCTGACTAACCCTTGAGTGCCCACCCAGGAAGGGAAGGTTCAGGAAGGGTGTGACCAAGGAAACTCACCTTGTCGATGAAGGCAGCGAACCTGCTGTTGAGGTTCTTGATCTGCTCCTTCTCCTCTTGCTTCACGCACTGCGCATTGGGGTCGATCTCCAGGTTGAGGGGCGTGAGGAGGCTCTCATTGACTGACACCGTGGTGATACAGGGAGGGCTGAGGCCGCCCACGCCACCGGAGCGGTACCCGAAGCTGCGGTCGCAGGACCCGGCGCGGAAGCCCCCGCAGACGCTGCGGCTGCCGAAGCCCCCTGTGAGGCCGCGGTAGCAGGAGATGCCGCGGTAGGGGGCGGCCGTGATGCAGCAGCGGCCGGGCCGGGGTCCGCAGGCGGAGACGCAGCTGAAGGCGCGGCCACGGAATCCTGATCCGCAGGTCATGATTCTTCTGGAGGTGTAGGTTGCAGAGGACAGGAGAGGTGAGCTGGAGTCTTGTGGAAACTCCAATGTCCTCCTCAGAGAGCCGGGGTCCTATTTATGCAACCCCGCCGGGGATGCAGACGCGCGACGAGAGGCGGGACATGGTGCGTCGGCGGCGAGCGGCGGCGGCAGAGAGCAGCTGGACCCAGAAGCCCACCATGCGCCTTATATCGCGGCCCGCGGGCCGGAAGGGGGAGCGCAGGGCCCACTCGTTTACAAGCTTGGAGGTCGGGCTGCGAGCCTCTGCGAGCCGGAATTAAAGTGAACCGGCCCTCCCGGCTGCCTCCATAAAACGGCGTTCGCCTCCCGCCCGCGCGCGCTTTATGGGACCGGGTAGCGCCTGCTCAGCTTCGCCGGCCGTGCGCTGCGGGCTTGGGGCCGCCCGCCCGCGGCCCTAGGCCGGGACTGGGCCGGGAAGCGCAGGGGCATTGGTTCTAGTCCCAAACTGGGCAGCTAGGCACCCGCGGCCCCACCAGCCTGCGCCACCGCCCTGTTGGTCTTAGTTGCCTGTGCGGCTCTGCGAGGTCTCTGTGTGAGTGTGTGTGTGTTGTGTGTCTGTGTTGAAGGGGAGGCATCTTAGAGGTCAGTTCTGGAGATTCTCGTCACGATCTGGGACAGGTGAATAACCTCAGTTTCTTCATGTGCAAAATAAGGATCCTAACAGCACCTGCGGGGGCGCAATGGACAGGGTAGCATTTAGGGCCCTAGTGAAGTCGCTCAGTCGTGTCCGACTCTTTGCGACCCCGTGGACTGTGGCCTGCCAGGCCCTTCTGTCCATGGGATTCTCCAGGCAAGAGTACTGGAGTGGGTTACCATTTCCTTCTCCAGGGGATCTTCCCGACCCAGGGATTGAACCCGGGTCTCCCGCATTGGAGGCAGACGCTGTAACCTCTGAGCCACCAGGGAAGCCTACTTAGCTTTTAATAAGAGCTCCATAAATGTTACTTTGTTCTGTTTATTCTATTATTAATTTGCCATTCATCCTGTTTCCCATGGGACAAAAACTCTCTCTCCTCTCTTTGTCAGAACTCAGCTCATAGCTCCTCACCCAGTAAGGTTGGATCCTCCACCCCCACCCCTCATACCTCTCTCCACTCTACTGGTGAGGAGAAAGGGAGTTTACCTTTATGGAGTACTTACAATGTGTGGGCTTCCTGGGTGGCTCAGGCGGTAAAGCGTCTGTCTATGATGCGGGAGACCCGGGTTCGATCCCTGGGTTGGGAAGATCCCCTGGAGAAGGAAAGGGCAATCCACTCCAGTACTATTGCCTGGAAAATCCCATGGACAGAGGAGTCTGGTAGGCTACAGTCCATGGGGTCGCAAAGAGTTGGACACGACTGAGCGACTTCACATTCATGTTCACAATGTGTGGGCTTCCTGGGCGGCTCAGCAGTTAGAGAATCTGCCTGCAATGCCGGAGACGCAACAGAAGCGAGTTCAATCCCTGGGTTGGAAAGATCCCCTGGAGGGAAGGCATGGCAACCCACTCCAGTGTTCTTGCTTGGAGAATGCCATGAACAGAGGAGCCTGGTGGGCTACAGTCTGTGAAGTCGGAAAGAGCAGGAGAGGACAGAAGCGACTGAGTACATGCGCACAGACAATGTGTGAGGAATTTACCTGCATTCTTTCATCTAACCCCCAGGGCATTCTTCTGAGGTCGGAATTACTGTGCCCATTTACTTGATTAGGAAGGTGAACTTAGAGTGAACCAATGGCTTATTTACAATCAAGCACGGGGGCTTCCCTGGTGGCTCAGTGGTAAAGAATCCGCCTGTCAACGCAGGAGACACGGGTTTGATCTCTGGTCTGGGAAGATCCCACATGCTGTGAGGCAACTCAGCCTGTGCGCCACAACTGTTGAATCTGTGCTCTAGAGCCTGAGAGCCACAACTAGTGAGCTTACTTGCTGCAAGTAGAGAGTAGCCCCCGCCCTACGCAACTAGAGAAAGGCCCTCGCGGCAACAAGGACCCAGCACAGTCAGAAACAAATAAATAAAAATAATGATTAAAAAAATAAACAAGGTAAAGCACAGAAGGGTCCATCAAGGGGCAAAGTCAGAATCTGGAAGGAGGCTCCCAGCCCTCTGCCAAGACTCAAGGGTCTGAGTCTTCGGGACTGAGTGAGAGTTAAGTTCCTCATGGAGGCAGGAGCCCAGAATGCTAGGCTTTGGGGTCTTAGAGAACTCAGATCCAAAGTCTGATCCAAAGCCTTCTCCTCAACTGATGCTTGCTCATGGCCACCAACCCTAGAAGGCTACAAGCCGTCATAATGGTAGTTAATTATGTGTGCAATTATGAACAGAGGAAACCAGAGTGTGAACTCAGCAGCTTGCATTAAAGAGAAATACGCAAATCATCTTTGGCTTCCTTTGCTTTTAAATATGACTTGTTATTATGCAAGGGGGTAATTAAATCCTGGAACAGCAGAGGTCACCCTGGCCAGCCATGCCTGGCTTTGACTGCCTGGCGTCCCATTTCTAGGGAGTGCCTTGCTGCCCCCTTTGCTGTCTTTCCCAATTCTCTTGTGGGCCTGAATCCCTTTGGTCCAGCTTTGGCTTTGCAGGGGTTTCAGTGTAACCTTAGTGCCATCCTCTGTAGAAGACGGAGCCCACCTCCAGTGTCTGTGCTTCTGCTCTCAGCTCCAGCTGTGTGACTAATGGCTTCAGGATTGTGAATTTCTACTCCAGTTTTCTTCTTTAAAAAATTATTCATTCTTGGCTCTGCTGGCTCTTCGTCACTGTGCGGATTCTCGTCTAGTTGTGGAGAGAGGGGCTACTCTAGTGGCAGCGAGTGGGTTCAGTATTTTGTGGCACATGGGCATAGTTGCTCTGCATGTGGGATCTTTCCAGACCAGGAACTGAACCTCTGTCTCCTGCATTGGCAGGTGGATTCTTTACCTCTGAGCCACCTGGGAAGCCCTCTACTCCAATTTTCTTTAGGGAATAAATTAGTATTGAAGAAGTCTTCCCTTGGTATCTCCCTCACAAGAGGAAATGGACTTACCCCAAAGTATTTAATTTCCTTAATTTAAAGATTTAAATTAGATTTGCAGAAGCACTTTCATGATGCTTGCTTGGATCTCCTTTTGCATTTTGGTGGATGGGTGGAGCAGATTTTCTGTGCTATCACAATCAGTGAGGAGGTTAATAATCAGCTTTTGTTCACACTGATAATTAAGAGCGTTTAAAGTCCCAAGAGACCAGAGGGCTGCAGGCTGAGTTGTGCTCTCTAACATGACGGGAAGGATGGAATTGACAGGTCTGACAACTAAAGCACAGTGGTCCCCCAAGTGTCAGTACCAATCCCTGACCCAGCTCCAATTTCTGATACATTCAAGGACACACTTCCCCATAAAGACGGTTGGTGGTCACAGTGATGGGGAAGAGGGGGGCTGCTCCATTTTCATCTGATCTTCTAGAAATTGATCCCTTACCCCCTTTATCTCCAACCCACCAGTCAACTGATGGAAAGCTAACTCTCTATCTTGGTGTCGTGTCTCTTGTTTGCTCCCACCATAGGCCCCTGGAGCTGATACAAGGTGGGGAGCAAATAGATACCCAACAGGAGCCAGGCTCAGAGTTGGAAGGAGTCTGCAGTCCCCACGGAGGGCAGGCACACACAAAGGACTTTAATACGAGGCTGCAGGGGGTCTGACTTTAATGCCAGGGTACTCGGTGGGAGAGTCAGCCTCCAGCACCTTGGGGCTGGAGGTCAGGGCATTGTCTTACAGGAAATGACAGCTTGGTTGGGGATGAAGAACACTGAGAAGAGCTGGATGTACAGAGTAGAGAGAGGGGAGGAGGGTTCAGGCAGAGGGAACTGTGTAAGCAAAGACACAAAGCGAGGGAGGCCAGAGGATGTGGGAGGAACAGCTGGCAGTGAGTCCACTTTGGTTGGAAAACAGGAGATGGATGAGGTTAGGGGGAAAGGAGGCAGGGGGATGGTGAATATGGTGGGTGGATAAGGTGGGCTTAGACTGTCAAGCTGAGTGTGAGAGGTAGTTGACCGGGAGAAGGCCATATTCACTGTGTGTGAGCAAATGGGATGTGGGGATAGTATATGGAGGGTGTGTGTGTGTCTACTTTTGGTAACCCAAGGCGTCCTTATGAAACATCTTGAGCATCAGCATGCCCATTTCAGAGACACACTTCTTTTTTCTCCATGGAATAATGGTCAAAGTGATTCTGGAATCAGACATACCTGGGTTCAAGCCTGGGCTCTACACCTTGCAATCTGGATGAAAATTCCATAACCTCTCTGAGCCTCAGTTTCCTTTGTATCTAGAATGAAGATAATAAAACTTATCTGGGGATGTGATATGGATAAAGTGAGTGTATATGTAAAGCATTAATACAATGTTTGGTGCATAGTAAGTGGTCAATAAATATCAGCTGTTATCATTATTGTTGTTGTTATTATTTCCCCTCTCTGGCCCATTGGTTGCCCCAGGTACCTTCCCCTTCCAACCATCCCGGCCTCCCCACTCCCCTCACCCCCACCCTGGGCCTGCCTTGTCTTCTGGGTCTGGGAGCTGGGGCCTCCTGCCCATTGAAGTTTCTTGGAATGGATCCCAGGTCCCACCACTCAGTCCAGGCTCAGAGCTTATTGGGGAAGCTGTTCTGAAAATGCCCCAGACAACAGGGAGGCCTTTGAAAGAGACTGTCTGGGGAGTGTGGCCTTGCACTTAAGGTCTAGTTGAGGGAGACATTCTGTGTTAGGTGTGGGTGAGGAATCAATGCACACAAAGAGGGATGGAGGTGGGTGGACAGAGGGGGTTTTAGGGATTCAGATACTGAACTCTCACACCACACTGCTCACACATATCTACCCACTTCATGGATCCCCCAGCATGAAGTGACTGAACAAATACTTTTTTGGTTGCGTGACTGGCTTTTCCATGTCTTGGTGGGAGTAAACACAGTTTCCTTCTGGCCATGCCAAGGGTCAAGGGTCATAGGTTGCCCTGAAGAGTTGGCCCCCAAGACCCTACCTGTGAAGCCGCTGGAAGGCTCTTGCTCTCAAAGCTGCCAGGGTCCACCCCCACCTTCCCACTCTAGGCTGGCCCACCCTTTGTCCCTGGCATTAGTGCATCTTGTGGCCCAAACTAAAAGTCAGAGGTTATGAGTCCAGCTGACCTGAAAACCATCATCCCAACCCGGTTTCCCTTCCTCTCCTCAATTATCTCGCAAAATGCAGAGTCCCCAGGCCTTGGTTGACCTAGGCTCCTTGGCACCCTCAGGCCCTGAACTATGGAAAAAATTCTGCCAAGGCTTCAGAGTTGCCTGAGTGTAGGATTTTCCAAAGCCAAGATAATATCATCTTGATGATATTATCCCAGGAGAGGAGAAATGACTGAGAAATTCCCCAAGCCCATAAAGGTGACAAGAAGTTTGCTCCATGAGGTGACATAGACAACGCCGGGTGTCTGGGTTTATAAAAGGCACAGACAGTGAGGGAGAGCTCAGAACACTTCTCCTCTTCCTCTGGCTTCATCTCCTCCAGCCTTGAGTCACTATGACCTGCGGATCGGCTTGCTTTAGCTCCCGTAGTGGAGTCCGCAGTTCCAGCTCCTGTGTGACCACTCAAAGGCACGGTGCTGGGCGCACCTTCAGCTGCGTCTCGGCCTGCGGGCCCAGGCCCGGCCGCTGCTGCATCACGGCTGCTCCTTACCGCGGTGTCTCCTGCTACCGCAGCCTCACCGGGGGCTTCAGTAGTCGCAGTGTCTGCGGGGGCTCCCGTTCTGGTTCCAGCAGCCGCAGCTTTGGGTACCGCTCTGGCGGCCCCAACCCTCCATGCATCACCTCCGTGTCAGTCAACCAGAGCCTCCTCAAGCCCCTCAGCCTGGAGATCGACCCCAATGCGCAGAGCATAAAGCACCAGGAGAAGGAGCAGATCAAGAGCCTCAACAGCAAGTTTGCTGCCTTCATTGACAAGGTGGGTGTCCTTGATCACACCCTTCCTGAACCTTCTTTCCTGGGTGGGCACTGAAGGGTTAGTCAGGGGGCAGGAGAGGTGTGGACCAAATGAACCCCGAGTCTGATGGAGGAGATGGACACATTTCCAGGGCACAGACAGACTGGGGAGATGTGAGCATAGAGCGGGGGCTCCTGGTATGATAGCACTGTCATAACGTACAAGAGAGACAAGACCAGGCTTGGAACTGCATGTCAGAGGGAGGCGGACACAGACCCCTGTCCCCCACGGGGCACATATGACATTTACATCAGAAATAGAAACAGAAGCAAAAAAGAAATAGAAATAGGACTATAGGGTCATCCTTGCCGATGCCTGGAACGCTTAGTTGTCCCCCGCCAATCTCTCTCTCCGCACCCCCGCCCCACACTCACTCACTCACACACTCTCACACTGAACTCTGGGGCCAGCTGAGGCTCCCCCAGTAATGTTCACTTCAGACAGGAGTGGGCCAGAAGGAGACCTAACTGGGGAAGGTTTCCCAGGGGAAGGCTTGGTCATTCGGGAGGGGATTCTGATCCTTGGCACAGTGAAGCCAGGCATGAAAAAGGACTTTTCCGCTTGATCGTGGATACCTGGACTCAGATCTGCAGCCATCTCAGTGACAGAGATCCTCATGCATGTGTCGTGGTGGGATGGGGAAAGGGATGGGCGGCAGTTTTTGGGGGTGGATCCTGCAGGATGCTGGAATTACGGCTGTCTGGGTGACTGTTCCTCTGGGCGGCAGGTGCGCTTCCTGGAGCAGCAGAACAAGCTGCTGGAGACCAAGCTACAGTTCTACCAGAACCAGCGCTGCTGCGAGAGCAACCTGGAGCCCCTGTTCAATGGCTACATCGAGACGCTGAGGCGGGAGGCTGAGCGTGTGGAGGCCGACAGCGGGAGGCTGGCCTCAGAGCTCAACAGCCTGCAGGAGGTGCTGGAGGGCTACAAGAAGAAGTGAGTGCATTTGGGAAGGTCCACTTCTCTCAGAAGGGTTGACATGATACGACAATTGGGGAACCACCGAGCACACTGGCCTTAGAAACTTCTTTATTCATTAACCCACTTTTTGCTTTTGTCAGCTTTAAAGGCAGTGACAGGAAGACACAGGAAAAGAAGAGAAGCTGAAATGTCAGCAAAGAATCTTTTTCTATTGCATTATGAGCTTCTTAGGATAGGGACCATATCCCTGTTCATCCATCCATCCATCCTCTGACCCATCCCATAAACCTGTTCTGAACACTTACTCTTTGGCTTTACTGTGCTAGGTACTGGAGGTACAAAGAAATGACACTATGTCTTCTCCACTGTTCACAATCACTGGTTCAAGTTACTAGTTCCAGCCACCTTTCCAGGCAGTTTATTATACTTGAGTAATAACAAAACCAATATCTTTAAAGTAAAACATGTCTAAGTTAGAGAAATGTGTAATTAGGGATATGGGTGAGAGGGATGTTTCAGATATCCTGGGGGGTGGATGTGATGGGTCAGGTTGGGCCCTCCTTTCCATTACTAGCTAAATCTCTTGTTTCAAATTACCTTCCCTTGTGGAGGTATGAAGAGGAGGTCGCCCTGAAGACCACGGCAGAGAATGAGTTTGTCAAAATCAAGCAGGTGAGTCCGTCTGCTTGTGGGATAGTTGCCTGGGAGTCTGGTAGTCCTCAGGGCATTGGTTTGCCCTTGTTCAGTTAATAAACTTATATTTTATTCCAACCGATAGAAGGGCATTTCCCTTCTCACACTCTGGGAGATCTACAGGGCTGGAATTCTCTGGCTCTTCCTTTATAGGGTGGCCCAGAGAGATGGAAGGACTTTCTAAAGTCACACAGGACATTTTGCTAGAGTTGGTGGGAGACCTTAGTTCCCTTATTCTTGACTTACTGATCTATGCCTAAGACTTGCTTTGCAGGGCCGGGGATGGGGTTGGGGGAAGTGGAACCCCCCTGGAAAGCCTCTGCAATGACCAGGGACTCTGTGTGTTTGTATCTCCAGGAGGTTAACTGTGCCTATGTGCGCAAGGGAGATCTGGAGGCCAACGCACACAGCCTGGTAGAGGAGGTGGGCTTCCTGAAGACCCTGTATGAAGAGGTGAGCACCAGCAGAGAGGACATTGCTCAGCCCTCCTGATTCCCAGGCCGGCCTGTGTACAGAGGAAATAGACAGCGGTGCCTGCAGGCGTGAGGGTTTTGGAAATTGTGGGCTTGTGTGTGTGTGTATAGGTGGAATGTGAATTCTGTTCTACTGGGCTCTGGATGGTATATGTAATGTGAATGACTCTTGGCCCCTCAGGAGTTGAGAGTCATGCAAGCCCACATCTCAGACACCTCGGTCATCGTCAAGATGGACAATAGCAGGTACCTGAACATGGACAGCATTGTCGCCGAGATCAAGGCTCACTATGATGAAATCGCCAGCCGCAGCCGGGCTGAGGCTGAGAGCTGGTACCGTAGCAAGGTGAGTGGTTCAGGACACCTGCCTCCTAGACGTGGCGCTGGGAGGGATTCAAGGCATTTATTAAAAAAGGCTACTTTTGTCTGGGGATTCTGATCCTTAGGGATGGTAGATAAAGTATTGACATCTCTCAGGTTGGGGTAGAAAGGCAGGGCTGCCATGTATGGTTGCACAGGCTGAGCCCCGGACAACCTACAAATCATCTATGCTGTCCTGAATGTGTGGGAGGTCCCATCCTGAGTTTCATGAGCCTCTCTGCTTCCTCTCCCAGTGTGAGGAGATCAAGGCCACAGTGATTCGGCATGGGGAGACCCTGCGCCGCACCAAGGAGGAGATCAACGAGCTCAACCGCCTGATCCAGAGGCTGACAGCTGAGATTGAAAATGCTAAGGGCCAGGTAGGGTTTTTCTGAGGCCCACCCAGGGTCCCACCGGCAGTGTGTGTGCCCAGCTGGATCTCATCATTCACTTTCCAACCCATTTGTATGACTTGAGTCCTAGGTATGGCCCTTCTGGGAGCCCCAGTTGATGAAGGGGAGAGGTCTGTTTCTGGGGTGATCTCATCTGGGTAGAAAGACTAGATGCATCCAGGAAATGGACATAGAGACTCAGAGGCCATAACCCACCTTGTTCTCTCCTGGGCCCTTAGAACTCCAAGCTGGAGGCTGCAGTGACCCAGGCGGAGCAGCAGGGCGAGGCGGCCCTTAATGATGCCCGGGGCAAGCTGGCCGGGCTGGAGAAAGCCCTGCAGAAGGCCAAGCAGGACATGGCCTGCCTGCTCAAGGAGTACCAGGAGGTGATGAGCTCCAAGTTGGGCCTGGACATCGAGATTGCCACCTACAGGCGCCTGCTGGAGGGCGAGGAGCAGAGGTGGGTACAGTCTGCACAGCTGGGGCCTCAATTGCATAGACCTGGGCCATTTTTTTTTTCCTCTACTACTTCCCCATTCCTTCTTCTGCTCACATCTTGGAACCCTTTCTGGCTCCCTCTCTGCTCCAAGGCTGAGAACAGTCTAAATTGAGCCCGCTGTCTGATTTCCAATGGGCTCCTACATCATTTGGTTAGGGACAATAGTTTGCTGGTTCTCTGAGGGAATAAAAAGGTCTATGATGTATAACATTTGCATATTTTAGTGGTATAAATACTTCTATCATGGCTGGGCTCAAGCTACCACTGTGAATTCATGCAGAGTTGGCTAAAACTGTACAGAACAGTATCTGTGAACTAACTGGTAGGAGCTGGTGCTAGAACACCCTTGCTTAAGGGACAGGATAAAAATGACCTCAAACTGAAAGGGCAAATAGAAAAATACATTTCAATTAAAGAGATGAAAAGCCTGTGGCCCAGGGAGACTGGATTGTTCAGGATGGTAGAGCCAGTCAGTAGGAGTGGGTAGGCAGTCTGAAGCTGGAGTCCTGGGGGCAGTCCCACTGCACTTGAGTAGGACCCTCTTCCTAGAGGGACCTGGGAGATCCTGCCCATTGTGTTCTCTTGAAACAGAGCTGGGGAGATGCTGAGCCTCGAGGGGTGCTGGAGCCCAGACCTTCTCTGACCTTCTGGGGAGGGACTTGGGTGGCTCCTTAGGTGACTGGGTTCAGAGTGGGTGACCATGTGACTTCTGGGATCGTTGTCAGAAACTAACACCCAGTCCTTATGCTCTTTTCTCTCCCACATCAGGCTGTGTGAAGGCATCAATGCTGTGAATGTCAGTGAGTAATTCGGGCCCTGAAGGGGAGACACTGAAGTGAGACAGTGGGAGTTTTAGCTCTGAGGGTAAAAAGACCCAGGGAGAAGAGTTCCACTCGTTTCCAACCACATGGTTACAAAGAGGGAGCTGGTTGGCAGGTTATGAGTGGACTAATACTTCACCCCACGCCTGTTAGAGTGTCAGTCTTATTTTCCCCATCATAGGAAGCTCTGACTTTCTCCTTGTCCAAACACACTTGTCCATACTCCAGTTGTCTTGTTCCGGATCAAAACAGGTTTTTTATCAGCGTTATTGTCTCCATGGAGGTCTTCCTGAAATCAGCTACAGAAGAATAGATTAAGAAAGATTGAGGTCATTCCTGTCCAGTGAGGATGGGAGTCCTGAGACCACACGGGAGTTCAGATTGTCTTTCTCCCTGGAGATGTGGATGATCCAGAGACATCCTACTGGGTGTTAGGGAGGGAGTTGTGCTTGGGACCAGCTCCCCACCAACCCCGAAGGTTCTGACTTACCATTATTGTCTCTGTGCAGGTGTGAGCAGCTCCCGCGGTGGAGTTGTATGTGGTGACCTCTCAGTCACCCGTACCCGTGGCATCAGTTCCTATGGGGTGGGAGCCTGTGGCAGCAGCTGTAAGAAGTGTTGAGTTGGCAGGACTTGAGGAGGCACCCAAGCCCCAGCCCATCTCACCCTCTCTGAGCCTCCCAGGTGGCCTGTCTGCCCAACCCTACCATGCGCAACCCATCATTCTGACTCACCTTCTCTAACGTCCATCTCTCAATTCTGGTGTGGGAATCCCTTCTTCCCCTCCTTGTCTCCTGCCTGCCTCTGGCTGAGAAAGGCTGCTGGGAGGAGTGATCCGTGGATGGAGTCTATTTGAGGATTCTGGGCTCTCTGATCCCACGAAGAGGGCAGCACCTAAGTACCCCTCCCACCTTTCTTTCCCTTGCATTCTTGAATGTTCATCACTTCCTTTCCCAAATCTTCTTTCCTCCTTGCTAACTGATGCTTAGAATAAAATCATCTATTTTCCATCATATGTGTGCATCTTTCTGTCCATTATTCCAGGCCTGGGACAGGTGGGTGGGATCTCCAGGAAGCGGAGGGGGCGGGGTGGGGGACGGAGAGGCGGGCCTGCTGCCCGGGCCTTGCTACTGTGTGCTCAGGGCTGGGGACCTTGAGGAGGGGCGCTCCGATGGCTCAGGGCTCTCTGAGGTATTTCTCTAGTGCTAGGAAGTGTCTGACACAGTGCTGGCTTATAGCAGGCACTGAGCAACATTGAGAGAATGAATGAGTTCATCTCTGAGGTTTCTGATTGACCACGGGCACCTCCACGTGAATGTTGCACTGACAATTGAAATTCAAGCAGCCTTAAAAACATCTCATCATTTTTCTCGTCTACAGATGGCCCATTCATCAACTTTCCTTCTTTCTGTTGGTTCTTTCTAATATCTCCAGCTTAAAACTCGTTGACACCTATTTTCCCTATCTAATGAGTCACCAAACTTTGTGAATTGTTTTCTTGGAAGAATGCCATCAGCAACTTCTTTTCTTGCAGTAAGTCAGACTAGGAACTCTGAATAAACTTTTTGTAATTAAAATTATAGATAATATACTTTAAAAATATTTTAATGCATCATGAGCTAGCAAGAACATGTGAGAGATGATCAGAGTTGGCTAACAATAACAATAAGCATGGCTCCAGGGAAGTATGTGAATGATGAAGCCTGATGGCACGGAAGGGGCATCTGTTGGTCATTGGCATTCAATGGATGGAAGCCCACTATGGTTAGGGGACAGGACACAAAGTCTAGGCCCATAAAAGGGAGAATTGGATCCAAAGTCCATAATAGGCCCTGGATGACCCTGGATGACTGACTGGATGACCCTCAGTGAAGGGGGAAGCAGGAAAATAATCCACAAAAAGAGAGGAAACATGTACGTCTTGACCTTGGCTTTGGTAAAGAAAAGTTTTTCCTGATAACTTTAAACCACAAGTTTGCCCTCATCCAGCTCTGGGCTGGAGTTCACTTTTTTTTTTTTTTTTTTGGGGGCAAATACCCACAGTACCATACATGAGAACATTGTTTAAAATGAGCCCAGGTTGGTGGTTCACCCCTGAATCTGGCGAGAGCAAATACATATCCTTTCTAGAAGAATGCCATTCAAACCCAGGCTTCTAGGAATTCTTCCAGAGAGTGTTACAACAAATGGAAGCTCACAAGTAATCAAAAATCATGAAATGTGAACCAAGATGCTATCATAAGAGGGGTGAACAGAAGCATCTCACATCAGCCTAATCCCCAGGAAGATGACTTGTGTGTGTGCTCAGATGCTTCAGTCGTGTCCAACTCTTTGTGACCCTGGGGGCTGCAGCCCGCTAGGCTTCTCTGTCCATGGGATTCTCCAGGCAAGAATACTGGAGATAAAGTTATAACTGAAAAAAAAAAAAAAAGAATACTGGAGAGAGGATTGCCATGTCCTCCTCCAGGGGATCTTAATTGACTTTGATAAATTAAGGATGCTTCTTTTTTTTTTCCCATCAAGTTGCATGGCTGGTAGTATCTTGGTTCCCCGACCAGGGATTGAACCTCAACCCCACTGGTGGAATCAGAGTCCCAACCACTAAACCACTAGGGAAGTCCCAAGGATGCACAGTCAGTTTTAGCGCTAGAGCAATCACTAAAATCAGTGTTTATTATTAAAAAAATAAAACAGTGCTAAAAAGCCAATAGAATAATCTTGAAATATTGAAAAAATGTTTGATTACAGCAAAAGAAGGCAGGAAACGAACTTTAGAGAACAAAAAAACCCCACACCAGACAAATGTGAAACAGACAACAAAATTATTGACTTAAAAGCAATCATATCAATGATTACATTAAATGTAAATGTAAAGAACTCAGCTCTCAATAAGAATGAAATGGAGCAGGACCCCATAGTCTTTACCCCCTCGTGTCCTCTGCCTGCATTTTGTCCATGGAAAAACTTTAGCCAAAGAATAAGTTTAATCAGAGAAGTCAGAAAATGCAGAAACAAAGGAAAACAAACAAAGGAGACCACATAATAATAATGTAGTCATTAAGCATAATCAGGGACATTTAGTTCCCTCTCAAGGACTGTGGATAATATGCTGAGCCATATCCTATGAACCATCTTACAGATACTGAAACCCTCACCAGGTGGAGGAAGTTAACTATACGATAACCAGACTGTAGCTGCCGCTGCTAAGTCACTTCAGTCGTGTCCGACTCTGTGCAACCCCATAGACAGCAGCCCACCAGGCTCCCCCATCCCTGGGATTCTCCAGGCAAGAACACTGGAGTGGGTTGCCATTTCCTTCTCCAATGCATCAAAGTGAAAGTGAAGTTGCTCAATCGTGTCCGACTCGTAGCGACCCCATGGACTGCAGCCTACCAGGCTCCTCCATCTATGGGATTTTCCAGGCAAGCGTACTGGAGTGGGGTGCCATTGCCTTCTCTAGTAGCCGTGACATAAGCTGCTGTAATTCCAAGAATTGGCCTCAAGGAAATGAGAACAAATTGACCATGGAACTGAAGGTAAACTATCCCTAAAACAGTCAAGTTGACAGTGGTCAGACCACTGATGACCAACCTCAAGATGACTGTCAGAGCTGACTGTGCTATTTCTGCATGTAACCCTCTCCTTCTGTCTATAAAAGCTCTTGCCCCCTGTCAATGGTGGGGGGAGTCAGCTTTTGGACAGGTGTCCACCTCCCCCACCCCCATCCTGCCTCCTTGCTTGCTGGCATGCAAAATAAAGCAAAGTTTCTTTCCACCAGCCTGGCTTCTTTAATAGTTTTTGAGCATTGAGTAGTCAGACTTGGGTTCAGTAACAAGAAGACAAACAACTCAATCAAAATGGGTAAAAGACTTCAATTGACCCTTTACAAACCTAATACAAACATGTATTAAGGTTCAGTAAGTATGTGAGAATCAAGATTTCCGGGAGAAATATCAATAACCTCAGATACATAGATGACACCACGCTTATGGCAGAAAGTGAAGAAGAACTAAAGAGCCTCTTGATGAAAATGAAAGAGGAGAGTGAAAGAGTTGGCTTAAAACTCAACATTCAGAAAACTAAGATCATGGCATCCGGTCCCATCACTTCATGGCAAATAGATGAAGAAACAATGGAAATGGTGAGAGACTATTTTTTTGGGTCCAAAATCACTGCAGGCAATGGCACCCCACTCCAGTACTCTTGCCTGGAAAATCCCATGGACGGAGGAGCCTGGTAGGCTGCAGTCCATGGGGTCGCTGAGTCAGACTGAGCGACTTCACTTTCACTTTTCGCTTTCATGCATTGGAGAAGGCAATGGCAACCCACTCCAGTGTTCTTGCCTGGAGAATCCCAGGGACGGGGGAGCCCAGTGGGCTGCCGTCTGTGGGGTCGCACAGAGTCGGACACGACTGAAGCGACTTAGCAGCAGCAGCAGCAGCAGTAACTGCAGCCATGAAATTAAAAGACAATTGCTCCCTGGAAGAAAAGCTATGACCAGCCTAGACAGTGTATTAAAAAGCAGAGACATTACTTTGCCAACAAAGGTCCATCTAGTCAAAGCTATGGTTTTTCCAGTAGTCATGAATGGATGTGAGAGTTGGACTATAAAGAAAGCTGAATGCTGAAGAATTGATGCTTTTGAACTGTGGTGTTGGAGACTCTTGAGAGTCCCTTGGACTGCAAGGAGATCCAACCAGCCAATCCTAAAGGAAATCAGTCCTGAATATTCATTGGAAGGGCTGATGCTGAAGCTAAAAGTCCAATACTTTGGCCACCTGATGCAAAGAACTGACTCATTGGAAAAGACCCTGATTCTGGGAAAGAATGAGGGTGGGAGGAGAAGGGGATGACAGAGGATGAGATGGTTGGATGGCTTCACCGATGTGATGGACATTAGTTTGAGTAGGCTTCGGGAGCTGGTAATGGACAGGGAAGGCTGGCATGCTGCAATTCATGGGGTTGCAAAAAGTTGGGCACGACTGAGCGACTGAACTGAACTGAAGTATGTGAGAAGCTGTTCATCATTATTAGTCATCACAGAAACCTAAATTAAACCACAATGAGAAAAAAACTTACCCACTAGACTAATCATTTAAAAGACTAGCCATTTAAAAGACTGACCATCAAGTAGCTGGAGTAGCTGGAACTTTCATGGAGGATAAAGTGATATAGTCACCTCTGAAAACAGTTTGCCAATTTCTTATTAATTTAAACATACATTTGCCAAATGGCACAGCAATTCTTCTTTTGGGTATTTATCTACAAGAAATGAAAACAGGTCCACACAGAGACTTGTACATGAATTACTTAGGAGCTTGAATCATAATAGCCCCAAAGTAGAAACAATAAAAACATTTTATTAATAGGTGAATGGATAAACAGAGATATATTCATGTGATGATTATCACTCAGCAAGAGAAAAGAATGAACTACTGATTCATGAAGCAACATGGATGATTCAAAAACATTATGCTAAGTGAAAATAATCAGAGTATATACTGTGTGCTTCTATTCATAGGAAGTTCTCCAGCTGGCAATACTAATTTCCATTGCTAGAAATTAGATCAGTAGTTGTCTCGGATGAGGTGGGAAGATTGCTGCAAAGGGGTATGAAGGAAACTACTGAGATGCTTGCTGGAATGTTGTTTATCTTCATTCAGTGATGGTTGAATGAGGGCAAACATCTATCAAAACTTGTTGAACTGTACACTTGAAATGTGTGTATTTTACTCTATGTAAATTATCTCCCAATAAAATGGATAAACTAATGACTTTAAAACCCATAAGATACTTAGAAATAAATCTAACAAATATGTGAGAGAACTATGCCTAGAGAAATACAAACATTTTATGAAATGTTATAGGAAATGAAAGTTAAAATGCAGACCTAACTAAATGAAGAGATACAGCATTATTGAAAGAAGACATTAATTCTACTTAAGTTGATTTACAGTATCAGTGCCACTACAATTGAATCCCAAACAAGGGTTTACATAAATCTTAACAAGCTGTTTCTAAAATTTATGGTGAAGAGAAAAGTTTGAGAATAGTCAAGGCACTGATGTAAAAGAAAGAATGAATATTTGCCCTTTCAGAAAGCTACAGAAATTCAGTGCAGTATCTATACAAGATTAGACAAATTGACCAATGAGGCAAAATAGAGCGCCCTTAAATTGATGTGTATTGTATACATACATATATAAAACATAGGTATTGCATTATTTATGCTTATGACATACTGTGTAATATATTGCATCATATATGTATATATGACATATATATATATATAATACATATCAATTTGGGGGCTCTCTGTTTTGTTACATTGGTCAATTTATTCTTGTGTGCATATATGATATAAATATATTAAATAAATATGACATAAATAAAATTATATATAATATATAAAGTTAAATATACCTTATATCTATATCTATATATATCTTTGATCCACAGATCAATAGCCTGTCTCTTATACACATCTAGATGTGTATAAGAGACAGCCTCCAGGGGATCTTAATTGACTTTGATAAATTAAGGATGCTTCTTTTTTTTTTCCCATCAAGTTGCATGGCTGGTAGTATCTTGGTTCCCCGACCAGGGATTGAACCTCAACCCCACTGGTGGAATCAGAGTCCCAACCACTAAACCACTAGGGAAGTCCCAAGGATGCACAGTCAGTTTTAGCGCTAGAGCAATCACTAAAATCAGTGTTTATTATTAAAAAAATAAAACAGTGCTAAAAAGCCAATAGAATAATCTTGAAATATTGAAAAAATGTTTGATTACAGCAAAAGAAGGCAGGAAACGAACTTTAGAGAACAAAAAAACCCCACACCAGACAAATGTGAAACAGACAACAAAATTATTGACTTAAAAGCAATCATATCAATGATTACATTAAATGTAAATGTAAAGAACTCAGCAAAAATGGAGAACACCTTTCTGATCTTGGTATAGAAAAGGACTTTTAAGCAAGTCACACAGAGTGCTTAATATAAAAGCTTGATAAGTTAGACTACATCAAAATTAAGAACTTTTATTGATAAAAATATACCATAAAGAAAGTAAAAAGATGAGCTATAAATTTGAAAGTGCTATTTGTGACACATATAAGTGATAAAATAGTAATATCTAGAAATATAAAGAACACCTGTAATCCAATAGGAATAAGGCAAACAATCCAATAGAAAAAATGGTCAAAAGAAAGCAAATCCATATGGATAATAAACATTTAAAGAGCTATTCAACCTTAACAGTAATCATGAAAATTCAAAGCAGGGTCAAAAATAAGATTGATTATACTATTTAATTGTTTTTTTTTTAAGATATTTATTTATGTATTTGACTGTTTTGGGTCTTAGTTGCTGCAAACGGGATCTTTAGTTGCTGCATGAAAACTCTTTGTTGCAGTATGTGGGATCTAGTTCCCTGACCAGGGATTGAACCCAGTCCCCTGGCATCGGGAGCATGGAGTCTTAGTCACTGGACCACCGGGGAAGTCGCCATTAAATTGTTGAAAATTAAGATACGTGGAGAATGTATGAATCTTTCACACAGTGCTGTCATGCCACGCCATGCCTGTTACTCAGCTGTGTCTGACTCTTTGCGACCCCATGGACTGTAGCCCACCAGGCTCCTCTGTCCATGGGATTCTCCAGGCAAGAGTACTGGAGTGGGTTTCCATGTTTCACTCCAGGCCATCTTCCCAACTCAGGGATTGAATCTGTGTCTCTTGATTCTCTTGCATTGGAAGGCAGATTCTTTACCACTAGCTCCACCTGGGAAGTCATACAGTGCTGACCAAAGTGTAAATTGTTACTATACCAACTTTGACAGATAATTTTTGTTTTGATATGTTGAACATTTGACCATCCTAAGGTCCCCAAGTTCCATTCCTAGATCTTAGATGTGTATCAAAGAGAAATTCTCACATATGTGCATCAGGGGTCATTTAGAAACATTGTTGTAGAACCGACTTTGTAAAATGAAAAAATAGAACAGAATAACAACAGAATAACATAGAAGTGCAGTATATTCGCTCAATAGAATACTATGAATGCTAGGGGAGGAATCCTAGCTAAATAATGTTAAAAGACAAAAAAAAAAAAAAAAAGCCCTGTGTAACTGATACCCTTTTTATTAAGAAACAAACAAGAAAACCTTACAGATATATTTTTAGATATATGTAATGTATGTGATAAAACTTAAAGAAAAAAAAAAAAAAGCAAGGGGATGTTGACACAAACTCAAGGAAGTGGTTACCTCCAGAGTGAGAGGGAGAGGACAGAATGGGTTCTTGTGTCAGTAAGTTAGTTCATGGATATTTCATTTTCATTACATTATTTAACAAATAGTGAGATTAATATGTTATTTATAAGAAATGAAACCTAAACATAAGGCTTGGTGAAAAAACTAAAATATATGAAAACCTGAACATGAGCCCTTACTGAAAACCTAGGTCCATAAATTGAAAGTGAAACATTAAAGTGGTCAATTAGAGAATCAGAGGGCACTTTATAGTAGAAATAATTTTTCATAAAATTTATTTCAGTTTATGTGTGTGGATATGCATATAGGTACCGATTCATGATATAAAATAGATATATTTTAAATTTATTTAATTTTTATTTATTTAGCTGTGTTGGGTTTTAGTTACAGCACATGGGATCATCACTGAGTCATGCGGGGTCTTTGGCTGTGGTGCGTGGGCTCCAGAGCCTGTGGGCTCAGTAATGGCAGCACTTGGGTTTAGTTGCTCCTACGGCATGTGAGATCTCAGCTCCCTGACCAGGGATAGAATCTGTCTTCCTTGCATTGCAACACAGATTTTTAACCACTGGACCACCAATTTAGTCCCTAAAATGTATTTCTTATAACTTGAGCTATGGCTACAAAAAAAAAATTTGACAGCCAGTGCCCTAAAGAAACTCTTGCCAAAGTACACTAGCAAATACAAACCCCAAAGTTCATAGCAGCATTGTTTGTGATGACCAAAAAAAAAAAAAAAAAAAGGCACACATGTGTATACCCCTAGGAGCAATAATCACACTGGGATACTCTACAGCACTGGAACACAAACTAAGCTACATGCATGAGAATGGTTGAATCTCACAATTAGAATGTTGAGGAGGGAGAAGCAAGTCACAGAAGCCTGCATGTAATTCTATTTATAGAAGTCTTAAAGGAAGGCAAAACTAAAACAGTTGCTTAGGGATTCATACACATATGATACAACAATAAAGAAAATGCAAGGGGGTGCTCAATGCAGAAACCCAAGATAGTGGTCACCTTGGAGACTGAATGGGGTCAGAGGGAGGGGATGCTGTAAGCAGGAAAGGTCCGTCCCACAACGGGCTTTGGAGGTACTGGTGGGCACACAAGGGCTTGTTTTATTATGTCACTAATTGAATCATTAAATCCATGTTATATATAGTCTTGCATGTATGAGAAATTTATCAAACAAAAGAAAATGCCGATCAACTTGTGTTCTCTGGTCCCTGTTACTCCTTCAGTTTGGAGTCCTATCTTTCCCCAGATTTCCTACCTACTAGTGGAAATGGACTCCCAGGCGTAGTCTCTCTCCCTCCTATCTGTCTTCTGCATTGCTACCAGACAGGCCTTCCCACACTGCATCGTACGTACACCAGGCTGCTGGCCTCTTCAAGCACCTTCTGTGGCTCCCTGTTGCCCACTCCCAAAGCCCAGGCTCCCCAGCTCCACACATTTCCCCCACCTGAAGTCCTTTTCCTTCCCCTACTCCGCTTCCTCCTCCTTCTCTTATTCTTTGCAGGTCCTTTCCAGCTCAGAGACTATCATGTTCCCCTCTGGGCTCACAGGATGGCCCCTTCCACCACTCCCCTGAATCAGAATTCTGCAAATGTAACAAGATGAGGTCACAGAGCCCCCAGGAAGAAGGGGCTTTGTCCCTCAGAGCTGAGCATTCTAGGAGCTCTCTGGGCTAGAGCTGAGCTTCAGGGCCCACAGGAGGCTTGGAGGAGAAAATAGTTCTGCTCATCATGGTGAGACTTGTCTATAAGGCTCATCAGTTCACATAGGAGGAGGAGTCTTGAACTCCACCCAGATCGGTTGGACCCAGCCAGGCACAAGCTTACCTGCCGTGTCTTCAGCTTTTGGGAATGAGAGAGGGTGTGGGCAGTAAGAACAGGGCAGAGACTGGTGGGAGATGAAGTTCTGCAGTCTCTTTTCATCCATTCCCCACACCCTATCTATCAATACCTTGGAAGGAAATTTGCACTGGGCTGGAGTGAACAGTTCCTATTCTCTATGTTGAAGGGTCTGTGTGACTTTATCTGTTCCTTGGGGAGCAGAGCAAAGTGTGTGGATTTAAGATGCAGCCAGGCTCAGCCATTGACTGGCAGGGTCGGTCATATCCCTCAGGGTCCCTACTTCTTGCACGGTGGCTGAGCATCAGCTTGCCTGAGGGAAGATAACAGAGACAGGAACATCTCCCGGGCCTACTTCATAGGTGGTCCTGAGCCCCAGGGAGATGGTGGAGGGAAAATACTGGAGTGTGTAAGGCACTGTGAAAGCATCGGTCACTGTACCCAACTGGTTAGATGTTGGCATGTACAGACGGGATGCAGGAAGAGTGAAGGCCCACTGATTTTGTCCCTTGTCGTCCCATAATGCTGTCCCAGAGCGGCCTTGGGTTTGGGGAAGTAGCTGGAAACTGGATCTTTTGTCACTGATTAATGCTGCTGCTGCTGCTAAGTCGCTTCAGTCGTGTCCGACTCTGTGCGACCCCACAGATGGCAGCCCACTGGGCTCCACCATCCCTGGGATTCTCCAGGCAAGAACACTGGAGTGGGTTGCCATTTCCTTCTCCAGTACATAAAAGTGAACAGTGAAAGTGAAGTTGCTCAGTCGTGTCTGACTCAGCGACCCCATGGACTGCAGCCTACCAGGCTCCTCCGTCCATGGGAGTTTCCAGGCAAGAGTACTGGGGTGGGGTGCCATTGCCTTCTCTGCACTGATTAATAACCTTCATCAAATTAGGAAAGTTTCTTCATATTCTTAGATTTGAAAAAGTATTTTTAAAGTTCGGGAATGTTGAACTTTTTTAAACTGCCTTTTGTGTTCATTTAGACGAGCCTATGTAGTGAAGGGAAAGAATAGATTTCCTAGGGTTAGCCTCCCTGACTCTTGGGGTCAGCTCTGTGTGGTCTCAGCCCAAAGACTCAACAGACTGCGGCACTGTTACCCTTCGTGGCTGAGTTCACACTACCTTTGGCATCCACAGACCTGGTGGCCCACGTGCCATGGTGCCAGCCAAGTGCACTTCCTTCTCTCAACCACCTCTGGGGATAGAAAGGATGACCATTGCCACCTTATAGATGGAGCAGCAGAGGCTCAGAGGAGTCCAATGACCCACCCATGAGAGCAAGTGGGTGGGTGGGTGCTGGACCGGTCTTGCTGGTCTCCAGCGAGTGCCCCTGCTGCTTCCTCATCTTCTTGATCAACTCCCCACCCCACTTGGCTGCCCCCACCTCGCAGTGCGAGGAGATAAAAGCAACAGTGCAGAAACACACGCAGAGCCTGCGGCACAGCAAGGAGGAGCTAAACAGGCTGAACCAGGCCGTCCAGCGGCTGACAGTGGAGGTGGACGGCACCAAGAGCCAGGTGAGGGGCGGCTGTGGGGGTAGCTGAGTGGTGATGCTGGGGACGCATCCTACACTAGACTAGACCCCCCTCGCCCACCCTTTGGATAGAGTTTCTCTTTGTGAATGTCTGAGCAAACAGGAGTGTGGTTATGTGTGTATATACCATGCTTTCGTTTGCCCAGGACTTTGAGTTTTTTTTAATGTGGATAAATAATTAACATGCAGGTAAAAACGTATGCCTATGGATGTTTGTTTGTATATCATTTTTATGTATATATATATTTTTAAGTCTGTATGTTTTGTGATTGTCCTACAGTGTGAAATTTGAGCCCATCTTCAGAAATGGCAAGATTCTTTTACCTAGAAATTCAGTATCGTGGATTCCCTCTAAAAACATGTAGATCTGGCAATATTACACTGGTCTCACATAGTAACATCCGGTGAGAGAAGAGAGGCCTCTATCTTCTCTTTCATCTTCACATGGGGGTCATGCTCCTGCAGCGTGCTGCAGACTCCACCTCTTCAGATTGCATCCTTTGACACTGAGGCAGAGGATCTTTGCCATTTATCCTCACCTTGGCTCGTACTCTTGTCATCCTAGTCAAAGAGATACAGCTAGGCTCTGGCTCTTGCTCTCTACCTAAGGTGAAGAAATGAAAGACTGGAAACAAGAAAGACATCCTGGTGATTTCAGGAAAATTAGAGTGTGTATATTTGTGGAACTGGGTGCTATCCATATACACTTTACATTTGGCCTTTATTCCCTCTCCCCTCCCCCACAACCCCCGCTGTGTCCAGTCTTAGTTACAGCATTCCTAGTTCCCTGATCAGGGATGGAACCAGGCCCTGAGCATTGAGAGTGCAGTCTTAACCACTGAACCACCAGCAAAGTTCCTGGCCTATACTTTTTGATGTCTCCAGCCAGGCTCCCTAGGCACTTGTGTTTCTCAGGCTTTAGGCTCCAGAAAGAGAAGGTTCCCACATGAATGCCCTCTTTCTCCTTACCTCTCTCCCTCTCACCTGCTCCTCCTTCCTCTCAGCCGCCCTCTTGGTCAAGCTCCTGCCCTGGCCCATGCTCCACCCTGCAAAGGGAAGAGGTTCTGCTTCCAGTCGGTTCTCGTTTTTTGCAGAGACAAGTGTCTCAGGCTCTGGAGGATATTCGTGGGGGTTCTCCCTTCTCCAGGAACCCCTGACTTTGAGGAGGTACAAACTGTTCAGGTTCCAGGGGTGACAGAGTGGTGGCTGGGTGGGCCCATTGTTGGCAGTCTCCCAGCAGCCTCAGCTGCTCTGATTCCCTGACTGGGTCCCTAAGCAGCAAGTATGCCTCACCAAGGCAGGCCTTTATTATCAATATTATTTTCCCTAGAGACTACAAATTCCAGTCTCTTATCAGGAAAGGATACTCTTCCTGTTCATTTCCCTGATGAAACAATAACCCCAGAATGACATGCTAAAATGTATTTGATGCTTCCCAGACCCTAGCTCATTTTGGAAGTGTCACTATTCTAGATGTGGGCTTCCCAGGTGGGCTAGCAGCGAAGAACCAGTCTGCCAAGGTGGGAGCTGTGGAAGACACAGGTTCAACTCCTGGGTTGGGAAGACCCCCTGGAGGAGGGCGGGGCAACCCACTCCAGTATTCTTGCCTGGAGAATCCCATGGACAGAGGAGCCTGGTGGGCTACAGTCCATAGGGTTGCAAAGAGTCGGACGCGACTGAAGCGACTTAGCATGCACACACACATACTAGATGCAAAAGGCTCTCAGTCACCTGAGATGGCTGGTCCCCAACCTCCACCCTGTGAGTGGGGCAGACACACAAACACAGATTTCAGAGCAGGCACACTCTTTCCTCTTAACCACCTCTAACTTCTCTTTGGCCCTCCGGCTATGGAGAAAGGTCTGGATCCTTGAGTGGGGAGGGGCTGAGGATGTCCTCCTGTTTGTGGTCTTCCCTTTGCCCCCAGGTCTGTGAACCAGAGAGAGGCAAGGACCCAGCCGCTCTGCAGGAGGAAAGTGCCTCAGGAAGCGCCAAGGACAAGCTGGTCTGGCTGGAAGCTGCCCTGCAGAAGGCCAGGCAGGACATGGTGCGGCAGCTGCGTGAGTACCAGGAGCTCATGATCGTCAAGCTGGGCCTGGAGTTTGAGATCGCCATCTACAGGAAGCTGCTGGAGGGCGAGGAGAGCAGGTAAGGGCTAGGCGGTGCTTCAGATGTGGTCAAGGCAAGGAGTAGAGAAGCTTAAGGGAGGATACCGCCTGGGTCCTCGCCAGCTGGGGTGGGGGATAAGGTGAGGAGAGGTGAGCTCAGTATCCAGGGATCTGTTCTCCTGGAGTCAGTCTTTTTCCCTCCATCTCACAGACCTTTAGACCAAGGGTCCCAGCTAACAAGTAACCTTAGCACCTGTGATGAGTGACTCTTTCACTCCCAGGATCAGAAAGCAGGAGCCAGTTTGTTTATTGAAACTGCAAGGACCAAGGCCCAGCCAGGGGGAGTAAGATCCCTGGTGTGGGTGCCTTCAACTCTGCTCCTCTTTCCTCCAGGCCGGGGGAGGCAGGGTTTATGGCAACAGGTAGGGCGTGGCTTTTAACATTAGGCAGGTAGAGACCCAAGGACTTCCAGCTCCAGCTGGGCCCACTAGGCTGAGGGGAAGGAAAGGGAACCCATCGTGCAGCAGACAAGCTGCATGTATTGTCTCCTTTAAACTCTTGGGAAGAAGGTTCTATTATCCCCATTTTACAGATGAGGAAACTGAGTCGCAGAGAGTAAAAGACCAACTTAAGCACCCACAGGTAGAAACTGACTGGGTGAGGCTTGAACAATATTCTCCAGACAACTGACCTATCTCCTCTGGGATCTGCCTTCAAAATGCCCCCATCATGGGGTCTAATTTCAAGATAAGTTTAGGCTAAAGACAGTGTAGATCTTCTGCCTTCTCCCTTCTCTAAGGATTCTTCAGTAAAAGAATTATTTGAATTTAAGACTTAGCAGCAGCAGCAAGACAGGAAGGGTTGAGTGTAAAGGTCCAGAAGGAGTCTTTACTCGAAAGGGCTGAGGGGATCTGAGAGACCCAAGCAGCTATCAGAATGGAAGGATTTCTGCCTGTCTGGAGAGGGCGAGAAGTGCTTTGTTTTGAAGAATGGTGAGTATTTTGCCTGGTAGATGGATTCACTCACCTGCTCCCTCCTTCTCCCTGCAGGCTTGGTCTGGAATTTGGGGCAGGAAATGTCAGTAAGTAAATAAGAGGGTAACTTGGGGGTGAGAGGGCCACATGTTATCCCCTCCCCACCCTGGGTATGTATCCTCTCTGGGAAGGAAGTAGGGAGCCTCTTCCTCTGTGTTGTCTCCCATTTGTGAGGGCTGTTTTTTCTCTTGGGGGTCGTTTATTGGTGTTTGTGGGTATTGGGAAAGGGGATTCTGTGGTCTGTTCTTTGGCGGGGGATCTGTTGATGTGTCCTGGGTTGTGGGAGGAAGGTCTGTGGGTTTATCCCCGTGGAAGAGACTGTTTTATTCTCGCATGGGGGAGAATCTGGGGCTGACTCCAGGGAGGAGACATTCCCGAGTTTGTTTCTTAGGGAATGGGGGTCTGTGTATCTGTCACTTTGAGGAGTTTGCACGTCTGTCTCCTGGTAGGGGAAGGTGTCTGCGCATCTGTATATCTGTATGTCTGTCTTCTGGGGCGGAAAGGGCAGGGGAGACTTGGAGTTTTTTCCTTCAACAGCCGCTCTCTGCTCAGCCCTGGGAAGTGCTCCCACCGGCCTGCCGGGCTCAGCCTCAGGCCCTGAGGCACCGCTGCTCCTCAGAGGGGGTCCCAGCGCCGTGGAGACGAGCGCCCCTGGCGGCGGCTGTGCGCTCTGCGGCTCCCCCGGCTGTGTCGGGGGTTTACGCTGCAGAGGCTCACGCGGATGCTGAATCCTTCCTGCCCTACTCCGGAGAAGTCAAGGAACCCTAGCTTCCTCGCCAGTGACTTGGACCTGTGTCTCAGATGCCCGCTCCCACGGTTCCGACCCTCGTCTTACCTCTCCCTCTTGTCCCCCACCCTAGGGTATAAAGTCTTTGAATGTAGTTTCCTGGACCATGGTAGAGCCGTCCCCAGCGTGGGCATAGGCTGGACGCTGTGCCCCTGGGAGGCATGGTATTTGTCTTCTCTGGATCCAGCACCCCACCCCTCTGAACTGCCCCATCCCCTTCTTTTCCTGGGACGACTCCTCTGCAATAAAAAGTTATGTAGCAGTTGGAGCCTTCCTGCTGTTTGTGCCTAGATTCTTCGGGCTCTCTATCCCCAGAGCAAAGACAAAGCTGGCTGGATCTGGGGGAGGGAAAAGAAAAAGGGAGACATTACCAGGAAGTAACCCCACTTCGGGTGTGTGGTCCGTATGACTTCAGTTGATGGTGATTTCAGAGGACCAGGATCTTAAGGGTTGGGGGTGTTCTGTGTGGTGTGTGTGCGCATGTGTGTGTGCGTATGTGTATCCATGTGTGTGTGTGTGTGTGTGTGTGTGAGGGCCCCTGGAGCTACCAGGAAAACCCAGTGAAAGGGAAAGAAGGGGTTGATTCATGCATGATGGTGGACTGATTCCCAGCCTGGGGTCCACAGGTAGCTAATCTTGCCAGAGTTGCTGAGAACTGGATTCATTGATCCACTCAGTCTGTAAGTGCCGAATGGCCACTGAGGGTCAGGCATAGTGCTTGGTGGGCAAGGCACTCTAGTCCCGGGCAAGGGTCTGGTGGTGGTGGGTGGGGGGCAGGCCTTAAACCAGGAAATGGAGCAGAAAGAAATGCAGTGATGGGGTTGACGGGGAGCCTCACTCTACCGCCCTGGTGCGAGCACTTGAGGACAGGCCCGGGGGGAAATGACCCTGGCAGATTAGGGCTGGAGGACATGGACACAGTTGGGAGGTCCAGGCTCTAAAGAACAAATCATCTGACTGTGGGCTGGGAACAACATACCACAGAGGAGGAAAATATGAACTTCGGAATCAGAAATTCCAGTTTGGCTACTTCCAGGTCTCAGGTGCAGTTTGGTCTGCATTTTCACAAGGCACCTTTGGGACAGGGTGCAGAAGGTAGGCCAGTTTGTGGCAGTGGGGTGGCCTGAGAAAGGCTGGGTTTCTGGGTTCTTTCCTTGCCACACAGGCCTGAGAGAAGCCTCCATTCAAGGAGCTCACATTCTTTTCTTTTGCACAAAGGATTACATCACCAACCTATCTGGCGGACAGTGGTCCCTGCTTTCTTTGTCCCTGGGTGGGGCTAAGGTGAGTCACTGGCCAGAGGCCCAGGTTTACCTTTTAAGGTTTGCTAGTACCAGAAGGTCTGCTGTGTTTTCTGGGTTCCTGCCCAGAGAACAGATACCCAAAAGGCCTACCTCCTGGATAAAGAGAGCAGTCTCATGCAAGAGGAATGGGACCAGAACTTGGCTGGCAGCCTGCCATCCACCTGAGGGACAGAGAACAGGGCCCCGCTGGACTCACACATCAGCCCCCTTGATCCTTTCTGACCGACACCAATGGTATAAACATTCTGACCAACACACCCAATGCAAAGCAGCTGCCTGAAAGCAGAGCCGCTCCTCCGCACACTTTTTCAGGTGGATTTTGTGTTCCCTGCATTTTGCTGGGAAGTGATGAGATTCTCTGATATTCAAAGTCAGGTTTTTCCACCTTCGGCCATGCTGATCATGTCAATTAAGGAAGATTACGGGAAATGCAGAAGGAAGAGCTATGCCCCTCCCTGCCCCCCTACCCCACCCCACGTGCCCCAGGAGCTGCAGGCAGGATTGATGGTGAGCATGCTGCAACCAGTATCACTGAGGACTGGTTGCTGACCACAGGTTTTCTTTCCAAATCCCAAGCCTGATGTCAGGCTAGAGACGCCAAGGGCCATGGGGTCAGATTTTAGTCACTTGTTGGGCCCAGGCCAATGCTTGTGGTCTGGGGATCAATTTTCTGAGTGGCTTGCCTGGCCACGGGCCACATTCCAGCTTGGGCACTTATGGAGAGTCAGTCCTCATCTATTTACAAAGCTTTGTGAGTCGAGTGACTTCTGAAGGGAGGAGAGGTGTCACCGGTTGCTTCTCATGGAAAGAGATCCTAAGGGGTCAGCCCCCGATCTGCGCCCACACCTGCCTCACCCTTGATAGCAGCATTTGGAGTGTTGGATGCAACTTCATAGCATCGCTTGAGGACCGTGACCTACCTCATCCATCCATCTCCAGGGTCTGCCATGTAGTAGATATGAATGGGCTGAAGCCCTGTGGTCCTTTGTGGTCTACTCTGTCCTTGGATGAATCAGGCGCTGTTCTTCCACTATTACCCTAGGGACCTCCTTGGGAGTCTCTTGAGCATCTAAATGCACCCCTTCCTGATATGATTCTAGCTACATTATATCAACCAGTCCAGCTTGGAATAAGAAGAAAAGGCCCAGATTCTGTTCCCAATCTTGCTTTTACTGTTTATGGGCCTTATTCCTGCTCTCTCTACACCTAATGAAGATTCATTTATCCCTTGTATTTTTCCTCCCTAATTAATCTCTCTACTGTTGATTTGTAAAATAAGAATAGTACCTAACACAGGGAGATTTCAGAATTAAATACATTACTATATGTAAGGACCTGAAAACATAGTAGGAATTCTATGAATATAATCAATATTTCACTTACTGGAGTTCTTGCAAAAAGTTTTGAGTATCTTTGAAGAAGGCTATCCAACTTCAAGAAGGCCAACTGGTCTCCCTCTGTCCTGGCTGAAGCTGCAGTAATTGCAGGGCAAGAGGGGTAGGTAGAGGAGCCCAAGTTAGAGCTAGGGTTCCCCAGTCAGAGGGTACCTCCCCAGCATGACCCCCAGCAGCACCTGCCTATCACCACTCCCACCATAGTGCGGAGTCCAGTTCTTCACATGTGACCCCGTCTCACCCAAACCAGTCCACTTGTACACTCACACTGTAGTCATACCCTCATGTACCCACAAATGTCATCTCTTCAGCACATATACACAGGCATACACATATTCACACACGCACATGTTTCCAAAAAGATGCCCAGGCATGTGCATGTACCTGGATGCAATCATTCTGTTCCACTCACAGACAGAAAGCTACAGACAGTGAGCTGTGAGGGATGAAGCACAGTGCATGGCACCGTGGCTCCCTAATTCCCTCCAGCTCCTTGTCCCGTCCCATGTCTACTGAAGAATAATAGAGCTTTCACTGATTACAGGAGCCAGGACAAGGAAGCAACCTAAACGTCCATCGACAGATGGATGGATTAAGAGGATGTGGCATATACATACTAGAATATTACTCAGCCATAAAAAGAATGAAGTAATGCCATTTGCAGCAACATGGATGGACCCAGAGATTATCACACTAAGCGAAGGAAGACAGAGAAAGACAAATATGATATCACTTATATGTGGAGTCTAAGAAAGTGATCCTAAGGGTCGTCTAGTCAAGGCTATGGTTTTTCCAGTAGTCATGTATGGATGTGAGAGTTGGACTGTGAAGAAAGCTGAGTGCTGAAGAATTAATGCTTTTGAACTGTGGTGTTGGAGAAGACTCTTGAGAGTCCCTTGGACTGCAAGGAGATCCAACCAGTCCATCCTAAAGGAGATCAGCCCTGAGATTTCTTTGGAAGGAATGATGCTAAAGCTGAAACTCCAGTACTTTGGCCACCTCATGCGAAGAGTTGGCTCATTGGAAAAGACTGATGCTGGGAGGGATTGGGGGCAGGACGAGAAGGGGACAACAGGGGATGAGATGGCTGGATGGCATCACCGACTCGATGGACATGAGTCTGAGTGAACTCCGGGAGATGGTGATGGACAGGGAGGCCTGGCGTGCTGTGATTTATGGGGTCACAAAGAATGTGACTGAATTGAACTGAATGAACTTATTTACAAAACAGAATTAGACTCACAGAGTTAGAAACAAACTTGCAGTTAGCCAAAGGGGAAAGATCAGGGGGAGGGATAAGTTAGGAGCTCGGGTTTAAGAGATTTAAACTACTATATATAAAATAAACAACAGGTCCTACTGTATAGCACAGGGAACTATATTAGATAACCTGTAATAACCTAAAATGTAAAAGAATCTGAAAAATAATATCTATCTATATATATATACTGAATCACTTTGTTGTATACCTGAAACTAACACAACATTGTAAATCAACTATATTTCAACTAAAAAAAATAGAACTTTAAATGGCTAAGGGACCTTAGCATCTATCCGGTCCAAGCATTTTTTTTTTTTCCCATTAGTGAATACACTGAAGCCCAGAAAGGAGAAGTGACTTGCTGAATGTCACACAGCAAGATGTTTCATTTTCTTTATCATCCTGCATCATGGGCAATATGTATGTGATTCATTCACCCTCGTGCCTCTGCCTGAGCCTGTCTAGGACTGGGAACCTATAGGGAGGTGAGGATTGTGGAGCTGGAGTAGGTAAAAGGTCAGAGCCAGAGGGAGGGTGAGAGAGTGAAGTATGACAGGTCATCAAGGTCCAGCTGGGCTGATGAGACTAGTGAGATGCAGAGGGAGGGGTCAGTTGAAGGAGCTGTCTCTCAGGACCAGTGGCTCCTGAACTGGGGGTGGGAGAAGAAGCTGATACTGGGGCCTTGGATCTGGACTCCAGACAAGGTATACTTCTGAGCTGTATGTTGTCACAGCACAGAGGGCTGGTTAGAACAGTTGGGGATTCTGGAACTCTCCAAGGGCTCTGTCCTCAGAATTCCATTGGAGGGTGGAGGGGACACATTGGTGGTCAGAAGACCTAGGATTAATCCAGTCCTTTAAAAGAGCCTGTGTCTTTCCAGACCTCTCACTTCTGGTCTCAATTATTTCTATTGCCCTTAGTGATGGAATGGGAACTTCCATTTCTGTCAGCTTCCTGGGCCCGGATCCAGAAGTTTTGAGATTCACTGTGCTGTATACGTGTATATTCAGGTATTCTGTTCAGTCTCTAGTGAAGCTGAGGGGCCATCGTCCCACTTGCACCAGCACTTGTAATATCGTCATCAGTGTAGGGGGAACAGTTTACTGCAGGGAGGATCTTGATGGCCCAGAAGATGTGGGGATTTCTCTCTATGCTTGAGTCTCTGATCACAGATATAAGTGTAATGATATGCAGGCCGTGGCCCTTATCCCAGGAAGGATTTCTATTCTATATTCTGCAAAAGAACACTACTGACAATAAACATATGTTGCGGTTATTTTGTGGCAAGGACTAATTATTTTACGTATATTAAATTCTTTCATCCTGCCAGTAACCCTAGGAGGTGAAAGAGAGGTGCTCTTTTTATCATTTCATTTTAGACATATGGAAACTGAGGCACATAGAGAGGGTAAGTAAACTGCTCAAAGTCACTCAGCCACGAACAGAGCCCAGTTTTGGACCCATGCAGTCTGGATCCAGGGTCTGTGTACTCACCTCTGTGCTACATCATCTTTTTGTTTCTTGTTGTTGTCTAGCTTTGAGGTAATTTATCAGTGTTGGCAGGTCTCCAAACCCCAAAAGGACTCCATTTAAAAAAAAAAGCAGTCATATCAAAGGCTTTTTGAAAGCTTAAGTCATGTTCATATATTCACCCCTTAAAGAATTCTCATGAATTACTCAGGTACGAGTCTTCTTCACCAAAGCCAAGAGTGACATTTCCTTAAGCTGAGTGACTGGTGAACCTATTCATAAGTTTACAGATGTGCACAGAGGTGATTTCTGGGAGGGATCTGTGGTTTAGTGACATGACCACTAAACATGGAAACGAGGTTCAAACCCCAGCTGTGGGCCACTGAACTCAGGGTCGAGCCTGGCCCCGGCTACTGTGGGTCCCTGAGCTCTAGTTTCTTCCTCTGCAAGACATAGCGTGAAGGTGGTGTGGATAAAATTACAGGATATAGTGGCCTAGCACCGTCCTTGGCTAAGCCCGAGACTGCTGTGAGCCCAGGGAAAGAGGACTCTAGTAGAGACCCCAGGTCCGGGGTTTTCTCTGCTTCATGTCTGGGGACTCTCCCAAACCTCGACCCTGAGGAGGATAACATAAGTTCAGACAAGGCTCAGGGTTGGCTACATTGGTTTATTGGAAACACAGATCTTGGAAGAGATGAACACAGCAGAGAAGGAAGGGAGATGCTGGGACAGGGTGGGGACTCTGGCCATTGGCCCCACGACAACCCAGAGTGGGGTCTTGGTCCTCCCTGCCCTGGGGTCCCTTCCTGTGGTGGCCAAAGGGACTTTTTTCTAGGGTAGCCTTTCCCAGAGCGGGCGGCAGAACCCAGGAAGAGGGCCTTACGCACAGGCGTGAGGGGCCAGGAGTGGGACGGACCTTTCGAAGTACGAGAGAGGAAGCCTGGGGCTTGCTCCACCCAGAGCTGGGGTGGCGGCGGAGGGGGCGGGGCCAAGCAGGGAGGGCCCTGCCGGGCTGCGGGGGAGAGATGCCCGGGCGGGGCCTGGGTTGGGAGGCCTAACGTTTGCGACAGACGCTGGCGCAGGAACCCACGCCGCAGGAGCTGATGCCGCAGGAGCCCACGCCGCCCGCGCCCAGGCCGCAAGACGTGACGGAATTGCAGGGGCCGCAGGGCGCGCACAGGCCGGTGCTCACCGCCAGGTTCCCGCTGCAGGGGGCGCTGCAGACGCTGCCCGTCACCGGCCGGGAGCCCGACACGCAGAGGTCTCCGCAGACGACCCCGCCGCGGGAGCTGCTGACACCTGCGAACCCCAAAGACTGAGTCAAAATTCTGGGGGACCGAGGGTGCCGCCTCTCCGACTATGACCCTCTCCAAGCATCTTTACAACTCTAGTCCAAAAGAAGTGGCCCTTCCTGCTGTCTGACCCCAAATCCCTCTTCCTGTGATGCCAGCCCACTCATATTTAGGTGTCAGAGAATACACTCCTTCTATCCTTTACAGGAAGCAAGTAAACCCATCCACACAGGGCCTAGGATACTCACAGACATTCACGGACCCAACGCCTTCACACAGTCTGAGAAGGAAAAAGAAAAATGCAACATTAGTGACTGAATCAGAGCTGCCAACAGAGCTCCATAACTTATCGGAGTGGGGTCCACGAGTGGTAAGCAGGAGCGGAGTGTCAGAAGGAAGAGTCCTCAGAATACCCCACCTCAAAGTGATAAGTGATAGGTTTGCCCCAGACCTGGCCATTGCTCAGCCAGGATCAAGGGAAGTATTTGTGTAAAGGGTGGGAATGGGTGGGTAGTCAGGGCCAGGCTGGGATGGTCCTCACCTCTGCTCCTCGCCCTCCAGCAGGCGCCTGTAGGTGGCGATCTCGATGTCCAGGCCCAGCTTGGAGTTCATCACCTCCTGGTACTCCTTGAGCAGGCAGGCCATGTCCTGCTTGGCCTTCTGCAGAGCCTCCTCCAGCCCGGCCAGCTTGCACTTGGCATCAGCGAGGGCTGCCTCGCCCTGCTGCTCTGCCTGGGTCACTGCCGCCTCCAGCTTGGAGTTCTAAAGGCCCAGGAGAGAACAAGGTGGGTTATGGTCTCTCCACACAGCAGGAATCACCCCAGGAACAGGCCTCTCCCCTTCATCACCTGGGGCTCCCTGAGTAACCACAAACTGGGTCTCAAGTCATGCAAGTGGACTGGAGAATGAATGGTGAGATCCAATTGGGCACACACACCACTGCCTGTGGGACACTGGTGGGCCTCAAACAGCTCCTACCTGGCACTTGGCATTCTCGACCTCAGCCGTCAGCCTCTGGATCATGCGGTTCAGCTCATTGATCTCCTCCTTGGTGCGACGCAGCGTCTCCCCATGCCGGATCACTGTGGCCTTGATCTCCTCACACTGGTGGGAAGCAGAGAGGCTCATGTAACTCAGGATGGGATGTACCACCCACTCAGAACAACACGGATGATTTTCAGGTTGCCCAGTGCGCAGCCTGTGAAACTGTAACGGCAGCCTTGTCCTGCCACTATAACCTGAGAGCTGTCTGCACTTCTTTCACCACCTCTAGGAATCAGAATCCCCAGACAAAAGAACTCTTGTTAATGTATACATCCATCCCTTCCATCATGTCTAGAAGGCAGGTGTCCTGGAGCACTCACCTTGCTGCGGTACCAGCTCTCAGCCTCGGCCCGGCTGCGGCTGGCAATGTCATCATACTGAGCCTTGATCTCAGCCACAATGTTGTCCATGTTCAGGTCCCGGCTGTTGTCCATCTTGACGATGACCGAGGTGTCTGAGATGTGGGCTTGGAGAACTCGGATCTCCTGCAGATGGTGAGGCGGGAGGGTGGAAGGGTCTTGTTTACACCACCGCTTCCCCCACCACAGCGTGTACCTGCCTTCTCAGCCCTTCCTGGTCTCCAGCCCTGGCCCCCTCTGACAGCCTCAAGGACTATAACTCCTGCCCCAACCCCTGTCCAACTCTGATCACAGAGCAATGCCCTCTCTTCTAGGCCAACTGCTGCTTTCTGCCCAGACCACAATCACTCACCTCCTCATACAGTCGCCGAAGGAAGTCAGTCTCCTGCCTCAGGGCCTCCGAATTGGCCTCAAGATCTGATTTGCGGAGGTAGGCACAGTCCACATCCTGAGAAGATGAGTCTTTGAGCAAAGAGGACCCCTGGTGATCATCACCTGAATTCCTCTCTCTCCTCACACAGTACATGGAGGTGGGGGGGAAAGGATTCCCTGTGTTCCTCTTCCTGTCTTATCTCCATGCCGCCCTGCCCTGGAGGCATCTCACAACCTCCTCCCCTTTTAAGAACAAATGCCTTGTGCTGTGGAGGTGGACCACTAGCCTTTCACTCCACCTACCTGAGATCTCTTACCTCCCATGTCTCCTTCTTACCCTAAGCTTGCGAGACTGGCTCCCTCGCTCAACCACCTTGACCCCTCCTTGTTTCCCTACAGTCCTCCAAAACTCTACCTGGCCACTGTTGGCTCTGCTCCATCCTCCCCCTAGACCCTGGGACTGTGCTCCCAGTCTTAACCAGACTCCTGAGACACTAGACAGGACACCATCCCTCAAGAGAGAGACTGAAGCTTACAATGCCTCCATGGGACCCCAGCCGCAGACTATCAACTCTGAAGCAGCACAGAACATCCAGAGATCAGTTCAGTCATACCCCTGCATCAGGTCAGGGTGCTAGTGAATTTTACAAGGTTACTGCCCTTGTCAAAGCCTTGAATGTGCCTTTGATGACCTGGTCTATGGAAATTTCCCATCCTGACTCGGCAAGGTCACTACACCCCACAGGGAGGCTGAGAACATAGATCTTCCCAACAAGAGCATGTCATTCTGATATCCCTCATGTCTAGCTTCCCAATCCCATGTTACTCACCTTCTTCAGAGCCACAAACTCATTCTCGGCTGTTGCTCTCAGAGCAACTTCCTCCTCATACCTGTGGGAAGAGGACAGAGGGAGGCCACCACCTTACAGGAGTGAAGGGAACAACACTGGGGACCTCCCCATACAGCCAGATCCCTGGCAGCCCTGCTGGGTCCTCCCTGGTTGGACTTGGGGTGTGTCTGTGATTCTCTCTCTGCTTGGAATTGAGGGATCCAGGGGGTGACTCTTCTGGAACCTCACAGCCCTGCCGCCCAAACTGCTCTGAGGTCACCTCTGGAGGAAAATAAGGACTCAGCACCAGCCAGGAGTGGACAGCAGCCCCTCTGGGACACTGCAGCCCCAGCCTCTCCCCACCTGGGTGTCCAACCTAGCTCAGCTGGGGGAGGACCTATGAATCTCAGGGGCCATCTGCATTAAAGCAACCTAGACAGTGGGACACCCGGAGACCCAGCACCTGGCAGCCCCTAAAGACAGAGACTCATATCACATCCAGGGGCTACAGGTGGGAGCCTGAAGGGCCAGGCCTGGGAGAATGCAGAAGCCTCCTCCCCACAGAGCACAGGGCACTGTTGCTGGGTGATCAGGCTTCCAAAAGAGAAGCCTGAAGGAGAGAGAGACCTCCTAGGGAATCATGGCCCTACTCATAGGCATCTGAGCAATGACTGCCTGATGGGAAGATCCTGCTGCATACCACCAACTTGCCCTGCATGGTCACATCCCCTTCTGTGAAATGCTTCAGTCTCATCCAGTGGGTTGAATCCATGTCCATCTCCTGTGCCCAACATCACCCCCAGCCACACTCACCTCTTCTTGTAGCCCTCCAGCACCTCCTGCAGGCTGTTGAGCTCTGAGGACAGCCTCCCGCTGTCAGCCTCTACACACTCAGCCTCCCGCCTCAGTGTCTCGATGTAGCCATTGAACAGGGGCTCGAGGTTGCTCTCGCAGCACTGGCGGTTCTGGTAGAACTGTAGCTTGGTCTCCAGCAGCTTGTTCTGCTGCTCCAGGAAGCGCACCTGCCATTTGGGGTGGGAGGAGGGGTCAGATGGCTCCTACTGCCCCCAAACCTATTTGGGGGATGGAGAGGCTTGGGGAGGGTCCTGATTGCTTCAAGGTAAACTTCAAAACCATTACTTTTTCTGACAAAGGTCCATATAGTCAAAGCTAAGGTTTTTCCAGTCGTCATGTATGGATGTGAGAGTTGGACTTTAAAGAAGTCTGAGTGCCAAAGAATTGATGCTTTCTAACTCTGGAGATGGAGACTCTTGAGAGTCTCTTGGAGTGCAAGTAGCTCAAACCAGTCAATCCTGAAGGAAAGCAACCCTGAATATTTATTGGAATGACTGATGCTGAAGCTGAAGCTCCAATATTTGGCCACTTGTTGTGAAGAGTTGACTCTTTGGAAAAGATCCTGATGCTGGGAAAGACTGAGGGCAAGAGGAGAAGGAGGAGACAAAAGATGAGATGGTCGGATTGCATCACTGACTCAATGGAGATGAGTTTGAGCAAGCTCTGGGAGATGATGAAGGATAGGGAACTGGTGTGCTGCAGTCCATGGGGTCGCAAAGAGTTGGACAGGACTGAGTGACTGAACAACAACAACCCAAACCAAGAGCTCAGCAGAGATTAGACAGAGGGGACTGTGAAAGACAAGGCGACTTCTGGATTTCAAGATAGTAATCATGTTTGGATTTTCCATATTAGGGTGAGAGCAAGGGGTTGGGAAAGATCATTTCCTCCTCAGGTCAACTGAGTTATCCTGACCTGCTGAGTCTAGATGGCATGTGGTCGGGAGCCAAGTAGAGCTCTTTTTGCATTTGACTGCCCCATCAGTGCCCAGTCCAAGTTTAGTATGGGTGGGTTCAGGAAAGGTGTGATCAAGGACACCCACTCAAAGGCTGAACTGTGGTTCAGACACATGTGGCTATTTAAATCCTATATCTTGTGTGCATTTCTTGAGTCTTGTTTGCATGTATGCTTTCTTCTCTGACATATGGTTCCAAGCCTTGTCCTTGTCTGTGTGTAGGGACCCTGCCTGTCTGGACAGAGGTTGTATGTAGTAACAGTGCTCTAATCAGGATCCTCTGCTCTAGACTCATCTCTCTGGTCTGTCTGTGCCCTGGAAGTGTGTCCATCTCCTCCATCAACTTGGGGCTCACCTGGACCACATGTCTCTTGCCCCCCTTGACTAACCCTTGAGTGCCCACCCAGAAATGGAAGGTTCAGGAAGGGTGTGACCAAGGACACCCACCTTGTCGATGAAGGCAGCGAACCTGTTGTTGAGACACTTGATCTGCTCCTTCTCCTCTTGCTTCACGCACTGCGCATTGGGGTCGATCTCTAGGTTGAGGGGCGTGAGGAGGCTCTCATTGACTGACACGGTGGTGATGCAGGGAGGGCTGAGGCCGCCCACGCCGCCGGAGCGGTACCCGAAGCTGCGGCCGAAGGAGCCAGCGCGGAAGCCCCCGCAGACGCTGCGGCTGCCGAAGCCCCCTGTGAGGCCGCGGTAGCAGGAGATGCCGCGGTAGGGGGCGGCCGTGATGCAGCAGCGGCCGGGCCGGGGTCCGCAGGCGGAGACGCAGCTGAAGGCGCGGCCACGGAATCCTGATCCGCAGGTCATGATTCTTCTGGAGGTGTAGGTTGCAGAGGACAGGAGAGGTGAGCTGGAGTCTTGTGGAAACTCCAATGTCCTCCTCAGAGAGCCGGGGTCCTATTTATGCTCAGGTCGGAAGGGGCTTGGCTATGCAGATGCGGTTGTGGCATGTGTGCTTTATGGGCTTGTATGGCTAGCTGAGGTCAACGCCTCTCTAGAATGTGCTTTAATAGCGGCCCGCACCCTCCTCTGTGTAAAAGATGCCAGTCCCTGGGCTGTAAGGGACTCAGCATGTTTCATCTTCAAAGTGCCTTGCCAGCTGGGCATGCAGTCATCTGAGGAGATTGGAAAGAGAAGGGCAGGGCAGGAGCGTGGAGGGAGGAGAAGGGAAACCAGAAGTGGTAGAAGCAGGTGACCTGTGTGTGTGCAGGTGTGAGTGGGGGGCCTAGAGAGACTGGGGTGTTAGCAAATAACTTCTGGAAGTTTCCATCCCAGTAGTGGGCAAGGCCCTATTGTTACATAAAGCTGTATTTTCCCAATCTCCAGAGAGTCCAGTTGGCTGCTGAAAAACATCTGACTTTTCCTGCCATGACAGCAGTCAGCAGATTATTAAATATTTGTGTTTTATGTTTTCTTTCACTTTTATTATGAGAATTTTCAAAATTAGGAAAGTTGAAGAAATGGTACCTGTATAACAAACACCCTGATGTATTCCATCCAGGTACCCACATTCAAGAGTTATTAACATTGTGGCATATTTGCCTTCACATTTGCCCAGTTACTTGATGATTACAGAAAGCATAGCATGGAACCCTTAAATACTTTAGCGTGCATTTCTTAAGAATAGAGACAGTACCATTTTTCACATGCAAGAATAATTCCAAAAAATCATTTACTATCCATTCATATTAAAATTTCCTAACTGTTCTATGATTTTTAAAAATAGGTTTTCTTGATTTAACTTATGGCTATATCTCTTATATTTTCTATACACTTAAAATTAACTCTTGAGCTGGGCTGTTCAACATGGTAGCCAACAGACACATGTGGCTATTTAAATTAGTTAAAATTAAATAAATTAAAAATCTAGTCTTTCAGTCACATGCCATGCATGAATAGAAGCTACATTATTGACAGCACAGAAACAGAACATTTCCACCATCACACCAGTGTCTTTCAGATAGTGCTGGTCTGGAGGCTTGATTGGGTTTAACTGAAACATTTTTGGGCAGCATACATCATAAACAATGCTTTATAACTCTTACTGTATCACCCCAGAAAGCACAATCAAGTTGTCCTGTTACTGGTGATGCTAAATCAGATCACTTGAGTATGTTTTCCCCTTTACAATTAGAAAGATCTCTGTAGGGCAATATAGGTTCTATTTCTTTTTACTGGCCACCTACCCTGTTACCAACACTATATGCCATAAATGATCTCTAATTCTCACATCCACCATATGAAGTAGGTATCATTATCCCTATTTTACAGATGAGGAAACTGAGCCTTGGAGAGGTTAAATAACTTGCCCCAAACCTCCCAGCTATTAAGAAGTGGAACTGAGGAGATGCCAAGCCTTCCCACCTATAGGTTATGACAACCCTTGGATTTCCTAGTCCTTGGAGACTTTCAAGAGGGTGGAGAAACTTATTGGGAGAGGGCTTCTGTGGATATAGGGCTCCTCTGGTGGCTCAGTGGTAAAGAATCCTCCTGCCAAGGCAGGAGACTTGGGTTCGATTCCTGGGTCAGGAAGATCCCCTGAAGAAGGAATTGGCAACTTACTCCAGTTTTCCTGACTGCAAAGTCCAATGGACAGAGGAGCTCTGACGACTTACAGTTCATGGCGTCACAAAAGAATCAAAAATGACTTAGCAATTAAATAACAACAGCAATCTGTGGATAGAGGACTGAGGAGAGCCAGTCTAAGAAAAATGGGCAGAGTCAGGGGGTGCTGGAATGGTTGGAACCAGGAGGGCCAATGGGCATGCGTGTGACACAGGGCAATGAGAGGCAGAGGAGAGGAGATCTGCAGGACCCTGTGGCTGAGAATTGAAGGAAAGGGATGGAGAATAGCAGTTTTAGCTATTTGCTTGTGTCTGGTATGTTGTAAGTACCTTGATAAGATGATACTGTGTTCTACATACATGAAACACCCCATTCCAATAGAGCAAGACTAGAAAAATGATCCCGTAAAAGTACAGGGGTTTGTTTTAAATGGATGGGAAGAAAAGAGAAGAGAAACACTGCAGCTGGCAGCCCCTGGTAGCTGGTGTGCTGTAGGGGCAAAGGGCAGGCAAAGCAGCTTAGGGCAAGAGGTGAGGGGGCTGGTAGGAAAGAGGAGGAAGGAGGAGAAGAGACTAGTACGTCCATGTAGAACATTCAGGAACGAGGACTTGCAGTAGGATGGACATGGCGTCCTGGACCATGTCAGCAATCTGGCCCTCCCAGAGGAGGGTGTGGCTCCTGATGTCACTTTATGTGTTTGGGGACCTGGGCCGGCTCTTCTGAGGCCCTTTATGCCCTCGTCCGCCACTCTGGGCACTGCCCACAATGGAGCTGTGGTGCTTCCAGTCAGCCAGCTGGCTGGGTATTCCAAGGAGAAGCCCTGTGAGTCAGAGTGCAGCTCACACACACTTTGCCTTTTCTACTAGTGTAACTCCCTATAAAAATGACGCGCATAAACATAAGCTAATTACTAATGGCTGGTCTTTGCTAAGCAATTTGAAAGAAGCAATTTAAACCAGGATATAAAAAATTCAAATGTGACACCATTTCATTTAACTCAGGTATTACTAATGGCTGCTAATTTTGAAGACCTAAAAAGACATTGTATCTGTAGGTTTTCTTGGAGTGAAAAAAGCTCTTGGTGAGGGAAGGGGAGAAGGGAGGGGAAAGGATTGGCAGAATGACTACTGTGTGGTCTTAGCTCTGGCAACAGGAGCTTTTGACATTTTGGACTGTAGTCTGCCAGGCTCCTCTGTCCATGGAATTTTTTCAGGCAAGAATACTGGAGTGGGTTGCCATTCCCTTCTTCAGGGGATCTCCCTGACCCAGGGATTGAACCCATATCTCCTGTATCTCCTGAATTGCAGACTGATTCTTTACCCGCTGAGCCATCAGGAAAGTTAACATTGCTTTTATTGTGAAATATACCACCCCTACAAAAGAATGTATAGGTGGTATGCCTACCACCTGTGGGAAGAAATAGAACATATGTATAACTTAGGAACTTCCTCTGAACCTCATTTTCACTGCACCCACTTCCTTTCTGAACCAGGATGGTTCTCTGGGATTTTGTGTTGAATGATTCCTTTGCTTTTCTTTAGTTTAAGGACCAAGGGATGCATCTCTAAACCATATATTCCAGTTTTTGAACTTCATATAAATGGAATCATATTGTGTGTATTCCTTTGTTCAAAGTTGCTTCCTGTAGCTGTATTGTGTTCATGTTCACTGTGGATTGTACTCTCTGTAAGAATATGTCACAGTTTATTCATCTTTCCACCTCCAAGGCCTTGTGGCTGTTCCCAGAGTGTATTATGAACAGATCTGCCATGAACATTATTTCCCATGTCTTCTGGTATATCTGTACAAGTTTTTCTAGGGTATGTGGTTATTAAAATAATTATTCAGGTAGCATATGCTTAGTGTAGAAACCTATTTATGAACAGTCTTCCAAACTTACAACAACGTCTGTTGATGTTCAATTTATTTCATAGTAGATACTATACTGACTGCCTAACTTGCATTAATGTGTTTAATTTTTACAAATTGCCCTTTGATGCTAGTGTTATTATTCTTGTTTTATAGATGATGACACTGCGGACTAGAGTGTCAAGAGATTTGCTCAGGTTGTAGTTACAGGCAGAGCTGGCATTCAGAGCCTGGTGTATTTGATCACAATGGAAAAGCTTGATAGTAGTCCTGTCCATCCACTGTCTTCCATCACTAAAACATCACATGGTACATGGTACATTCACACACACTCACTATTCCTCTCCCTCCAGTACTTCTTTTGGGTCCTTCAGCATGCTCTCAGGGTGCAGGACCAGAGGATAAGGAGAGCTCACTCTTATTTGTTGTGAGCTTCCAATTCCAAGGGAAAAGCTGTACGTATACCCAGATCATGAACAAAAATGCAAACCCTGCAGCATACCAATGGGTACAAACATTTGGTTCATGGCTATATTCCAAGGACTTGGCACACAGTAGGTGCTCAGTAAATACTTGTTGCGTGAATGAAATGAATCCCAGATGCACATTAGGTGCTGAGTAATGGAGCCATCAAAGCTTGATGGTTAATTATGCAAAGCTTGTTCTGGTTAAGATGGGGTGGGGACCAGATGAAGCAGACCGGATGGCGGCCATTCCTAAGGGAGATGTGTATAAGAGACAGCCCCCAGCCACACTCACCTCTTCTTGTAGCCCTCCAGCACCTCCTGCAGGCTGTTGAGCTCTGAGGACAGCCT
>SJYT01061954.1:221358-291249 GCA_006410635.1 Cephalophus harveyi
ATTCCTAAGGGTGGGGGTGGGGTGGGGAGAGGTTCTTGGCTGGGGCCTGAAGGAAAGATGAAGTGAGTGGATGCGTCCTTTACCAAAGCAAACTCCTCAACCTGAGTGATGATGGGAGAGGAAGGGAAAGGCAGACAACAAGGCAAGAATTCTGAAGGCCATGGGCCAGAGATGGGGTAGGGTTGAGGAGAGAGAAGTGGATGGAAGGTAGTTTTCTAGAGGAAAGGAGGAAGAAAGATGCTCGCTTTTAGATTACTACTCTCCAGGGCCACTTGGAAGAAGGATGGAGACTGACTGGGGTGAGGAGAATGGCATGGAAGGGAGACTGGGGGAGACAGAGGGGAGAGCAGGGAAGTGGAAGACAGTGGAGGAAAAAGAAGGGCAAGACCATGGGAGAATAGTGGGGGGACACTCCATGGTGGAAGAGCAGAGGAGGTTCATGGGGGAAGGGGCACAGGTCTAGACCTACCTAGAGGGTAGGCTCCAGGTCTAAAGAAATGAGCCCTTATGGGGCAGGGACATGGGCTGGGGGAGGTGCAGGGGCTCAGCCAGGTTGGTGGGAATGGACCTCACCAAGGGTGGAGCTCCTGAGTCAGGCTTCCTCCTCTGCCAGATTCTCCAGGACTGCCTTTGGCCCTCCCTCCTCTGATGAGTTCTCATGGACAGTTGGTCACTGTCCCAGGCTGTCTTGGCTGAGGGGCAGAGCTCTGGCACACCTCTTGGATACCTGCAAGCCTAGAGCTTTGGTATCTTCCAGATGTAGAGTTCACAGGCTGCTTCCCAGTCTGCAGCCACGCAGCAGAATGACATGGGCCCTGCTTCAGAGGCCTCTGTCTCCACTGGTTCTCCACTGTCACAGCATCTCATGATCCCTTCCTCTTCTGCAAGGGCCCTCAGATTGCCCCCACTGTCTACTCTCTGAAATACCTCCATGCTCATCTTTTTACCAACACTGTCCCTCCTGCTGCTTTATGAAGCCTGTCCTCACCCTTTCTAGGGATCCATTCATACCTTTCTCATCAGACACACTGTCCCAGAATGGGCACTGTCAACTGGCATTGAGCTCCTGAGGATCTGATGGTATAGCTATAAACAAACTCTCTTCAGCCTTCTGCCTTTTCTCATGAACTTCTGAACTTCTGGGTCTGTCTTCCCTGTCAGATCAGGAGTTCCAGAATCCATATTTCCTTCCTCCTCTTAGTGCTTTCCTCTCTCCTTCCAAACTTAAGATAGGGTTCAGCATATTGCAGGGGTACATCAATTACAAAATTCTTGAATCTAACAACAAGATGTTACCTTGTCTAACCCACCGTCCATCTTGGGACATCTGCTTTGCAACATCCTTCACAGGAGCAGGATGGACTAGAGGGAGTCTTGAAAAAGAACTTCTTAATGTTAAAATTACCTGATTTACCCCTTCTCTCCACGCATCCCTTGAAACAAGATCTACTTGGGCTAAAAGAGGAGGCTCTGATCTCCAGATATAAAGGTCTTTTGATTCACCCTGTCTCCACAAACATGATGGCCACTCCAGAATAAAGAATGTTTCTCTTTTACATAAAGCTCCCCTAAATGGGAGACATAATGCAAGCTCCTTAGGAAGGCATGACTATTTGCCCTCCTTCTGACAAGTTTTTCTTCAAATCCAACTTCCATCTGTCCAGCCACAGTGGAAGTCCTGCCCTCTTTAGAGTTCCATTATACTTGGATGGATTGTCACCTCAACCCCATGATATCCCTGGGCTACTGGTCAATCAGGAGGTTTTGGAATTAGGCAAAAAAAAAAAAAAAAAAAAAAAAAATCACCATTAGGCAAGGTGAATGAGCATGTCATTGATTTGTGGCTAAAGATTTCTGATGGTCTGTTAAGGCCAAATAAGGAACACAAATTTATCAATTATAACAGATAACAGACTTTTTGGACTGTACAAGCTTTTCTTTTCACCCAGTAGAGTAGTTACCTGAGGATTGGTGACACTTTCCCTTTGCCTAAGAAGAGAGATTCTCATTGGGCCTTCCCTCGGGTAGTTGGGCTTGACGATGGACCTTTGATTTGGGGTTCTTTTTCAGGAGAAAGGAAAGGTCTCCAGTTCTGCTTGCCCCTAAGACTAACCCCATGGTAGAATAAGAGTTGATAACATTTATTGAGCACTTGCTATGTGCCAGCTGTTGTGTTAAGAATTATCCATGTATTTTAAAATTTAATCTGTCTATTCTGCCTGCAATGTGGGAGACCTAGGTTTGATCCCTGGGGTGGGAAGATCCCCTGGAGAAGGGAAAGGCTACCTACTCCAGTATTCTGGCCTGGAGAATTCCATGGACTGTATAGGCCATGGGGTCACAAAGAGTAGGACATGACTGAGCAACTTTCACTTCATTTCACTTCATTATTCCTTTAAGATAGGCATCATTAGTGGGTATTTTACATATGTGGTTTAGTAATGTAGGTAGGTATATTCCATCAAACCTGCTGATATATCCACAGCAGCAGCAGTAGCAACAACAATAATAACAGATATCTCTACCTCTCCATCAAACCTGACATTATAACTGCAGCAGCAGCGACACCTACCACTATGATTACATCTTTAAGAATGTGTCAGGCTCTATTTTAACTGCTTGACATGAATTAATCCTTTTAATCCTTATAAAAACTATATGAGGTAGGTAGCATTACCCCTATTTTACAAATCATGAAATGAGATAGGGAGAAGTTAAGAAATTGCCTGAAGTTACATAGCTAGAAACTGGCAGCGGTGGACTTTGAAACTAGGGAGTTTGGACTCTGGATCTGTGTTCTTAACTGATAAGCCATGTATTTAAACTTTTTAGTTCCAATTAGAGTAAGAAATAATTTTTCATAGTGATTAAGCACACACATACGTACATATCACATACTATTGAAATAAAAGATCCTGAAATGTTTTTATTATGTATGCTACACACTCTGATGTTTTCTACTATATTCTGCTCTACTTGATTTGTCCTAACCTGTTTCATTAAAATTCTTGTTGCTTCTGTGGGTCATGATGTGAACTCTGAGAAAATGCAGTCCCAGAGCCTCTTGCTTCTTAATGATTACAACAAAGCACATCTGCACAGTGCTCTGGAGTTACTGAGTGCATGCACATCTCTGTAATTCTCCAAGGCAGCCCTGGGAAGAAGACGCTTAATCCATTTCCCAGAGGAGTGAACTATCTTGCCCCCCTAGATCACACAGAGCTAGTCATGGAAGAGTCCTGGTTCCTACCCAGCCTTTTAGGTTCAAGAACCAATCTAACTATGTTGGATGGATGGCACACACCAATATGGATTTGTTCTGACAATATGGATTAGTATCTTCCAATGCTATTGACAAATTGCTGTAAAGAGAAGGATGTTGCAGGGTTGTTAGAACATGGAAAGCAATACAGGATTAAGGGGGTGATAGCAGGGGGCTGGATGCTCCCCCTATATGGCTCTGTCTAGAAAGATTCCCTTGTATTCTGAGCCAAAAGCTATAAACACTTATAATAGCTGTGTCTACCCCAGTCCTTCTGGGCCCTGGAGAAATCATGGAGCCTGGAGGTGAAATCGAGACAGGCTATCCTTGCTTGGGGCTTTGTTGGAAATGGTTGGGCATTCTGGAGACCGCTGAGCCAAGGTGTGCCCCCTTAGGCCTCATGGAAGACTCTGTGGGAGGGAGTGCCTGCTCTCAGCGCAGGCTGACAAATAAGGTCTAAGAAGTGGACTTGTCAGGTGCAAGTGGAGGTGGATGTATGTGTGTATGAGCACGTATGAGTATGTGTGAGATTGTTGATGGGAAGTCCAGCATGTGTGTGTGTGTGCAGGTGTGAGAGAGAGAGATAGAAACAGAGAGAGACGAGATACAGAGAGTTGGCTGATGGGTGCAGGTGAGGAATCTGGGAGCAGGTGTGGGAGGCTTTGGTGCTGTAAAAACAGCCATCCCTGTGAGGGAAATCACGGAGCGATCTCAAGTTCGCCATCTGTTGATGTTACGCTCTCCCAGTGTTGCAGTGTCGATGTGATCAGCACCACGGACAGCGGCATGAGCACATCAAATGGGTGGTACGGAAGAAGCCGCAGCCCCGCCTTCCCCCGCCCTCCTTTCCAACGTGAGTCACTCCTCCCCTATCCTCAAAAACCTTTCGCCACCTGTGTATGAGGAGGTTGGGGTGGGGTGAGGAGAGGTGAGCTGGCCCTTTGAGGACAAAAATTGTGCAGTTTAGGGTAAAAGGCCATAAACATCTGGCAGCATCTGGCACCCAATTAAGCACATTAAGGAAGGAGCAACAGCAGCTAAACAACCCAAGCCCATAAACATGTCTAATTGCTCCTAACACGTGGATACATCAGGCTCCTCACATATATAAAGGCCCAATGATGTCCAAGAAGTGAACACCTCGTCCACTAGCCCTCCATTAGGCCATCTGCCTCCTGAGAGCCTCCCGTACCCCAAAGAAGCACCATGACTTGTGGATCTTACCGTGCTCTCCCAGCATTCAGCTGCGTCTCCGCCTGCGGACCCCGGCCCGGCCGCTGCTGCATCACGGCCGCCCCCTACCGCGGCATCTCCTGCTACCGCGGCCTCACAGGGGGCTTCGGCAGCCGCAGCGTCTGCGGGGGCTTCCGCGCTGGCTCCTTCGGCCGCAGCTTCGGGTACCGCTCCGGCGGCGTGGGCGGCCTCAGCCCTCCCTGCATCACCACCGTGTCAGTCAATGAGAGCCTCCTCACGCCCCTCAACCTAGAGATCGACCCCAATGCGCAGTGCGTGAAGCAAGAGGAGAAGGAGCAGATCAAGTGTCTCAACAACAGGTTCGCTGCCTTCATCGACAAGGTGGGTGTCCTTGGTCACACCCTTCCTGAACCTTCTATTTCTGGGTAGGCAGTGAAGGGGTAGTCAAGGGCAGTAGAGATGTGGTCCTTCCAGGTCCCAGTGTGATTGATGAAATGGACACACTTCCAGGGCACAAACAGACCAGAGAGATGAGTCGAGAGCAGGGGCTCCTGAATAGAGCACTGTTATTATATACGACTTCTGTCCAGACAGGCAGGGTCCCCACAGACAAGGACAAGGCTTGGAACCATATGTCAGAGAAGAAAGCATACATGCAAACAAGACTCAAGAAATGCACATAAGATGTAGGAACAGGACCACAGTTCAGCCTTCAAGAATTTGTCCTTGATCACACCTGTTCTGAACCTCCCCCCCCCACCCCACCCCATGCCCAAGTCCCGGCTGGGCACTGATGGGGCAGTCAAATGCAAAAAGAACTCTACTTAGCTCCTGATCACATGCCATCTAGACTCAGCAGGTCAGGATAACTCAGTTCACCTGAGAAGTGAATGATCTTTCCAAACACCTTACTCTCACCCTAATATAGAAAATACAAACATGATCACTACCTTGAAATCAAGTCAAATGCAAAAAGAACTCTACTTAGCTCCTGATCACATGCCATCTAGACTCAGCAGGTCAGGATAACTCAGTTCACCTGAGAAGTGAATGATCTTTCCAAACACCTTACTCTCACCCTAATATAGAAAATACAAACATGATCACTACCTTGAAATCCAGAAATTGCCTTGTCTCCCACTGTCCCCTCTGTCTAATTTCTGCTGAACTCCTGGTTTTGGAGTTTACTATAAAGCAATCAGCACACTTCCCAATCCCCTCCATCCCCCAAATAGGTTTTGGGGCAGTAGGAGCCATCTGACCCCTCCTCCCACCCCAAATGGCAGGTGCGCTTCCTGGAGCAGCAGAACAAGCTGCTGGAGACCAAGCTACAGTTCTACCAGAACCGCCAGTGCTGCGAGAGCAACCTCGAGCCCCTGTTCAATGGCTACATCGAGACACTGAGGCGGGAGGCTGAGTGCGCAGAGGCTGACAGCGGGAGGCTGTCCTCAGAGCTCAACAGCCTGCAGGAGGTGCTGGAGGGCTACAAGAAGAAGTGAGTGTGGCTGAGGGTGATGTTGGGCACAGGAAATGGACATGGATTCAACCCACTGGATGAGACTGAAGCATTTCACAGAAGGGGATGTGACCATGCAGGGCAAGTTGGTGGTATGCAGCAGGATCTTCCCATCAGGCAGTCATTGCTCAGATGCCAATGAGTAGGGCCATGATTCCCTAGGAGGTCTCTCTCCTCCTTCAGGCTTCTCTTTTGGAAGCCTGATCACCCAGCAACAGTGCCCTGTGCTCTGTGGGGAGGAGGCTTCTGCATTCTCCCAGGCCTGGCCCTTCAGGCTCCCACCTGTAGCCCCTGGATGTGATATGAGTCTCAGTGTCTCTCGGGGCTGCCAGGTGCTGGGTCTCTGGGTGCCCACTGTCTAGGCTGCTCTAATGCTGATGGCCTCTGCTCTAATGCTGATAGGTCCTCCCCCAGCTGAGCTAGGTTGAACACCCAGGTGGGGAGAGGCTGGGGCTGCTGTCCACTCCTGGCTGGTGCTGAGTCCTTATTTTCCTCCAGAGGTGACCTCAGAGCAGTTTGGGCAGCAGGGCTGTGAGGTTCCAGAAGAGTCACCCCCTGGATCCCTCAATTCCAAGCAGAGAGAGAATCACAGACACACCCCAAGTCCAACCAGAGAGGACCCAGCAGGGCTGCCAGGGATCTGGCTGTGTGGGGAGGTCCCTAGTGTTGTCCCCTTCACTGGTAAAATGTGGAGGGGGTCTGGGGAGACCTGCCCTTCCATGATTCTCCTCTCTGCCCTCTTCCCCAGGTACGAGGAGGAAGTTGCTCTGAAAGCAACAGCCGAGAATGAGTTTGTGGCTCTGAAGAAGGTGAGTAACATGGGATCAGGAAGCAGAGCCATGAAGGATTTCAGAATGACAGGCTCTCATTGTGGAGAACAATGGTCTCATCCTCTTTGGGGAGCAGTGACTTTGCCAAGTCAGGATGGGAAATTCCCATAGACCAGGCCATGAAAGGTGCATCCAAGGCTTTGGCAAGGGCAGTAACCTTGCACAATCCACTAATACCTTGCTCTGAAGCCGGGGTATAGCTGAATTGACCTCTGGATGTTCTGTGGTGTTTCAGAAGTAGTAGTCTGTGGCTGGGATTCCGTGGAGGCATGGTAGCTTCAGTCTCTCTGCAGCTCATCCCTCTCTCTGAGGGATGGTGTCCTGTCTAGTGTTTCAGGAGTCTGGTTGGAGGAGGGGCACAGTCCCAGGATCTAGGGGAGGATGGAGCAGAGCCAACAGTGGCCAGGTGGAGTCTTGGTGGACTATAGGGAAACAGGGAAAGGTCAAGGTGGTTGAGCAAGGGAGCCAGTCTGGCAGGCTTTTTGGTACAGGGAAGGGGAAAAAGAGAGCTGAAAAGTAAGAGGTCTCAGGTAGGAAGGGTGAAAGGCTGGTGGTTCATCTCCAAGGCACAAGGCATTTGTTCTTAGAAGGGGAGGAGGTTATGAGATGCCTCCAGGGAAGGGCAGGATGGAGATGGGACAGGAAGAGGAACACAGGGAATCCTTTCCTCCTCACCTCCTTGTAATGGGTGAGAGGAGAGAGGAATTCAGGGTGATGATGACCACCAGGGGTCCTCTTTGCTCAAAGACTCCTCATCTTCCCAGGATGTGGACTGTGCCTACCTCCGCAAATCAGATCTTGAGGCCAATTCGGAGGCCTTGATTCAGGAGATCGACTTCCTTCGGCAACTATATGAGGAGGTGAGCGATTGTACCCCTGGCAGAAACCAGGATCTGGAAGAGAGGGTGTTGGTTTGGGGTCGGAGTTGGACAGGAGTTTGAGCAGGAGCTTCAGTCCCTGAGGCTGTCAGAGGGGGGCCTCTGGGAGGCCCAGGGAGATCGGGAGGGCTGAGAAGGCTTCTACACACTGTGGTGGGGGAGGCCAAGATGTAAACAAGACCCTTCCACCCTCCCGCCCCATCATCTGCAGGAGATCCGAGTTCTCCAAGCCCACATCTCAGACACCTCGGTCATCGTCAAGATGGACAACAGCCGGGACCTGAACATGGACAACATTGTGGCTGAGATCAAGGCTCACTATGATGACATCGCCAGCCGCAGCCGGGCCGAGGCTGAGAGCTGGTACCGCAGCAAGGTGAGTGCCCCAGGACACCTGCCTTCTAGACATGATGGAAGGGATGGAGGTATACATTAACAAGAGTTCTTTTGTCTGGGGATTCTGATTCCTAGAGGTGGTGAAAGAAGTGCAGACAGCTCTCAGGTTATAGTGGCAGGACAGGGCTGCCATTACGGTTTCACAGGCTGTGCACCGGACATCTGTGGTGTCTTGAATGGGTGGAATGTCCTGTCTTGAGCTTCATAAGCCTCTCTGCTTCCCACCAGTGTGAGGAGATCAAGGCTACGGTGATCCGACATGGAGAGACCCTGCGTCGCACCAAGGAGGAGATCAATGAGCTGAACCGCATGATCCAGAGGCTGACAGCTGAGGTCGAGAATGCCAAGTGCCAGGTAGGAGCTGTTTGAGGCCCACCCAGGTTCCCACAGGCAGTGTGTGTGGCCAGCTGGATTTCACCATTCATGCTCCAGTCCATTTGCATGACTTGAGACCAAGGCTGTGGTCACTCTGGGTGATCCAGGTGATGAAGGGGAGAGATTCCTGCTGTGTGGAAAGACCATAACCCACCTTGTTCTTTCCTGGGCTTTTAGAACTCCAAGCTGGAGGTGGCAGTGACCCAGGCAGAGCAGCAGGGCGAGGCAGCCCTCGCTGATGCCAAGTGCAAGCTGGCCGGGCTGGAGGAGGCTCTGCAGAAGGCCAAGCAGGACATGGCCTGCCTGCTCAAGGAGTACCAGGAGGTGATGAACTCCAAGCTGGGCCTGGACATCGAGATCGCCACCTACAGGCGCCTGCTGGAGGGCGAGGAGCAGAGGTGGGTACTGTAGCCAAATTTCTCTCCCAGCCCTGCCTGGGTTCTCATCATGTGGTGTCCCTGACTTTCCTACTTGACATAGCTCCCCATCCTGAAACTGGACAGGTAATTTGAGTAATTTCTTTAGGTATGTTTCTAGCCCCATTTCAGTTTCTCATGCCTACTTAAGTGCTGATCTGGGATTGGTGCCTTTGCAAATCTGTTTCTCACAGCCCAGAGTCAAGGTTATAGTAATTGCTGTTCCTGAGGAGCCCTGTCTGGGCTAGGTCGCCTTCCTTCAGTAGTGAGTCTTCTCTCCTGGCCCTCACTGCACATGCCCCTCAGGGCTCCAACTCTATTCTCAAACTTGGCCCTGGCTCCGCCCTGGGAGTCCAGATTTCCTCCCAGATGACAGCTTCAATAGACGATTTTTATCAACACACACTTATATATTCTAACTATATAGTGCCTTTGCCTAAGTGTTTGTCATTGCAGCAAGTGAAATTAAGGGTAGACAGATAACAGGGACTGGTCCCTTGAAACAGCTGTAGCCTGCTCTGGGCATTTTTACTTGTCGCTTCTTTTGAGTGCAAAGGGAGACCCACTGGTCATTAGCCGTCTATGTTCAGGTGGAGGGCGGCTGAACCGCTTCTGGGAGGACAACAGTCACAGGCTGCATCCTTTGGTTCTTCCCCTGGAAACAGAAGGGTCCATCCCTCTGCCCCAAACACTCTTGGAATGAACTCAGGAGCTTTGCTGTGGATTCCCTAGGAAACATGGGCCTGGGAAGGTAGATTGTGAGCTGCAGACTGTCCTTGTTTCTGAAGCTGATTAAGACAACCCTTTGCTTTGGTCTCTCAGAGGGACTCTGTTTTCCTTAAGGAGACAGCATCGTGTAGGAAGGAAACCCAGGCTGGATGGAGTTAGGTGGCTGGAGTGGCACTGGTTATTTCCTCTTTCTGGGCCTCAGTTTATCCATTTGTTAAGTGAGGGACTAGATGTAGCTACGGAGAAGGCAATGGCACCCCACTCCAGTACTCTTGCCTAGAAAATCCCATGGATGGAGGAGCCTGGTAGGCTGCAGTCCATGGGGTCGCTAGAAGTCGGATGCGACTGAGCGACTTCACTTTCACTTTTCGCTTTCACACAATGGAGAAGGAAATGGCAACCCACTCCAGTGTTCTTGCCTGGAGAATCCCAGGGACGGGGGAGCCTGTTGGGCTCCTGTCTATGGGGTCGCACAGAGTCGGACACGACTGAAGCGACTTAGCAGCAGCAGCAGCAGATGTAGCTAATCTCAGAGTCTGCTCTCAATGTGTTCTAACATCCCATTCATTCATGCAAGTTATTTATTGAGCCAAGCATCATCTAGGGGCACTGTCAATTCTGCAGCAGGGGGGGAAAGAGGATAGACAAAAAAATTCTGTCCTCTGGAAGCCCATGCTTTAGTGGTACCAGTCAGACCAGATTCAGTAATTTAAATCTGCTGCTCCTGGGATACATTTACAAGTCAATCAGAACGGAAGGAAACAGTTGGAGCTACCATTTCCGAAGCACTACCATTCCTGATGGCAGAAATCAGGCACGTACGGGCACACTTTGAGTTCATCCTCGCAAAGTTCAGGGAGTAGATTTTCCCCAGGAGGCTGGCTGTGTGTGTGCTAAGTTGCTTCAGTCCTGTCCGACTCTTTCCGACCCAATGGACTGTAGCCTGCCAGGCTTCTCTGTCCATGGGATTCTCCAGGCAAGAATGCTGGAGTGAGTGGCCATGCCCTCCTTCAGGGCATCTTCCCGACTTAGGGATCGAACCCGCATCTCTTATGTCTCTTGCATTGGCAGGCAGGTAACTTACTACTAGCACCACCTGGGAAGCCCCTAAATCCGAGGTTGCTCAGCTAATAAAGGCTAGAGAAAACCCATACAGTGACCCGAGGCTACCGCTTAATGGCGCCTTTCCGGGGCAAGTGCTCAGAACGAGGGCGGGGGGCCTCACCTTTCACCTTGGCTGTGTGGACCAGAGGCTTTTCAGGGCGCTGACCTTTCTCTTTTCCTTTCCCCGCAGGCTGTGCGAGGGCGTCGGGGCTGTGAATGTCTGTAAGTAGCCCGCCCCTCCCCATTCTCCAGCCGGGTGGTCACAATGCCTTTAGGGAGGGGGCACGTTCGCCGCCCCGCGCCGCCTGGCTGGGGCAGTGTCTGACCGCGTCTCTGCCTGTTCTCCCCGCATTCAGGCGTCAGCAGCTCCCGCGGTGGCGTCGTCTGTGGCGATCTCTGCGCCTCCGGTGCTGCCCCTGCGGTCACCACCAGCGTCTGCAGCGCCCCCTGCAGCGGCAACGTGGTGGTGGGCACCTCCGACGCCTGCGGCCCCTGCTCTAGGGTGGGCGGCAGCATCCTGGGCTGTAAGAAGTGCTAAGGTCGCCTTCCGGCCCAGCCAGGACCTCGCGCCACCGGAACACCCCTTCCGTTGCACCCCCGCCCCCGGGCCGCCCGTGGGCCTGCACAGTCCGCCTTCTCTGCTCCCTCTCTGCTTCCTTTGTGTGCCATCTGCCAGGCACCTGAGCCCCGGGGAAGCTGGGGCGCACCCTGACCTCTTTCTATAGCCTTTCCTAGTAGTCGTTTTGCTGTCTTGAGGATTCATGCCTTCTTCTGCCTTCTGGGTTTTGCTGGATTCATTGGTCCTGCCTGATCCCCTTCACCTAATCTTGGAGGAACGGGGGACAGGCCCTGGAATCTCCCGATCTGTACATCGTGGGGAATCTGCGAGTATGCTGGTACCTGCGGCGTGGAGATGGGGAACACTGGTGGTGGTTTTCCTGTAACTCCTTGAGGGCCGTGCCCTGTGGGAGGGGAGACCATCACCTTTCAAGGATGCCCGCGAAGGCTTCTACGAAGCCAGTGAGTCAACTGCCTGCAAGCTCTTTTGTCTTTGTTTCCCTCTTTGTTTCCAATAAACTAATTGTGGCTAATCAGACCTGGTGCCTCAGAGCCTCATAAATGCCAGGGCCCTCCTGAGACAGGTGCTCCCTGCCAGAGATGTCCTCAGGACCTATCATGCACTCAGTTATTTTTCGTTAGGTGAAAATGATGTGGTAGAAGCTGCCCACCTGGCCTTGAGCCACCGGAGCCTTGAGAAAACGAGAGAAGACCCATGGAGATGGAGAATCCCTCTCTGCCTTGTGTGGTCATGGGTTTCTCTAGACCAGAGATTCTCGACTTCAACACTACTGACATTTTGAGCTAGAGACTTCCTTATTGGGGGGCAAGTATCCTGTGCATTGTAGGATCAGTGATTTGCTCACAGTTACTGAACTAGTAAATGACTGAATCAACGTTCAAACATAGGTTTAACCAACTCTTTAATACATCATTTTACTTAGGGAGTCAGAAGGGCAATAGACAGCTAAAACCTCCCTGTAATCCAATAGGTATCATTATTCCACTTTACAGATGAAGAAGCTAAAATTTAGTGAGAATCAGTGACTTGCCCACTGGCCTCTACCCACTACAGGGCAGTGGTAGTCCACCCTCCCCCAGCTGTGACAACCGAAGCTGTCCCTAGACATGGCCAGATGTGCCCTACGGCTTCTCAACCAGCGTGATCCTTCTGTCAACCTGCCAAGGACATTCCTGGAGGGGAAAAGTACATGAGTGAGGGCAAGAACGAAAGGAAGGCATGAGGGACAACAGCGTGAGGGAGAGGAAGAGCTTCAGGTTGAGGGTCAGGAGAACCAGGCTTCTAATTCAGAGTCCTGACTCTACCATTTCCTAACTGGGTGACTTTGGGCAAGTCGCGTCTGCCCTCTGAGCCTCAGTTTCTTTGGCTAGAGAATGAGGGATGGTGGACACTATTCCTAAGGCTCCTTCTGGCTCCCTAAGTGAAACTGTGTATTTAAAGGAGTTTGGTTAATACAAGCCTATGTTTGAATATTGGTTCAGCCGTTTCCTAGTTCTGTAATTGTTGGCAAGACACTGATTGTCACTGAGCTTTATAGTTTATTCATCTGTAAAATGGAATACTGAGACGTACTGGGTTGTAGGAAGATTTCAGGTATCTATTGCACATAACATACCACTCCAAAATTTAGAGGCTTGAACCATAATGCTTTATTTTTTCTAATGATTCAATAGGCTTACTGGGCAGTTCTTCTACTTTATGTGATGTTGTTTGTGATGCCAGGATGTCTGGAAGGATGCTAGGATGTCCAAAATGGCCTCATTTCACATGGCTGGATTTGGTGCTGGATGTCATGAACAGAGGAGCTTGGCAGGCTACAGTCCATGGGGTCACACAGAGTCGGACACAACTGAATGACTAGCTAGGAGTTCAGCTGGAGCTGTTGGCCAGGACATATAAGTCAGGAGACAATCATTTGAACAGATGAAGTTTAATATAAAGAATTATTTACTGTAATAGGTGATTGAGTCATGAGAGTTTGGCTAGTAAGAAGCAAGAAATCTAAGCATACAGGGGCTGCAGTTATAAGGAGCAGCCCCTACCTCTAGACCTAAGGGAGTATACCCAAGGAAGTGGACCGCAATGCCAAGATCTGGACCTCAGATGCACGGAAAACTAGGGAGACCTGTTCGTGAAGACATGTCTCCACCTCAAAACCACCCGAGGGGGATACTGGAAACTGCTGGCCACAGTATGCTGCTGACCACTGGGCCCTGCAGCAGGAAGGCCATGGCCACACAGGAGAAGTTCCAGAGAAACAGTGGGTGCTGCAGGAGTCTGCCAGGAGGAACCTGAAGCCAGGAAGCAAAGCCCCTTCCTCTTGCACTCTCTCTCCATCACCCTCTACTGACAAAGCTCAATCTTGTTCCAGTAAACAAAGGAAAGTATTTAAAGGGCCCTCTAAATTTTCACAGAGCAGGCCATGACGGGCGAATCTGGAGCTGACAGACAAGGCATTGATAACTGGAGTCCGGGGACTTGGTTCTCCTCCATATGAGCCTTTCTCATATAGCCGCTTGGTGGCTGGCTTCTAAGAAGGAAGGTAGGGAGCAGAAGCAGCCAGGCCTCTTTAGGCTTGAGCTCAGAAGTTCCCTTCCACCGTATTCTACTGGCCAGAGCAGTCACAGGGCCAGCTCAGGCTCAAGGGGAGGGGAAGCAGACTCCACCTTGTTTTGGCTTATATGTGGACATATATAAGAAGAACAGAACGGCCAAGTCTTCTTGGGGACACCAGACCCCACAGTGTGCCCTCTGGTCACAACAATTCATGTCCCTTCCACAAACAACATATGCTAACTCCTGCAAAGATTCCCCCCCAAATTTCATCCCATTATTACATCAGCTGGAAATTCAGGATCTCACTGGTTGGATTAGATTCATTAACACATGAGACTCTTGGGATATGTTTCTTTTGTTGTAGCTCCTCCATTATTACCTACCTCAGGCTGAAGTCTTGTGAATTAAATGACAATTATTTATGTCCACCACACCTATCATGCAATCACCATTGCATTCAGTTATTACAGAATCCTAAATCCCTGGGATGCAGGGTACATCATGATAAACAGTGGACTGGAAGAAACACAAGCTGGAATCAAGATTGCCGGGAGAAATATCAATAAAGAGGATGAGATGGCTGGATGGCATCACGGACTTGATGGACGTGAGTCTGAGTGAACTCCGAGAGATGGTGATGAACAGGAAGGCCTGGCATGCTGCTATTCATGGGGTTGCAAAGAGTCGGACACGACTGAGCAACTGAACTGAACTGAAATCCCTGGGAAGGAGGTGTTACAATCCCAGAGCAGAGTCCAGAGTCACTTCCCCAAAAGATCAGAACTTAAAAGGCCCTTTGTAGACCTTCTGGGGTAGGATAGCCACAATCTGCACTTCTGTTTAGAAAGAGGAAAAATTTGACACAGTGAGAAGTCCTTGATTCGTAACAGTTCTAAGTATAGTCAGGCATTCATTGCTAATTCCTCCTGTTGCAGAGACTGGGAGTGTATCTGATTAGTGCCTAATTTTGCTCCCTGGAATTGGTTCTCCTCTGCCCTTGTCTCTATCCTTTGGAATCTTGGCTTCACCTTCTGTATCATTCTTTCTTTTCCATGATAAACAGCCCATGTGTTCTTAGCCTGCTTCTTGTCTGTAGGAGGTTAGGAGCCCAGAGGTCTCTTTTCACTTTGAATGGTTTCTGTTCCTTGTAGTTAGATCTGCTGCTGCTGCTGCTGCTGCTAAGTCGCTTCAGTCGTGTCTGACTCTGTGCGACCCCATAGATGGCAGCCCACCAGGCTCCCCCATCCCTGGGATTCTCCAGGCAAGAACACTGGAGTGGGTTGCCATTTCCTTCTCCAATGCATGAAAGTGAAAAGTGAAAGGGAAATCGCTTAGTCGTGTCCGACTCCTAGCGACCCCATGGACTGCAGCCTACCAGGCTCCTCCGCCCATGGGATTTTCCAGGCAAGAGTACTGGAGTGGGGTGCCATTGCCTTCTCCAGTTAGATCTGCTATAATTCTTTAAAAATTTTTGTAAGGGCCTCAGGACATGAAGCTCTTACGGAAGTCGAGTGTACAATGTCAGTCCTGCTTGGTCCCTTGAGCTAGTAGCTGGAAGGCAAGTGCATCACCTCCAGAGGCATGGCGGTGTCCCTGGGCTTCCCCCAGGTGGCACCTGGACAACCTCCCAAGGTTATTACAGAATCCTTGCTAAGTCCCTGGGAAGGAGGTGTTACAATCCCAGAGCAGAGTCCAGAGTCACTTCCCCAAAAGGTCAGAACTGAAAAGGCCCTTGTAGAGCCTCTGGGCAGGCCTCAGTTTTTTAATATTGATTTTTATGACAGTATAGTTGTTTCACAATGTTGTATTAGCTTCTAGTGCAGAGGAAAATAAGTCAGCCACACGTAATACATACATATATGTCATCCCTTTTAGATTTCCCTCCCGTTTAGGACGTCACAATGCATGGAGTGGAGTTCCCTGTGCTATACAGTATGTTCCCATCAGCTGTCTATTTTATGCATAGTATCAATAGTGTATATATGTTAATCCAATCTCTCAGCTCCTCCCATCCAACCCTTTTCCCCCTTGGAAGCCATTCATTTGCTGTCTACATCTGTCTCTATTTCTGCTTTGCAGATAAGATTATCTATACCACTTTTTTTAGATTGCACATGTATGCATTGATATACAATATTTGTCTTTCTCTTTTTGACTTATTTCCCTCTGTATGACAGTCTTTAGGTTCATTTTAAAAGATGATGCTTTGAAAGTCCTACACTCAATATGCCAGCAAATTTGGAAAACTCAGCAGTGGCCACAGGTCTGGAAAATGTCAGTTTTCATTTCAGTCCCAAAGAAAGGCAATGCCAAAATATGTTCAAACTACCGCACAGTTGCAGTGATCTCACACGCCTGTGAAGTAATGCTCAAAATTCTCCAAGGTAGGCTTCAACAGTATGTGAACTGTGAACTTCCAGATGTTCAAGCTGGATTTAGAAAAGGCAGAGGAACCAGAGATCAAATTGCCAACATCCACTGGATCATAGAAAAAGCTAAAGAATTTCAGAAAAACATCTACTTCTGCTTCATTGACTATACCAAAGCCTTTGACTGTGTGAATCACAACAAACTATGGAAAATTCTTTTTTTTTAAATTAAATTTATTTATTTATTTGGCTTCTCTGGGTTATGGCACACAGGATCTTCGATCTTCACTGTGGCATGTGGGATCTAGTTCCCTGACCAGGAATTGAACCCGGGCCCCTGCACTGGGAGCTCAGAGTCTTAGCCACTAGACCACCAGGGAAATCCCAGAAAATTCTTAAAGAGATGGGAATACCAGACAACCTTACCTGCCTCCTGAGAAATCTGTATGCAGGTCAAGCAGCAACAGCTAGAACGGGACATGGAACAATGGACTGGTTCCAAATCAGGAAAGGAGTACATCAAGGCTGTATATTGTCACCCTGCTTATTTAACTCCTATGCAGAGTACATCATGGGAAACGCTGGGCTGGATGAAACCCAAGCTGAAATCAAGATGCTGGGAGAAATATCAATAACCTCAGATACCCAGATGACACAACCCTTATGGCAGAAAGCAAAGAGGAACTAAGAAGCCTCTTCATAAAAGTGAAAGAGAAGAGTGAAAAAGTTGGTTTAAAACTCAACATTCAAAAAATGAAGATCGTACTCTCTTCGGCAGCACATATACTAAAATTGGAACGATACAGAGAAGATTAGCATGGCCCCTGCACAAGGATGACACGCAAATTCGTGAAGCGTTCCATATTTTTTAATATACACCCATGGTGGATTCATGTCAATGTATGGCAAAACCAATACGGTATTGTAAAGTAAAATAAAGTAAAAATAAAATTAAAAAAAAAAAAATGAAGATCATGGCATCCAGTCCCATCACTTCATGGGAAATAGATGGGGAAACAGTGATAGATTTTATTTTCTTGGTTTCTAAAATCACTGCAGATAGTGACTGCAGCCATGAAATTAAAAGATACTTGCTCCTTGGAAGAAAAACTATGACCAACCTAGACAGCATACTAAAAAGCAGAGACCATCTAGTCAAAGCTATGGTTTTTCCAGTAGTCATGTATGGATGTGAGAGATGGGCCATAAAGAAAGCTGAGCACCTAAGAATTGATGCTTTTGAACTGTGGTGTTGGAGAAGACTCTTGAAGAGTCTCTTGGACTGCAAGGAGATCCAAACAGTCAATCCAAAGGAATTCACTCCTGAATATTCATCGGAAGGACTGATGCTGAAGTTGAAGCTCCGATACTTTGGCTACCTGATGTGAAGAACTGACTCATTGGAAAAGACCCTGATGTTGGGGAAGAGTGAAGGCAGGAGTAGAACAGGAGGACAGAGGATGAGATAGTTGGATGGCATTACTGACTCTATGGACATGAATTTGAGCAAGCTCTGGGAGTTGGTGATGGACAGGGAGGCCTGGCGTGCTGCAGTTCATAGGGTTGCAAAGAGTAGGGTATGACTAAGAGGCCTATCCATGCCTCTAGACATGACCCAATTTTGTTCCTTTTATGGCTGAGTAATAGTCCGTGGTATATTTGTGCTGTATCTTTATCCATTTCTCTGTTGGTGGGCATTTAGGTTGTTTCCATATTCTGGCTATTATAAACAGTGCTGCTACAGATATTGAGGTGCGTGTGTCATTTTGAGTTGCTGTTTTCTCTGGTTATATGCCCAGTAGTGGGATTGCTAGGTCATATGGTAGTTCTATTTTTAATTTTGTTAAGGGGCCTCCATATTGTTTTCTATAGTGTCTGTACCAACTTACATTCCCACCAACAGTATAGGAGGGTTCCCTTTTCTCTGCCTCCTGTCCAGCATTTATTGTTTGCAGATTTTTAAATGATGGCATTTCTGACCCGTTTGAGGTGATACCTCATTGCAGGTTTGATTTGCATTTCTCTAATGATTAGTAATGTTGAGCATCTTTCCATGTGTTTTTGTTGGCCATATGTATGTCTTCTTTGAATAAATGCCTATATGGTTCTTCTACCCATTTTTTAATTGGGTTGTCTATTTTTTTTTTTTAATTGAACTGCATGGGCTGCTTATATGTTTTGGAGATTAATTCTTGGTTAGTACTTCATCTGCAAATATTTTCTCCTATTCTGAGGGTTGGCTTTTCATTTTGTTTATGGTTTCCTTTGCTGTGCAAAAGCCAGCTCTCAGTTAAGAGGTGTTCAGGGCTCCCAAGTCAGAGCAGGGGAGTGATGAGAGACACTGAGAGATGGGTCACAGCCAGATACACAGGACTGGCACGTCATGGTCAAAAGTCTTGACTTCATCCACTGTCAGATCTGTGTTTTGGAAAGATGCCTCCGGCTGCTGCATAGTGTAGATTGGAAAGGAAGACCAGCAGGTCTCCAACCAAGATGGTGGCAGCCAAAATGTGGATGGTAGCAGCAGCAGAGAGAGGAAAAAGATGGATGAGAGGAATACTTAGGAGGTAGAAAGGAGAGCACTTAGGGGTTATTTGGTTTTGAAGGGGAGAGTTCAGGCCTGGACAGATCATAGAGGCTCAGATTTGGGCAGCTGTGATGATGATCTTGACAGGTGAGGCAGGAGGAGACCCCAGTGGAGCGAATGAGGAATAGTGAGTTCAGCTGGAAGGTCTGTTGGGTTGGAAGAGTCTCTAGGACAGCCAAGTGGAGAGGTCTTGGAGGAACCGGGGCGAGTGGGTCTGAAGCTGGGGAGTGGGGTCAGGGCAGGGGAGAGCCACGGGGACTTGGGCTGGAGGATTTGAACCTGGGAGGATGTTAACCGTGGTGGTAACGGAAGGCAAGGGGTGGAGGTAATTAATTGTCCAGGGAGTGTGCTCAGAGTGGTGAGGGAAGGGCCCTGAGGCATTTTCATGCTTGAGGGTGAGTTTGCCTGGGTGAGGGAAGTGAGCCAGGGAAGAGCTGAGAGCCTGGCCTGCAGAGCAAGGAAGTGGAAGGCCAGAGACACAGAGTTCAAGAGAGGGGAAGGGCGTGAGGGTGATGGGGAGCAGAAGGGGCTTGGGTGAGGAGCCAAGGGACCCTAGACTCCAGGAGGGAGTGAGGGAAGGTTCTGGGTCCTCCAGAGATAGTATGGTAAGCTGGGTAGAAAGGTCAGGGCCTGAGGAAGGACCAGCACTGGGCTTTGGGATAAGGCAAGGCAAAGGCAGACAAGGAAAGGGCCAGTGGGAGGGAAATGGGCGACACAGGAGAGGGGTTACTACAGGCCTGGTGCTTCCAGAACGGGGCTGGGGCTCCTCCAGGTCTTCCTCCTAAGACCTCCCAGACACTTCCAGAACAGAGGACATGCAAGGTCAGGGCACACAGCGGGCAGGGGAGCCATCTGTCTCCGGATTGAAGCTCTGAGGTATGTGGGGGTGAGGGCAGTGAGTGGGGCGGTTGGGAGAGTCAGTAGCCAGTATCCCCGTACCAGCTCCAGGGCTTTGCTGGGAGGCTGTTCCAGGTGCTGGGGAGGGGTGCGTATGGGGGAGGGGCCAGTGTCAAGGGGCTCATCTCCCAGTGCTTGATGGGCAGCAGTGGGGATGAAGTGGGGTGGGGTCCGGGCTGACACAGGTGGCCCCCTGAGGTGGCTGTTGGCACTTGTGACGTCACTGCTGTGGCGCATTGTGTGGTGGAGGTGGGAGAGCAGAGTGAAGGTGTGCCCAGCAAGCACGGTGGGTGGGAAGGGGGCTAAAAGCGTGCACACACGTGTGCGCGCACACACACTCACACACACATCATAGCCTTCCAGCGGATTCCTGTGCCCTCCTTTGGGTCCCTTCAAAACCAGTCAGAGGAATAAGTCCCCAGCTACCCCAGACCCAGAGGTGCGACTGAGGAGGAAGGTCAGCACTGCCTGGCCGGGGGGAGGCCGGCATTGTTCGGGGACAGGCCCCGCCGGAGCACAGGCTGAGGGCAGGCCAGAGCATTCCAGTCCTCAGGCCTTCTCCCTGGGCTGGGGTGCTCACCAGTCGGTGCATGGGGCTCACTCCCAGAAAGCCAGACATCACGGCACAGAAAGCGGGTCCCTCGGTTTATTGGAGAAACGGCGGGGACAAGAGGCCAGAGAGTGAGGGGACATGGGAAGGAGCGCTCTTCCTCCTGGGCGAGGCCAGAGGCCAAGACAGCGGAAGGAGGAGTCCCTCCCCAGCCTGCATCCCCTTCAGGGGCAAGAAAAGCAGAGCAGAAGCTGATGGGAAAGAGGGCGTGGCGTATTCTCAGAGCACGAGGGGGCCAGCTCCCGGGGCGCTGCTGTTCTCAGCCAGTAGTGGGGGCGGTGGCACTTCTGGCAGGCCGAGGGGCCTCTCTGGCTCTCCCTGGGGGCCGCCTAGCACCGCCCCAGGCTGCAGGAACCCCCTCCGCAGGTGGTGGTGAGCTGGCCGCAGGGCGCGCACAGGCCGGTGCTCACCGCCAGGTTCCCGCTGCAGGGGGCGCTGCAGACGCTGCCCGTCACCGGCCTGGAGCCCGACACGCAGAGGTCTCCGCAGACGACCCCGCCGCGGGAGGTGCTGACACCTGCGGGGACGAGGGCGGTGTCAGGGGGCCTGCTAGTGGCCACCGCATCTGGCCACCTTCCTCTGGCCTCTCTTATCTGTTCAGCCCTCCCAGGAAGGACACAAAGGGCCTTCAGTTGGTGTTCTGCAGGTGTGGATGGAAACGTAGCCTGCAAGTCAGGAGCCCTGGCTTCTGGCCCTGGATCTCCTTTGTTGCCTTGGGCAAGTCCCTTCCTTGCTCTGGGCCTTAGTGTCCTCTCTATTCAAGGTGAGGGTTGTACTGTGTGACATCTGAGGTCCCTTCCTGTGGTGATCTTTTTCCAATCTCATTCATGCTGTGAGGTTCTTCCTGTTAGCTAACCTCAGTCTCTCCTACTGTATGACTAACCTACTCCGATTTACTGAGGGAATTATTTGAAACACTCCTCCTGGTATCTCTATACACTCATAGCCAGGACACTCTTATTGCCCAATCTAGAATTTTCCTTTTCATGGCTCAGAATACTTACAGACATTCACAGCTCCAACGCCTTCACACAGCCTGAGTGGGGAAAAGGTGAATAAGGGAAAGAGAAAACAGGTTAGAATAAGATCCTCAAGTTTCCCCTGGGTGCCAGGATGGGTCAAATGGTCTATTTCTGGCCTATATTTATGCCCTTGTGTTAACTTTTATAAAGTGACGTTCTGGCAGTTGCAGCAACGCCAGGGCACACTATTTAGCAAACAGAGTATATATTGAATTTCATCCTCACTTGCCCCTCAGTTGGCTGCTTTTGTGCAGTGCACAGCCGGAGCAACAATACCTGGCATACTTGGCTGGGCTCAGCTTTAGGAAGAGGAAGTTTCTTTTGGGGAGTCACATGAGGCCAGGATCAGAGTTTGGCCAGCATCTCCACCCTAGGGCAGGATGACTGCCAAGAAACCTGGCAGGGAGTGGATCTTGCAAGAGCTAAGGATGGAATAATTTGAGGATGTTCAGAACTGGGAGGTAGGGCACCTAGGTTCTAAATCTAGGAAGGCCCTGGGCTCCCTGGGACTCTGGACATTGCAGTGGCCCTGGCCCTCATCTCCTTTCTGTATGCTATTGACCATGTTCTAGTCCTTCGAAATACAGGTTTCAAAGACCTCAGAGTCTGCCTTGGGACCAGTTCTTAGGGCTGAGACTAGGATGAGGAAAAATCAGAAGTGGGCAGACCTATGCAAGTGGAACTCATGTGGCAACCGAGACGATCCTCACCTCTGCTCCTCGCCCTCCAGCAGGCGCCTGTAGGTGGCGATCTCGATGTCCAGGCCCAGCTTGGAGTTCATCACCTCCTGGTACTCCTTGAGCAGGCAGGCCATGTCCTGCTTGGCCTTCTGCAGAGCCTCCTCCAGCCCGGCCAGCTTGCAGCGGGCATCGTTAAGGGCCACCTCGCCCTGCTGCTCTGCCTGGGTCACTGCAGCCTCCAGCTTGGAGTTCTAAAGGCCCAGGAGAGAATAAGGTGGGTTATGGCCTCTGAATCTCTGTGTCCATTTCCTGGATGTGTCCAGTCTCTCCACCCAGATGAGATCACCCCAGGAACAGACCTCTCCATGGCCATAACCAAGGACTCAAGTCATCCAGATGGGCTGGAGAGTGAATGGTGAGATCCAGCTGGGCACACTCACTGCTGGTGGGCCCCTGGGTGGGCCTCAAACACTCCTTACCTGGCACTTGGCATTCTCAACCTCAGCTGTCAGCCTCTGGATCACACGGTTCAGCTCATTGATCTCCTCCTTGGTGCGGCGCAGGGTCTCCCCATGCTGGATCACCGTGGCCTTGATCTCCTCACACTGGAGAGAAGCAGAAAGGCTCGTGAAGCTCAGCATATGACATTCCACCCACTCAGGACAACATGGATGCTTTGCAGGTGTACAGTGCTCAGCCTGTGTAACCATACATGGCAACTCTGTGCTGACACTATAACCTGAGAACTGTCTGTCCTTCTGTTATCATCTCTAGGGATCAGAATCCCTGGGAAAAAAAAAAAGTTTTTCTAATTATATATGCCTCAAGTCCCTACCACTGCTGTGTCTAGAAGGCAGGTGTCCTGGGGCACTCACCTTGCTGCGGTACCAGCTCTCAGCCTCGGCCCGGCTGCGGCTGGCGATGTCATCATACTGGGCCTTGATCTCAGCCACAATGTTCTCCATGTTCAGGTCCCGGCTGTTGTCCATCTTGACGATGACTGAGGTGTCCGAAATGTTGGCTTGGAGAACACGGATCTCCTGTGGATCGGGAGTCAGGAAAGACGAAGTATAAGCAAGTTATCTGAGCCTTTCGTCACCCACCAACGGCGGTAATCTCTAAGGTCCATCTGGAGCCAAAGTCTCGTTTGGAGCAGACAATTCCCTGATGAAATTGCATCGCCTTCCATACAGATAAGAAATCCCGTTGAGAAAAAAGTGCAATTACTTCTCAAATGTTGCTTTGAGGATTTTTCAGGCCCCTGTAAATCTTGTCCCTGCAGCCAGCATGCTGGGGACACTTCCTTGGGGTCCAGGCCCCGGTGTGGAGACCCATTTCTTGTTCTCATGGACCAGCCACAGGCTCCTGGCTGCCAGAGAAAATCTGAGCTAGAGAAAATGTGGTCAAGGTGTTTGCCTGGGCTTTGGTTTCCCAAGGCACAGCTGTCCTAGAGGTCTTCACCCTTACTAATTCCGTGCCCCTTACTAATTCTGTCCTGTTTTGCTTCTCCATTCCTCTGCCAAGCCCTTCAATCTCAGCCTGTGTTCCCACATCAGCCGGCCAGTGGGAGGCCTGGACAGGGGCTCAGGGATGCCCACCAGGACCAAGAACCCTCTCACCTCCTCATACAACCGCCGCAGGAAGTCGATCTCCTGGATCAGGGCCTCCGAGTTGGCCTCCAGGTCTGATTTGCGGACGTAGGCGCAGTCCACATCCTGTGTGGGGTTCAAGGGGCTGTGAGATTCAAGGTCACTCTGCGGGCTTGGCTGCAGCATCACAGGACAGAGAGGACAGGGTGGCCAGGGGCTCAGGGAGGGGCTTGGCTCAGGCACTTACCTTCTTTAGAGCCACAAACTCGTTCTCTGCTGTGGCCCGAAGAGCAACTTCTTCTTCATACCTGAGGGGTATGGGGAAAACAGGGCCCCTTCTGAGCAACTCTAAACTTGACCATGAAGCATGTAAGCAAACAAGCCTGATTCCTAGCTCCTCCCTTCACTCGTTTCCCCACCTCCAAAAGAAACGGGGTGGGATCAGGGAGGGATCAGGTGGTTGGCCCAGGCCTCCTGGGATACGCGGACTATTGAAACACCCACCTTCACATCACCTCAGAGCTCCTCAGTGGGGTGGGGGTGGAGGGGGGTGCTGAGGACAGGATCTAGAAGCTGTGTGTGTGCATGTGCGTGTGCACGTGTGCGTGTGCGTGTGTGTGGCTGCAGCTGGGAGGTGCCTTCTTTTCTCACCCAGGTCTGCATTTCCCTTTCCTCTGACTCTTCCCCTTGCCCCTGGCTACAGCTGGTAGGATCTCCCCTCTGTCATCCTTCTCCTGGCTCAGCCAAGAGATGTGGAGCCTGCTGCTTCCTCCTGCTCTGTGGGCAGGCCTGCTCAGAGCCAGAGGCAGGGAGCACGGTGGCCCGGCAGTACCCAGTGTGCGCCTTCGTATTCTGTGTCACTCTTTGTCATCGGAGGTCTCTGTCTGTGACTCTGCCATCTCTGCCTACCAGGGGACTGCAAGCCCTGCAAAAACACGAGCTGGGTCTATCATTCGCCCCTGGATTGCTATCACCCTGTCCAAATCTGCCTGGTGCCTGGTAGGTGCTCAGAAAGTGTTAGCTGAGTGAAGGGGTGAACTTCAAAAAAAGGTCCAGGACTTTGAAAGCTAGACTCAAAAGGATCAGCAATGTTAGTTTTTCTGGGGTCCTAGAGAAGGATCTATGGGTAGAAGAAAGGGAGAGAACATCATTTCCCTGACCTGCTGGTAGGAAGTCAGGCTGAGCTCCATCCCCAGGGGGCCAGGACCCACCCATGGAACTCATGTGCCTCGAGGAGGGGCAGAGGGCACAGGCTCTTCCTGATCATCAGGCAGAGACCCAGCCACAGGTCTGGACGCTCCCCTGTGCCTGGAGCCACCTTCAAGCCCTTCCCGGAGCCGGTGCCTTCCCACACTCACCTCTTCTTGTAGCCCTCCAGCACCTCCTGCAGGCTGTTGAGCTCTGAGGACAGCCTTCCGCTGTCAGCCTCCACGCACTCGGCCTCCCGCCTCAGTGTCTCGATGTAGCCCTCGAACAGCGGCTCGAGGTTGCTCTCGCAGCACTGGCGGTTCTGGTAGAACTGCAGCTTGGTCTCCAGCAGCTTGTTCTGCTGCTCCAGGAAGCGCACCTGCCACACAGAGGCAGAGCCTGAGAGCCTCTTCTTGTGGGAGCAGTGGGCAAGAGGCGGGAGGGTCCCAGCACCAAGACCCAGGATCCCTAACTCTCTGACCCAGAGTCCTCAGAAGCATTATGTCCCCTCTCTTTAAACCATGTTAGGGCTTCAGTGGCTTTCTTGGAAGTCCTTCCTTGGAGCTAATGTCAGTCTCTTCTAAGGCAGTGTACCTACTGTCATGGAAAACACTAAAGCCATGCAGAGTCCAGACCCTGCTGCTCTTGTTAATAATGTGTCCTTGGGCCCAGCACTTGACCCTTGTCCTGAGTGCCTGCCTTGCTAAGAGTTTAATGAGCCCTGTTGCAGAAAAGCACCCGAATGCAGAATGTCTACTATTCCAAGACAGGTGTGACTGTCAACGTGCAAATGAACAGGTCAACCTTTTTAGAAAAACCAACTGTAAAAGTTAACAAATAAAGTATGTGCCAATAATCAAAATCCTACAACAACAATGCAGTTAGAATAATAGTCACCTGGACTATTAGTGCAGGGATGTGGTGTGTGCCAACCCCCTTGTTTTATAGATGAGAAAGTTTTATAAGATTGAGAGGTTCCCTGCCTGAGATCTCATAGTGGCAGAAGAATTCAAACTTTGATCTTCTGCCCTGTGGGGTGGGGGTGGGGTGGGGGGAGCTTGCTTCTTTTACTACAAAAATTGCTGACAATTGTGCCCAAGAGAAATTTCACATCCATTCTTCTTCCATGAGGTTGGCCCACCACCCCATTCAGATCCTTTTGTGTAATAACTTTGCCACATCCCTGGTAAGTCCTTTCTTGTGCTACTCTTGGTCTCTTATGCTCTTAAGAGCTCCAGATCTTTTTGGCCCTTCCTGGTGGGTATCTGTAGCATGAATTCTCACAAGTTTGGCTCTGGATAACTTTCTCTGGCCCCAGAACTTTTTCTTCAATGAAGCCTTCTCCCCTGGCCCCTCGAACCACTGCCTCATGGCAGTTGCCTGGATTCAGTGGAGAACACTTGAGCTGGACACTGACATCTGCAGATGGTTTCAACCAGACCACATACTACCTTCCTCTCCACAAGGCCAAGGAGAGTGGGGACCAAGTCTGTTGCTCACCCCTGGATCCCAGGCACAGAGGCATGGACAAGCCACTCTGGCCCCTGCTCAGTGGCCAAGTAACCACTGTTATATCAAGGGCTCTGTGTGAACCAGGAGATTCCTTCTGGGCAGTCATCCAGTACCGCAGTCACCAGCCCTGCTTGGACACGGGGAGTACCTCCTTGCCAAGTAAGCAGCTGCTGGTCCTCAAATGCATTGAACACCCACACAGCAGCCCTCTGCTCACAAGATGTTATCTCTCAGCACTAGAGTTTCTGCCCTTAGTTTTGCTTCTGTGTTTTCAGTTTGTCTCCCCCATTAGACTGGGCAGCTTCTGAGCCTATTCTTGTCTGTCTGTGTTCAAGAGGTATGACTTCCTCTCCTTTTGGCCTGAGGGTTTCTGTGGGCATCTCTCTGACTCCTTCCTCAGTGCCCAGCTGGGGTCCTGAGCATGGGTGGGATTCAGGAAGGGTGTGATCAAGGAGACTCACCTTGTCGATGAAGGCAGCAAACCTGTTGTTGAGACACTTGATCTGCTCCTTCTCCTCTTGCTTCACGCACTGCGCATTGGGGTCGATCTCCAGGTTGAGGGGCGTGAGGAGGCTCTCATTGACTGATACCGTGGTGATGCAGGGAGAGCTGAGGCCGCCCACGCCACCGGAGCGGTACCCGAAGCTGCGGCCGAAGGAGCCACGGAAGCCTCCGCAGACGCTGCGGCTGCCGAAGCCCCCGGTGAGGCCGCGGTAGCAGGAGATGCCGCGATAGGGGGCGGCCGTGATGCAGCAGCGGCCGGGCCGGGGTCCGCAGGCGGAGACGCAGCTGAAGGCGCGACCGCCGAATCCAGAGCCCACAGTGCTGAAGCCACAGGTCATGTTGGAGACAGGGAGGTGTCTGAACAGTGGAGAAGCTGGCAGAGGACGGAGCCAAAGGCCTGTGCTCCCTGAGCTGTGGCAGGCCCTTTTATGCACCAGGGCAGCTGGCAGTAAAAGGGGCAGCAAAGACACAATAGCTGCATTTTATTGGCTTGGCATCACCCTGGCCTCTTAAGAGCCAACTGTTTGCCTATTCAGTAGAGCTGTGTCAACAATCTCGGCCTCAGGCCTGTTTCATCTTCAAAGCCGTTTATGAGCTTCCTCATGACCTCTCCCCCTCCCATTGCTAATGGAAGTGGAGACCTCCTAGAAGTATCGTTGGACTCCATGCTCTGAGTGCAGGGGATAGTTGCAGTGACCTGGGGTAGAGCCTGCTCCCCAAATCCTTTTTTGGAAGGCACAGGGCTGGACTATGGGCCCTGGACCTATGACCTGGCCTTGGGGTAGAGTGGTTGGCCTGTCCCATGGTGGGGTTGGCTTGTCCCAAACAACCTCTTGTTATGGGCCTCTTTGCCTTTATCTCTTAAAGTATGTCCCATTCTTCACTGTCAAAATGAGCTTCTCTTAAGCTATTCCTACCCAGAGCCTATTCCGTGATGGGGGTTGGGGGAGAGATCTGGGAGAGAGCATGGCCCCTGCACTTTGGATATTCCTAGGAGGGCAGGAGCCATGGGGCATCCACGGGGACATGGGAGAACCTGAGTCAGAGAGTTCAGGAGAGAACCAAGGTTGTCCTTCAGAGTTCTAGGCATCACTACTGGTGGGCTTCCCAGGAGGCGCTAGTGGTAAAGAACCTGCCTGTCAATGCAGGAGACTTAAGAGATGCAGGTTTGATTGCTGGGTCAGGAAGCTCCCCTGGAGAAGGAAATGACAACCCACTCCAGTATTCTTGCCTGGAGAATCCCCATGGACAGAGGAACTTGGCGGGTCCATAGGGTCCAAAGGGTCACGAAGAGTCGGACACGACTGAAGCAACGGAGCACACACTGGTGGGCCAGGGGGCAGGAGTGAGAGCAGAACAGCCCAGAGCTGCAGGACTAATCCAGGGAGCATCCTTGGAGGTGTGTTTAAGGAGGACCAGGGTGGGGTGAGGCTAGGGCTGGTGGGAGACAAGGAAGGAGTTCAGTTCTGATTTGGAAACTGTGCCATCACTAATTCTTTCATTCATTCGGTACATTCTTATCCAGTGCCAACCATGCACCTTGCTAGGTCCAGGAATCCAGCAGAGACTGGAGGTATTTGGAGGTAGGAGAGGGTTGGCGTGGACACAGGGATGCCAAGGCTTGTCCACTGGGGGAAGGGAAGCGGTCACAGGTAGGAGGAAGCCCCTAACGCCCAGGTTGAGCTGGGGTCAGATGTTGTGGGGTGGAAGTCCTTCGGTTTCCTAGCAGGGAAGCTGAGTGATGACTGTCGGTGTGTATGCGCCCACTTGGAAGAGTGAAAGGTGTTGGAGGTAGGGGAGGTCAGCAGAGTCCTGAAGTGGTGTCCCTTCCTCCCTCAGAGGATCCTTGGGTGAGCAGAGGTGGGGGTTCATATGGCTGTCCTGAAAGCCAAATTCCCTTATTTTGCCCCCCTCCTTTTGAACCTGGGCCACTGGTGACTTTGATGGGTGGACTATGGGACTGAGCCAGGAGGTTTCCCTAATCTGAGACTTTGAGTCTATAAACCCTTCCAAGCGTATGTCTCTTGAGCACCTTTGTACTTGAGGATGACTCCTCTGATGAACCTGTTTCCTGACCCACTGCCACCAAATGCTGACCCAGTCTGGGCTAAAAATAGCCTTCCAAGCATCCTCCCAGAGCCTCACCTTTTGCCCTCCCTACCACCTCTCAGGTGAGTGGTCAGTTATGTCCCAGGGTGAGGGAGGGGCCATCTTTTCTGGGAGGGCAGGGAATGGGTGAACTATGGAGATCTGGCAGGGAGCTGGGCGACATACACATGGAGCTGAAAACAGACCTTCCCAGCCCCTCCTCTTGAGCCCTAGGCACAGATTTCCACAGACTCCCGTGCCGGGAGTGGGCTCTGTGGGATAGGGGCATCCGCTGTGAGAGACACACAGGAGGCAGCCTGGGAGTCTGGGGGTGACTGAGTCCAGCTGAATGGCCAGTGGGGCTTTGGGGGTGATTCTGTGGGAGGTGTGCTGGTTGGTACTTTCTTGCTCAGCCCTTGCTGGCTCAAACATCTGCCAAGAGAGAACCAGATATTTCCCTCCTCTTGTCTCAGCTGGAACTGGTGAGCTTCTGGAAGTTTCTCACTGTATGTCCAATGGTTATGTGAGATCAATTCTTGGTCAAATGCTGAGGGATGGAAGATGGTGGATCCTCCATCTATCGCCACCCTCCTAATTGCCTCTGTCCTCTGATTCTGCTCATCTACCTGGGTCCAGTGGGCTCAGTATCCAAATTGGACTCTTCATTGAGGGTCTCTGTGTAGACACACCCATCTCCTTGGGTTGGGGGAGCCATGAGTGTACCCAGGTCCCGGTCCTGATGGGAGCGTAGACTCTGGAGATGAAAAGCACAGTTGGAAGCTCGGCTCTGCCACTTACTAGCTTTGTGACCTGTGATAAATTATGCTTCCCCAGATTCCTTATCTGTAAAATACAAATGCAGTCCAGACCTTGCTAGAATGTTGGGAGGATGAGGAGCATGCCTGGAGGCAGGAGGTGCTCCCCCCTACAATGTATACTAACAGGGGCCAGCAGGACCTTGCAAAGGGTCAGTGAGCATTGGCTGTGAAATGTCATCCTTGTGTGAGCAGAAAATATCCAGGCAGCTTTATGAGGCAATCAAGGCCACCTCAGCAAGCTTTAATTAAAGCACTTATGTGTAAGTGGTCCAGAACAAAGAGAACTGAGCCCTGGTGATCCCCTTAGAGAGGAAGCTGACAAAGGGACAGCAGCATTCTGCCAGGCGGCTTCCGCCTGGGCTCCAGGCTGGATTGGGCCCCACCCTCATCCTGGGCTATAAAGGTTCTGGCCGAGGCCCAGGGTGGTTTGGTCGCCAAGGCCTGTGCCTGTGTCTCTCCTTCCCACAGCTGGCCTGGGTCCGCCTGGGGCTGCTCTGCCTCTGCTGTCTGGAATCGCAGCTCACCCTGGAGCTCTGATTCCTGCCTACCGCCCTGGGATGCCTAGCGCCACCCAGCCTTATTCATGACTGTGCAGTTTTCTGGTGGCCACCTGCCTGTCTGCCTGGCATTTGACCCATGGGTGCCCTGACTTTGGTCATTTCTTCTTGCCTTTGTACCCATGAGTCCTTTAATTCTTTTTACTTTAGGTAAAATCACTAGGTGCAAGAGGACCACCCTGGCTTGGGCTGTGCTGCCTGTCTGGAAGAGACGAGGCTGTTTCAGTGACGCCGAGGATGTGAGTCGGGAGATGTGGATACAAATCCCATTTCTGCCTCTGACTAGCTGTGTGACAAGTAAGGCCATCTCTGTGCGCCTTGTTTCTCTGTCTGTGAAGTGAGGATTGGAACACTGGCCTCCTAGCCTCCCTAAGGATGAAACGAGAAGGTCTATGTGAAAGCCCCTGAGACCAAGCCTGCATTGCCTGCGATCCAGGAGGGAACTGCGTCCCTCCCCTTTGCCTCCTTTGTTCTCCAATCTTGCCACCTCCAGTTTTGCCTTCGGCCTTGAACTTGCAATTCACTGAGGCATAGCGGCTGGAGCTGATAAATCATGGCACCGTCACATACTCTACAACTGTTTATTCAGCGAGTACTATGTCCTTTAAGAGATGAGGAGACATTTTCCATACTTCCCTGTCTTCCAAAAGCTGACTGTTAAATCAGGTAGGTTTGGAAACAAGTACATGTTAAAGATAGTAGATATAGTCCTTTTCCCAAGGCAGTTTGCGATTGATTATGCTTGATTGTCAATTGCCTGATGAAGTGCGTCTGTTTCAGGGACTGAGCTCACTGTAGGCTGGTGCAATCAGGGAGGCTCTGTGGGAAAGGCCAGACTTGAGCTGGGTTTTGAGGGGTGGGTAGGGCTTGGGGAAGTCAGAATGGTAGAAAAGGGCAGAAAAGCACAGAAATATTCAAAGAGCACTGGTGGATCTCAAAGGGTGTCATACCTAAAGGGTGAACTTTGGGCTCATTCCAATGAAGGCTGGGAACAAGACAAAGACACGGGCTCTCAAAGCCATGCTTGCCTGACATACTGGAGTTCCTGGCCAAGAAAATAAATATATGCAATTAATGTAGAAGAGAAAGGACTGGTATTATCTGTAGACAGTGGGATCAGCTGCATAGAAAACTCAACAAAAATCAACCAAAAAACTCTAGAAATGACAGGATACGTTGAGCAGTGCTGCTGGTTACAAGATCAACTTACAAAAATTAAAAGTGTGTTGCTATATCAGTGTCACCAATGAGAAAATAAATAGAAAAATAAAGATACCATTCCTAAGAGTGATCAAAACAGTGCAGTAGTTGCCATGTAACAAGAAACTATTCATGCAATCTTTATGGAAGAGGTTCAGTTCAGTTCAGTTCAGTTCAGTCACTCAGTCGTGTCCGACTCTTTGCGACCCCATGAATTGCAGCATGCAAGGCCTCCCTGTTCATTACCATTTCTCAGAGTTCACTTATTAGACTCTTACAAAAGAATACAAGAAAATCTAAGTAGAATTATATCATATTCAGAAATGATCTGACATAATAGCCTGGGGCTGCTCTGCCTCTGCTGTCTGGAATCGCAGCTCACCCTGGAGCTCTGATTCCTGCCTACCGCCCTGGGATGCCTAGCGCCACCCAGCCTTATTCATGACTGTGCAGTTTTCTGGTGGCCACCTGCCTGTCTGCCTGGCATTTGACCCATGGGTGCCCTGACTTTGGTCATTTCTTCTTGCCTTTGTACCCATGAGTCCTTTAATTCTTTTTACTTTAGGTAAAATCACTAGGTGCAAGAGGACCACCCTGGCTTGGGCTGTGCTGCCTGTCTGGAAGAGACGAGGCTGTTTCAGTGACGCCGAGGATGTGAGTCGGGAGATGTGGATACAAATCCCATTTCTGCCTCTGACTAGCTGTGTGACAAGTAAGGCCATCTCTGTGCGCCTTGTTTCTCTGTCTGTGAAGTGAGGATTGGAACACTGGCCTCCTAGCCTCCCTAAGGATGAAACGAGAAGGTCTATGTGAAAGCCCCTGAGACCAAGCCTGCATTGCCTGCGATCCAGGAGGGAACTGCGTCCCTCCCCTTTGCCTCCTTTGTTCTCCAATCTTGCCACCTCCAGTTTTGCCTTCGGCCTTGAACTTGCAATTCACTGAGGCATAGCGGCTGGAGCTGATAAATCATGGCACCGTCACATACTCTACAACTGTTTATTCAGCGAGTACTATGTCCTTTAAGAGATGAGGAGACATTTTCCATACTTCCCTGTCTTCCAAAAGCTGACTGTTAAATCAGGTAGGTTTGGAAACAAGTACATGTTAAAGATAGTAGATATAGTCCTTTTCCCAAGGCAGTTTGCGATTGATTATGCTTGATTGTCAATTGCCTGATGAAGTGCGTCTGTTTCAGGGACTGAGCTCACTGTAGGCTGGTGCAATCAGGGAGGCTCTGTGGGAAAGGCCAGACTTGAGCTGGGTTTTGAGGGGTGGGTAGGGCTTGGGGAAGTCAGAATGGTAGAAAAGGGCAGAAAAGCACAGAAATATTCAAAGAGCACTGGTGGATCTCAAAGGGTGTCATACCTAAAGGGTGAACTTTGGGCTCATTCCAATGAAGGCTGGGAACAAGACAAAGACACGGGCTCTCAAAGCCATGCTTGCCTGACATACTGGAGTTCCTGGCCAAGAAAATAAATATATGCAATTAATGTAGAAGAGAAAGGACTGGTATTATCTGTAGACAGTGGGATCAGCTGCATAGAAAACTCAACAAAAATCAACCAAAAAACTCTAGAAATGACAGGATACGTTGAGCAGTGCTGCTGGTTACAAGATCAACTTACAAAAATTAAAAGTGTGTTGCTATATCAGTGTCACCAATGAGAAAATAAATAGAAAAATAAAGATACCATTCCTAAGAGTGATCAAAACAGTGCAGTAGTTGCCATGTAACAAGAAACTATTCATGCAATCTTTATGGAAGAGGTTCAGTTCAGTTCAGTTCAGTTCAGTCACTCAGTCGTGTCCGACTCTTTGCGACCCCATGAATTGCAGCATGCAAGGCCTCCCTGTTCATTACCATTTCTCAGAGTTCACTTATTAGACTCTTACAAAAGAATACAAGAAAATCTAAGTAGAATTATATCATATTCAGAAATGATCTGACATAATATTTTAAAGATATCAATTCTCTCTAAATTAATTTTAAGTATAGTGCAATATAATTCCAGCTGAATTTCTTTTGAGGGGCTTGATAAAATCAATCCAATTTTTATGCAAAAGAATAAAGTCCATTTACAGTAAAGTTGGTTGTGAAAAAAGAAAAGCAAAGAGAATATGTGAGGATAGAGAGTCACAGTAATTAAAAAGCCTAGTACCTGTGTAGGGGCAGGTAAATGGACCATTGGAACAGAAGAGAGAGCTCAAAACAGGCCCTTTAATGTAAGATAAATTTGGTATTTGATGATGGTGGCAACAAGAGTTATTTATTCAGCTGGTGAGATAAGTAAAAATAGACCCACCACATGGAAAGCATAGAGCTGGTGTCCAGTTTGTAGCATATGCCATGGGAGACCTCAATGAATGCAAGGTCTGGACATGAAACATGCACGTATAAAGCAAACAGAAGAAAACAGATATGAAAGATATGAAAACAGATATGAAGGCAAACAGATATGAAAGAAAATCCTTGTAACTTAGGGATGGGAAAAGACTTCTTAAGCAAACTTTAGAAGTCAAAATCACACACAAAAAAAGAAAAAATCAAAACAACAGGAAAAAGATAGATTGACATAATCACATCAAAATTAAGAATTCTACTTCAATGAAAGACTATAGAGAAAAAGTGGAGAGCCTGGGAAAAGCTTAATATCTGCAATATATAAGGAGCCCTACAGAACAACAAGCGAAGGACAGAAAATCCAGTGGAAAGCTAGCCAGAGTCTGCACAGACAGCCCCCCAAAGGGAAAGACCAAATGGCTTTGAGGATGCTCCTGCCAGTCCTGAGAGGATGCAGACCAGAACCATGAGATATCCTTCTACCATCAGAATGGCAAGGGTTAAAAAGCAGGTACTACCAACAGTGAGTGGAGAGTCGGGAGAGTGGGGACCCTAGGGCACTGGGGGCGGAATAAGAGCTGGTGCAGGCATTCTGGAAAGCAGGTAGCGTTGCGCATGTATTTAGGCGTGTGTAAAGCCTAGGACAAAGCAACCCCACTTCTGAGGGAAGTCCAACCCTGCATCTGAGAGCAGCCCCTCTGCCAGCACCAGACAATTCATGGTGGCCTTGTTTGTAGCAGAAGGAAGTGGGAGTCAGCCTAGATAACATAAAAGGCGATAAAGGTGTATTATGGAAGTTTGAAGCAACAGAACTGATGTACTTACAGACAGCACAGTGTTGAGTTAAACAGTGTCAAAACCATGCCATTTATGTAAATAAAATATACAGTGTCCAAAAGCATTGCTACTTACCTCACAATGTGTGTGTGTGTGTATGCTTAGTTGCTCAGTCATGTCCAACTCTTTGCGACCCCATGGATTGTAGCTCACCAGGCTCCTCTGTCCATGGGATTCTCCAGGCAAGAATACTGGAGAGGGTAGCCATTCCCTTCTCCAGGGGATCTTCCCAACTCAAGGAGCAAATCCAAGTCTCTGGCAACACAGGCAGATTCTTTATCATCTGAGCCACCAGGAAAGCCCTACTTGACACTAATAAGGCTATAATACTTTATACAATTCGGAGACATCATCACATGCATTACATTGGGGCCCTTTGGTGAGGAGAGTGAGAGGAGGGATAAGAAATGAGGTGGAACAGATGAGTAAAAGAGGGAAGAGCCTTCTATGGGCTGGTGAAGACACGGTGCCAAGAACTGGGAAGTGTGACGGACTCAATTCTGGCCAAGTGGTCTAAAAGAAAGACCAGAAATGAAACAAAGGAAGTGGGAAAGACCCAGGAGATGAGAAAGAGGGCTTCCTTGGGGCCAACCTGAGCTGGGCTGAGGTGCCTTCAGACATCTTCTGCTGAGCCTTTGGTGCCTGGGTAGATGTGCCTTGGAAGCAGATTTTTAAGGAGCTGAAATTGACAAGGCATAGGAAGGACCAGAGGAAGGAGGCCTGGTACACAAGATCTGTTAGAAAGTTAACATGTAGGGGTGATGACTGTGGGTTGTCCAAGGAGATTATACCATGAGGTACTGAGCACTCAAAGGGAAGCTTCTGGGAGAGTGAAAAAAATCCAGGCTGGGAAGAGTCAGGGAGGCTGCACTTTATGCCCATCAACCTTTGAAGGCTTCACGGAGGAAAATGGCTTTTCCCCAGTCATGGCATTGGGTGCCTTTGGTAGCCAGACTAGGATGCCCTCTAGTGGGGAAGCATTGCAATGCCGGCAGTCCAGGAGCATCTTTTCTAAGGCACCTCAGTTCCCAGAGTGGGACTCAGGCATCTCTGTCGGATGGTCTGAACCACAGAGCTTGGAGCTGTGAAATGGATTGCACATCAGCCTAATATGATGCAGCTGGATGAGAGCCTGGAGCTAGATAGGAAAGGGCTAGTTATAAGTGTTTCTGGGCCATTTTTTTTTTTTTTTTTTCTGTTTGACTCCTGAAATTTCTCCTCTGGCAGGCCTCCTGAGCTGTTGGGGTTGAGGAACTCCGGAGGACACTGAGTTCCACCACACCCTGCAGGCAGCTAGCTGCCTCCCTGTCTCATGATCAGCCTGAGCAACCCTGGAAGGGACCCCTACGTGGAACCTGAAGCTGAGTCCCCTGTCACTGCAGCCCCCTGGGTGTCCTCACCTCTTTGGGAACCAAAGCATCAGTCCTGTCCCCTAGCAGCCTGACAGCATCTGTGTGTACAGCTGCCTCTCATGTCCCCATCAACATTCCCTCTCCCCAACACAGACACCAAAGCTCTTCTTCTTCTTCAGGACTCCTCAGTTGCCCTCGACCCCCCTGGGCTGCTGTCTTGACCACCACTATTCCTCCAGAAGCAGCGAGGGGGCTGAGACTGGGCACTCTTCCCCCTGTGTGGTCTGAACAGCAGAGGGCAAGGATGGCTGCCACTTTGGGCTCAGAGCATCCGTGGGTGCTGCCTGAGAATTCGGGAGCTCCTTGAGGCAGAACGGGAGCTGACCCTGCTGATTACTGCCCAGACCACAGATTCAAAAGTAAAACAAATGCTGGCTTTTAAAACTGCTGTGTGTTAGACCTAAAGACTTTGTGTACGAGCTTATGGCTGCTGGGGGTGGGGAGGATGGAGGAAGGGATAGGTATGGAGTTTGGGATGGACATGTACACACTGCTATATTTAAAATGGAAAACCAGCAGGGACCTACTGTATAGCACGTGAACTTTGCTCAACGTCAAGTGGCAGCCTAGATGGGAGGGGAGTTTTGGGGAGAATGGATATAGGTATTAATATAAGTAAGGCTGAATCCTTTTGCTGTTCAACTGAAACTATCACAACATTGCTTGTTAACTGGCTATACCTCAATACAAAATAGAAAGTTTTTTAAAAAGCTGCTATGTTTTGGGGTGATTTACTACAGTGGTTGGATTCCACAATTTGCAACCACTCTTCATTAGAATCATCTCATTTCAGAATTTAAGATATTTTAAATTAATTCATTTTAAGATTTCAGTTTTAAGCTCTGCTCAAACCTATTCTCTCACCCCACTTTTAAACCACCTCCCCAGGGCCCAGCCTGTCTGCTTACAGCTATAAAGGCTTGGCTGGGTGGGGCAGGTCTCTCATAACACACCTCCACCTCCTTCTTTGAGGAGATTTTCAATGTGTGTTGCATCAAGGGGAAGCATTGTTGAGCAGGCCTCTGCCTAGGTGACAGCTGGCGGGGGTGCGGGCTCCCTGGTTGCCTACAGTTGAGTAGCGGTCCCACAAGCTCGTTGAGGGTTGATTCCTGTGAGGTCCCCCGATACTGGTGCTGCCTGAAAACATTTGGTAACACTTTGCCTTCCATGCTGCTGGGCACTGGCAAGACTGTGGTCCTTCCACCTCAGCTTCCTCCCAGCACATCTCTGGTGCCTGTGACCATGAGGAGTAATGGGCAGGTCCAATATGTAGCTCTCTTAGACTTTGGGGACTAACATCCTTTGGTGCTGAGCTTTGGGACTTGGCTGCAATTCTGGGGTCTCTGGAAAAATCCCCTGGATCTCCATTCCTCATGCAAAACCATAATAGATAATTTAGTTTTTTTGTACATCTGAATCATAGCTTTTTAGCAGCTATTTTGCCCCAGAAATCAGAACAGCCTGTTTCTCCTTCTGGCATCAGATACAGGAGACTCAAAGCTGTTCCCCCAGATCCCCTCCTGTTTTCCCCAGTGATATGATGTTCTTCTGATAACTCCGCACTTCAGAAACCCTGCTTCTGCCTTCCACCTGCCTGGGGCACGAGTGGGCCCTGCCCTTCTTGTCCTGGCTCCAGGCTCTTATTCTGTGCCCATCCGCCTGTCCACTCCCCATCTCAGCACGTCTCACTTAGCTTGAAAGCCTCTTAAAATAGGGATCTAATCTGCAGGCAGGAATATTCTGCTGATCTGGGATTGTGAGGGAAGGAGGTGTTACGCTTAGTAAAACTCTAAATACTTGAGGGTTGACACAAAGCTTCTGCATGTATGGAAGGATTTCTAAGTCTGTTACATTAAAGTCTATCTAAGGTGATGTGAGGTTGACCCAGCCCAAGGCCAAGATGGAATTGGAAATGCCAGCCCACTCCAGGCTGTGAGGTCAGGCCACCTCATTTCACTTTGGACAGCAGGAGTAACTAGTGACTGTATTCCTTGGTGATTAATCCAGCATCCAACACCCACATGTCTCAGCCAGGTGAGAACTACAACACTGATCAGAGCCTGGGTCTCTGAATTCCTGTGTGGACGGCTCTCCTACTGACTGGTTTACACCCTCAGTGGTGCTAAGCGATCAAGGAATGAACTCTTACTGTATTTGAGCCACTTGGTGATGTATGGGGTGGGGTGAAGGATACAATGAGGCTGATCTCCCCTGGGTTTAGGCCATAGGGGTGCATTTTTTGGTAAGGAATTTAAAAACCAATAGTAAAACTGACTAAAAATCAATTTGTTCTTATTATCACCAAGCACGAGCAATTCTAAACAATGTCAGTGACAAAATACTCTTCCCCACCAGAGTACACTGCTACCACTCGCCGCCCCCCATCCCCCACCTTGGGGATACATCACTGGCATGATTATACACATTTCCCTTCAGCCCCGGAAGCTAACCTTCTTTACAATCCAGGAATACAGGAATGCACCCAGTAATCCTGGAAGTTCTGCCTTCCCTGCCCTTAGGTCCTTCTGGGGCAAGAAGGCTCATCTCTGTGTCCTTTGGCTGCAAGATTAACAAGATTAGGTCAGAATTTGTAATTGGGCCAAAGGTATCATATATCAGGGAGCAAGCAAGGCTCCACAAGAAACTCCGGCCCAAGGGATTCTCCATGTGAGATGCTGATGAATTAGCCTAATCTTCTCTACCTTTGAGAGTAAATGCATGAGGCCCCCTGAGAGAAGGCAGCGGGGACCACTTCTGAGATGCCATCATGCCTGGGTCACCACTGGTCCTGGACAGTGGGAAGCCTTCTGCCCTGAGTCCCTGCACACCCCGGAGCGACTCGGTGCCACTGCTGACATGCAGCCTGTCCCCCTCTAACGTCCTCCTAGGAAGCCACCATTGCCAGCAAGAATATTCTGCTGATCTGGGATTGTGAGGGAAGGAGGTGTTACGCTTAGTAAAACTCTAAATACTTGAGGGTTGACGCAAAGCTTCTGCATGTATGGAAGGATTTCTAAGTCTGTTACATTAAAGTCTATCTAAGGTGATGTGAGGTTGACCCAGCCCAAGGCCAAGATGGAATTGGAAATGCCAGCCCACTCCAGGCTGTGAGGTCAGGCCACCTCATTTCACTTTGGACAGCAGGAGTAACTAGTGACTGTATTCCTTGGTGATTAATCCAGCATCCAACACCCACATGTCTCAGCCAGGTGAGAACTACAACACTGATCAGAGCCTGGGTCTCTGAATTCCTGTGTGGACGGCTCTCCTACTGACTGGTTTACACCCTCAGTGGTGCTAAGCGATCAAGGAATGAACTCTTACTGTATTTGAGCCACTTGGTGATGTATGGGGTGGGGTGAAGGATACAATGAGGCTGATCTCCCCTGGGTTTAGGCCATAGGGGTGCATTTTTTGGTAAGGAATTTAAAAACCAATAGTAAAACTGACTAAAAATCAATTTGTTCTTATTATCACCAAGCACGAGCAATTCTAAACAATGTCAGTGACAAAATACTCTTCCCCACCAGAGTACACTGCTGCCACTCGCCGCCCCCCATCCCCCACCTTGGGGATACATCACTGGCATGATTATACACATTTCCCTTCAGCCCCGGAAGCTAACCTTCTTTACAATCCAGGAATACAGGAATGCACCCAGTAATCCTGGAAGTTCTGCCTTCCCTGCCCTTAGGTCCTTCTGGGGCAAGAAGGCTCATCTCTGTGTCCTTTGGCTGCAAGATTAACAAGATTAGGTCAGAATTTGTAATTGGGCCAAAGGTATCATATATCAGGGAGCAAGCAAGGCTCCACAAGAAACTCCGGCCCAAGGGATTCTCCATGTGAGATGCTGATGAATTAGCCTAATCTTCTCTACCTTTGAGAGTAAATGCATGAGGCCCCCTGAGAGAAGGCAGCGGGGACCACTTCTGAGATGCCATCATGCCTGGGTCACCACTGGTCCTGGACAGTGGGAAGCCTTCTGCCCTGAGTCCCTGCACACCCCGGAGCGACTCGGTGCCACTGCTGACATGCAGCCTGTCCCCCTCTAACGTCCTCCTAGGAAGCCACCATTGCCCAGACTGCCAGGACATGCATTTTCCTTAAATCCTGAACAAGCACAACAGATACAGGGAATTAATCTAGATGGAATGTTAACAAAAGGAGATAATTGTGAGTTCACCAATTGTTGGGATGGAACTCAGGACTTGAAGGGCAGTTGACTTTATATGGAAGAAACAGCTTTAATGTAAAGGGAGCTTTAATGCACACTGTGCATAAAGCATTAAAAAACTCCTTGGAGTTAGGAAGGATGTATTTCAGTGAAAAGGAAAGAGGAGAAGAAGCAAAGCTGGATGGAACCAGCCATTTCCTCAGATGGTGGAGATGATGCTTTAAAACACAGATGGTGAGACTTGAATATTGTTGAGTGAAGAATTTCATGTGTTGAACACCAGCCAGGTGCATGAACACAGACGCTAAGATCAGAGGGTCTGTGATTTTTGGGGTCCCTCCTCAACAGTGCTGTCTCCAGAGGGTAGAGGAAACCACAAGGTTTAGTTTTCTTGGTCTGGGAAGCCGTGGTTGGTGTGTGAACAAAGCTAGCAGGAAGAGATCTTGTCCCTTGCCAGTCCATGATAGCAATGGAAGGACATTTTTTTTAAAAACACACTCATCATTTAACAAGGCTCTAGAAAAGTATATTGTAAAATTAAATTTCAAGAAATTATTGGTATGAATATATACTCAGAGCCCTAAGAAGGAATAGAAAATGAAATTCTGACAATATTGTCACAAATAATGAAAAGAGACAGAGCTAGGCATTCAAAGAAATCATTGTCGCTAAATAGGGAGGTATTTTAACTCAGATTTTTTCATATTTGTATTATTTACTTTGTGCACGAGATCAGCTGTTTTTCAAAGAAACATTTTTTGTTTTGTATTGAGGTACAACCAATTAACAAACATACTGTGATCATTTCAGGTGTAACTTCGGGCTTCCCTGGTGGTGCAGAGGTTAAAGCTTCTGCCTACAATGTGGGAGACCTAGGTTTGATCCCTGGGTCGGGAAGATCCCCTGGAGAAGGAAATACTGGAGGCAACCCAGTGCAGTATTCTTGCCTGGAGAATCCTGTGGACGGAGGAGCTTGGTGGGCTACAGTCCACGGGTCGCAAAGAGTCGGACATGACTGAGCGACTTCACTTTAGATTTTAAAAGATTAGCTTCACAAGGGTTTGCGGGGAGGGCACATGATTTCAGTTCCAAAGACAACAAAGTAGGCTTGCTCTTGTTTCTCCCAAGCAACGCTTGGGACCAGAAGCAGCTCACGTTCACACAGGTGAGGGATGGGACACAGAGAGAAATAGGCCTGTTAGCTGGAGAAGAGAGTTCAGCATCTGTCTGTCTATCATCTACCTATCTCTAAGTATTCATTATCTATTTATCTATCATCTATCTAGTGTACTTAGTACAGGTCCGTGGAATGATGAACTCTAATGGATTCCCAACAAAACTGAGATTCCATGGCTTCCCTAGGAAATGTTGAAGGCCATCCAGTCTGACCCTGGCATGCTCTGTTGGGAGCACAGGGGACCAGATAGGGTGGGTGACTTGTGCCAGGCTATAGCGTCAGCAGAGCCAGGATGAGTGTCTGGGGCACTGATCTTGGCATTTTTCTCACGCTTCACTGCTTTTCTTTGTTGAGGAGACAGGTTTGCGTGCACATGAGCACAGTCACCTCAGTCGTGTCTGACTCTGCGAACCTATAGACTGTAGCCCACCTGGTTCCTCTGTCCTTGGGATTCTCCAGGCGAGAATATAGGAGTGGGATGCCACTCCCTCCTGCAGAGGCTCTTCCTGACCGAGGAATCAAATCCACGTCTCCTGCACTGTTTGCGGATTCTTCACTGCTGAGCCACTGGGGAAGCCCAGGAACAGGGTGACCCCACCCGAAACTGTGGAGACATCCTTGACTCTTCCCGTTCTCTCACATCCTGAATCCAGTAAATGTGGTTGGCTCTTTCTTCAGATTCCACCCAAAGCTGGCCACTTGCACACCCTCCGGGGCTTCCTCCCTGGCACGAGGCTCTGCTGTCTCCCAGGGTTCCCACCGACCCTTCCCCATGCTTCCTCTGTTGCCTCCCTCTGCAGTCTGTTTTCCAGGCTGCCATCATGTCATGGAGGTCATCTAACACTTCGACTCATGTCCATCAAGCCCCCTGGCCCCATACTGCCCTCAATGGGAGCCCACTGGCTCCATGATTGGAGTGGAACCCTCTGCTCCCTGTATCTCCTAGGCTTGCCCACACCCAGAACTTGCTCCTGCCCCTCAAACCACACTGGCCTCCTTGTTCCTGGAGGGAACCAGCCAGGCCTGCTTGCACCTTGAGCAGCTGCCCTGGCTCTTCCTCTGCCCTCGTGGCTCATCCCCTTACCTCCTCAAAACCTTGGCTCAAAGTCACCTTCTCAGTGCAGCCCACTCAGACCACCCTGCTACGAACGGCCCCATCTTTCTCCCTACTCTCCTGATTCCTCTTGTCTTGTTCTGTTTATTCTTTCCATAAGACTTATCATCATCTAGGGTAGTCACTCAGTCATGTCCGACTCTGCGACCCTATGAACTGTACCTCACCAGGCTCCTCTGTTCATGGAATTCTTCAGATAAGAATACTGGAGTGGGTTGCTATTCCCTTCTCCAGGGGATCTTCCCGACCCAGGGATTCAACCCGGGTCCCCCACATTGCAGGCAGATTCTTCACCATCTGAGCCACCAAGTTTATTGACAACCTCTTTCCACGGAATGGAAACTTAAAAAAATACACGTTGTTGTGTGCTTTATTCACGGGTGTATCCCAGGTTCAAAGAATGGTGACTGGCACTGATGCTCAATAAATTCTTGTTGAATGTGAGAAACATTCAGAGACCAGCATGAGACCCTTCCAGAGCATCCGTGTTGTATTGCAGTTTCTTTTTGTTTCCCTTAATCAGCGAGTCCACATGGAGGAGCAGCCTGGCCTTCTGGCCCAGGCAAGTCTCCTCCCACCAGTCAGGGTTGGTGCGGGAACTGTGCCAGCAAGAGGGGAGGGGGAGGCTCTTGTGGCCACAAGAGCAAAAGACTGGAGTCGGTTGTTTCTGTAGGAATTCAGTTTGCAGGGTCTCCTTATCCCATCACTGCCTGGGTTCACCCTGGGGACTCTGCACCTTTGCTCCTGGGGCATGAACTGCTCCCTCTGGATAGATCCCTATGCTCCTCACATAGAGTAGGACTCTGCTTCCTGCTGTGGGTGGGGAGCGGGGGGGGTGGCGTGTGTGTGCGTGTGTGTGTGTGTGTGAGAGAGAGAGAGAGAGAGAGAGAGAGAGGGAGAGAAAGATAGCAGAGAGGACTCCCCGCTTATTCTCCTTGTCCTGTTTCTCTTATGCCCCTTCCCCAAGCCTGCTTCCCGCAGAGGGCGTTCTGGAAGGTTAGTCCTTGTTCTTGGCTTTGTGCACAGAGATTCTTGTAATGAGTGTTTTACTCAAGACCCTGGCGCGCTGAGGGCTTTGGCATTATAGCAGTCAGGGCCACCGATGGCACTTGATCCAAGAGGCAGGCACTTCCCCACTGGGCCCATTTCCCCCCTGTTCTTCTGGGAGGTGGCATCTTATGAGGTGGGGGTGGAAGGCCAGGGCTGAGGGCCTTGGTTTGTCGAGGGGACTCAAGTACTGGGCAATTTCTCTGGGTGTCTGGCTTGCCCAGTGCCTCTGCCTGGCCCCCCTGCCTCTGTTCTCTCTGCCAAATCTTATTGTCTTCCACGACCTGCCGTGGATCCCACCTCCTTTGTGATCCCCCCACCCCAGCCGAGCCTACCATAAGTAAATGGCCCTCCTCAGAACGCCAGGAGCACCCCCTTTGCCTGATCGGTCATCTTTCTCTCTCTTGCCATCCGTCTTTCCTGCCTCTGTCTGGTCTTCCCATGAGAACGAGGTTCCTCAAGGCAAACTCTGTCTACTCTCCTTATTTCCCGCAGCATCTAGACCAGGGTCCTGCTCGGGTGGGACATCAGCACTCACCCCCAAGAATGAAGGCACCTCCTCCAGGCTGGCTCCCAGGCTTGGCACACAGTGGGGGCTCAGCCAGTGTCTGTGGACTAGATGGAGGAGCTCTCCACACATTGGCCCTTCCCGCTTGTGTCCGGGCTATTCAAGCAACGCTTCCTGAGGAGCTAGTACGTGCTGGTTGCCATGAGGGCTATAAAAGTGGATAAGGCATGGTTTCTGAATCGAGAGGCCACTACTAGCTTCAGTAACTACTATAAGATGGGATGTTGTGCACTGGATGACCTGCATGACCCTGCAGTTGTCTACAAACTCTGTCTACTCTCCTTATTTCCCGCAGCATCTAGACCAGGGTCCTGCTCGGGTGGGACATCAGCACTCACCCCCAAGAATGAAGGCATCTCCTCCAGGCTGGCTCCCAGGCTTGGCACACAGTGGGGGCTCAGCCAGTGTCTGTGGACTAGATGGAGGAGCTCTCCACACATTGGCCCTTCCCGCTTGTGTCCGGGCTATTCAAGCAACGCTTCCTGAGGAGCTAGTACGTGCTGGTTGCCATGAGGGCTATAAAAGTGGATAAGGCATGGTTTCTGAATCGAGAGGCCACTACTAGCTTCAGTAACTACTATAAGATGGGATGTTGTGCACTGGATGACCTGCATGACCCTGCAGTTGTCTTTCTTGTGCCACTGGAAGGGATTGGTGGCTGGCCAGCCAGCAGCATGTAAGAAGAGAGGCCAGCACCTTCATCCATGCCAGGCTTCCCTGGTGGCTCAGCTGGTAAAGAATCCGCCTGCAATGCAGGAGACCTGCATTGATCTCGCAGGGTTTGATCTCGCTAGGTTGGGAAGATCTGGAGATGGGAATGGCTACCCACTCCAGTATTCTGGCCTGGAGGATTCCATGGACTGTATAGTCCATGGGGTCACAAAGGTTCGGACACGACTGAGAGACTTTCACTTTCATCCATGCCAGGGAAAGGCTCGAAGATGACCCCTCACCCATGCTCACCTGGAGGGATGCTCCAGGCATCGCATGCTCTGCAGGGAAGGACAGTCCCAGGGACCTTAGTGGGACATGGGACCCTTTGAGTCTCAAGAATGCACTGGTACCGGCCTCCACTCGCCCATGTGGGATCATGATGTCAGGTCTGATCCCAGGGCTGCAGGGGAATTAGGGGCTTCATGGATGTGTCTAGGCCTGTGGGGCTGAAAAGGCAGGGGCAGGTTTACTGTGATGCAGGGTCTCCTTGATACATCTATTAAGGGAGGCAAGTCTCAGCTTTCCTCTCAGCCTGCCTAGCGAGAGATTCCCACGCTCGTAAATGATGTTAATGACTTTCTCCTGACTATTACATTGTCTGGAGGCCTGCTGTCCTCCTGATAAAAGGCAGGAGGGCTAGCGGGTCCTGGCATCCTCGGATTCTCCCCACTTCCCCGTCCTGGATCTGGCCTGGGGAGCAGAGGCATGGCGAGCCAATCCTACCGCAACAGCTCCAGCTACAGGGTCAGGGACTTCAGCTCCTGCTCAGCCATTGTGCCCAAGCCTGGGGTGCATGGCTTTGCCAACAGCCTGACCTTCCACGGGGACAGCCCCAGGGGCCCTGGCTACCGGCGTCTCGGGGGCTTCGGCAGCCGGAGCCTGTGTGCAGTGGGGTCCCCGCGGATGGCAATGAGTTATGCGTGGCCCCTCCGAGGAGGGGGCAGCTTTGGCTACCGGGCAGGGGGTCTCTGCGGGCCTACCCCACCCTGTATCACCACCGTGTCGATCAACGAGAGTCTCCTCACGCCCCTCAACCTGGAGATTGACCCCAAGGCGCAGTGCGTGAAGCATGAGGAGAAGGAGCAGATCAAGTGTCTCAACAACAGGTTCGCTGCCTTCATCGACAAGGTGGGTGTCTGGGTTGTCCCCTGGGCTCCGGCTTAGGAAGGGAAAGGCACTTGGAACCAGATGACAGACTGGGTTCGAATACCTGGGGACTGCCGTGTTCTGAATTAGCACACGGCCCTGAGAACGTGACTGAATCAGGGTCTCAGTTTTCAAATGTTGCCGTGAGACTCCAGTGTAATCATGGATGTGAAACCACCAGACAGAAAAGGAAGGTTCATCGCTATTGCTCGCCTTGCCCAGCGGGAGCTGACTGTGTGTCTGCGGCCCCATCTGCTGGATCTCAGCCATCAAGGGGGTTGGGTGGGGTGGGCCCCTCTACTGAGGCTGGTGTCTCACCCTCTCCTAGAGAGATGCTGCCATCTCCCTCGTGGACAGGAGAGCCATGGCAGAGAGAGAGGCCAGAAGCTCCTGTCCTGCTCCTGTCTGGTGGGCACCTTGTGGGAAGGCTGGGGATTTCTAGGACTTCAGGCCCTGATGCACTCCCCTACTCAAAACATACACGGATTAAAGACAGTGAGGTGAGGAACAGGAGATCCATGGGGGCCGGGTTGGGGGATGTAGCACGGTGCTATTCCGATGTTGCAGTCTCCAAGCCGGCCTTCTGGCTGGGTATACAGCTCTGGTTTCCCGTGTTCCAGTGAAGCTCCCTCTGTGAGTCTGATGGCTCTGGGAAGGACGGCCACCCATGTCCATTGGAGGAAAGCCTCCCTTTCCAGGGTGATTCCTGGGCACATCTGCACCTTGGACTTTGTAGTAAGGTGCATTCCAAGGGGATGGGGGCGGGAGGGGTGGAAACTTTGTTCTTAGACAAATGCTCTCATCAGGAATAGGCAGGCCTGTAAGCAAAAGTGCTGGACACCCATTCTTAACATGCTGTTGGCTGTCCAAACCATTCTTCCCTCACATCGGCAAAATGAAGGTGACATTGGATCATGCAGGTCACTCCTTGCCCAAGACCACCCACCAGGGGTTGGGCGAGGTTGAAATCCAGCACATACCCAGCATTGTCCAAGTTTCAGGCTTGTTAAGGTGAGGGAAAGCCAGATTCTTGCCCCAAATCACTCTCTTATTAGATGCTGGCAATGAATTGAATTTTTATAAAACAGTGTAAAGGCCAAAAAAAAACATGCCTCTGGGCCAGATTGCACCTGGGGGCTGCCAGTGTGCCATTGCTGATGTGTTCTCACTGCCTCAGTTTAAAATGAGGCTCAGAGGACTTCTCTGGTGATCCAGTGGTTAAGAACCCACCTGCCAGTCCTGGGGACAGAGGTTCGATTCCTGGTCCAGGAAAATTTCACATGCCTCGGCACAACTAAGCTTGTGTGCCACAGCTACTGAGCTCAGACTGTGGAGCCCATGCTTTGCAACAGGAGAAGCCACCGCAAGGAGAAACCCACACACCGCAACTAGAAAGGAGCCTCTGCTCACCGCAACTAGAGAAAGTCCTCCAGCGGCAGTGAAGACTGAAGGCAGCCATAAATAAATTAAAAAAAAAAAAAAAAAAATTGAGGCTCAGAAAAAATGAGGCACAATGATATGGTGAGTGCCAGAGTTAGGCAATGAGAAATCTTCAAATTCCTGGTCCAGTCCCTCTGGACCCCTTGCCTTGGGGTCAGAGTGAAGGAGAGTCATGGTGGGTGCATTTTTGAATCACTGCCATAAAAATGCCCACAAACTTAGCAGCTTAAAAGAACACAAACCTATTATCTGATGAGGCCAAAATCAAGGGGTCAGCAGGGTTGTACTTCCTCTGGAGGTCCTGAGAACTTACTTTCAGGCCATGCAGATGTTGTACAGAATTGAGGTCTGTGACTGGAGGACTGGAGCCCCTGTTCCTTGCTGGCTGACTGCCAGAGGTTGGTCTCAGTGTCTCGGGGCCGCCATATTCCTTGACTCAAGGCCTGATCTCGATCTCCAAAGATGATAGTGGTCCAGAGCTTCTCATGGTTCAAATCTCTCCTCTGCTTCCTTCTTTTGAGGGTATCTTTTACTCTTCTGCCTTCCAGTTTAACAGGCCTGTGTGACTATCTTGGGGCCACCTGGATAATTCAGGCTAATCTCTTGGTCTTCAGTTTCATAACCTTAACTCCACCCGCAAGGTCCTCTTGCACATAATGTGACCTATTTACAGGTTCTGAGGATTGAAACATAAACATTTTTGAGGGGCTATTTTTGTCTTGCCACATGAGGTCTGGGATATTTTTGCAGGATGAGAAGTTATTTCATTCTGTGCAGAATAAATAAGTCTCAAATAAATTGTGTATTCTTTCTGGAAGGAGGGAAGGAGTGAAGGGAAGTTTTGGGGGGGAACAATTGTATCTTGCATTTTCTGACTTGGCCAGATCGTGTGGCCTCTGGGGGAAGGTCAGGGATCATCCCCAAGGGCAGAGGGAGCTCTAGGGGACCAGTCACCTCCTGAGCCTCCTCCTGAGTCTCTTTCTCCCACTCTGGATGGCAGGTGCGCTTCCTGGAGCAGCAGAACAAGCTGCTGGAGACCAAGCTGCAGTTCTACCAGAATCGCCAGTGCTGTGAGAGCAACCTGGAGCCCTTGTTCAATGGCTACATCGAGACACTGAGGCGGGAGGCCGAGTGCGTGGAGGCCGACAGCGGGAGGCTGGCCTCAGAGCTCAACCACGTGCAGGAGGTGCTGGAGGGCTACAAGAAGAAGTGAGTGTGGCCAGGCTGGGAGTGGTTATAGGTGTGCAGTGGGTCTTGACTGAGTTCATACAACCTTCCCGGAGATGGAGGTAGCTGAAGATTAGGGTCATCCCAGCCTACTTACCAAGATGGTTCTGCTTTATTAGTCTGCTCTGTCTTGTCTCAGCTCTCAACACTTGCAGCCCCATTCTGGGAAAGGGGGAAAGCTTTGCAGGGAAGAAGAGCTCCCAGCCTGGGAGAGGTGGGCACACATCCAGAGCACAGACTGACCCAGAGATGGAGAAAGTGACAGTGAAAGAGTTAATCACTCAGTCGTGTCCAACTCTGTGTGACCCTGGGCCATAGCCCGCCAGGATTCTCTGTCCATGGAATTCTTCATGGATAGCCATTCCTTTCTCCAGGGGATCTTCCTGACCCAGGGATTGAACCCTGGCCTTCTGTGTTGCAGACAGATTCCTTACCGTCTGAGCCACTAGGGAAGCCCAGGAGAGATGGAGGGTGAGGAACAAAGGAAGCAGGAGGATGGAGAGCAGACGCTTGGGAGCAGTCAGCGCTAGGGTGGAGGAAAGGAGAGGTCTCTGGGGAGTTACCTTGACGATGATTTGGCAGACACCATTCAAGTGTCTGATGAACTTGGATTGTTCTTCTATTTACTGGGCAGATAAGGTATCAGGCTCTTGTTCTGCCAGGCTCCATAATTCAAAGGTCCATGTACATCTTTTGTTTTAATTCGATTTATTTAGTCTGGCCATTACCCTGTTTAAACTTACTGGGTCACTGTTAACTTGCTCTCCTTTACTTGGTAGATATGGACAGAGTGATGGGTGATTTTGACGTAATCGGTGCTGGTAATTTCACTGGGAAGTAGTTGAAATTCTGGTCTTGGAAGATCAGGCTGTACCATCCAGATGGATCCAGCAATGGGTTTTTAAACTTTGCCTGAGGGGATGCAAATGCAGACACAATTGTGTTTGCAGGTGTCAGGGTCTGTCTCCCGCTCTGGGAGTGTGAGGGCCGGTAATTATAGTGTTCAGAGTTTATAGCAGTCCCAATTACCCTGTCATTAAAAAGTTGTGAAAACCATGTTCTGGGAACTCTGGTGCTCCTTGTCAGGTTGGGGCAGGACTGCTCCAGTGATAAACCTGACAGGCAAGAGAGAGAGACTAGACCAAGCTGGCAGAGGAGGGTGGTGGAAATGCTCCCAGCAATCTGGGCACCATAGGTGGCTTCTCTGATTTCAAGGTCTTGGAAGTTGGGGGAGGCGGGAGAGAATGGCTTCCCGAGTCACTACATTTTTTACAGTTTTATAGTTGAAAGGCCCCCTGGAGCATCTTTCATTCATTTGAAATGAACAAATAATTACTGAGTACCTGATCACACACTGGGCAATTTAACCCAAGATACAGAGAGATTCAGTGACTTGCCTGAGGTTTTGCAGCGACTTCAGCCCAAACTTGGACCAGAAATCAGGTATCTCGACTCCATATCCGGTGTCCTTTGGTGGGTTCTTTGTGGCTGAGAAACAGAAGTATAGAGAGGGCAAGACGCTTCTCCTAAGACACACAGAAAGTCCAGGGCAGGACCAGGGAGTTTTGATAACCTAGGACTCGGCTGGCTAGCCCGAGGCCCTTACCCCTTGGGTGGGGCCTCTCCAACTGTGCTGTCTCTCCTCAGGTATGAAGAAGAGGTGGCTCTCAAGACTACGGCCGAGAATGAGTTTGTGGTGCTGAAGAAGGTGAGTGACTGATTGCACATGGAGAGGAACTAAATATTGGATGCTGCATGCTCGGAGACTGGGCATCTTGCTAATTTCGAGTCAGTCCAGTTGTGGTGGTCAGACCAGGTTCCTCGGCAAACGGAGGCTTGTTGGTGGGTCAGGCTGCCAAAGGCATCTTGGTGCCGTGCAGGAACCCAGCCTGTGCTGATGGAAGCTTCTTAAAAAGAGACCTCATCATGCTGCTGTTTGGCTTTTTGTAAACTTCCCGAAAGCTGAAATGGTTGCTTTCAAATCAGTTTCACTCACCTATGGCCTCTGCTTCCCAGATCTGGAGGTATTAGTTCTCAGCTTGCTAGAGACTATGGGAGCTGTGGTTTTTATTCAGTGCAAGTGGAGACGGTGGAAAAACCAGGGGAGAAAACTATTAATGATTTCTCTTCGATTTCAAATTGGTGAGTTGAAGTGTATGCTAGTGCTCTTTATAAATACTGTGCTTACCATATACACCTCATTTGCTAGTAATCATGGAATGGAGAGAGGGCTGGTAGAAAATCTGCCAGGACAGGTGTGGCCTTGGTTTCAGATGGGAGAGCCAGCTGCTTGGGTGTTGAGTGGTGCCTGGACCACCCCTGGCTCTGTGCTCACCACACGGCCACGCTCTATGGACCAGTTTGGCTTGGCGGCTGCAGCCTGGCATGTTGGGTTGTCATCTTAGGCTATCTGCTTCTGCAGGATCCCTAGTTCCAGAGGAAGTGGAAAGAAGTCTCTAGGAGTCTGACTCCTCCCTACTTCTTTCCCAGGGGGTCCTCCTGATGTTTATGTGATGGGCAAGGGGTGGGCTGGGAGATGGCCTCAGGGCCTCCACGTTGGCTGAAGGCTCCCCTGGCCCACTCTCCTGTCCCACCCTCCTGCGTGTCTCCACCAGGACACTGACTGTGCCTATCTGCGCAAGGCTGACCTGGAGGCCAACGTGGAGGCCCTGAAGGAGGAGATGAGCTTCCTGCAGTCCCTGTACGATGAGGTGAGCCTCTTCCCATCTCCAGAAGGGCAAGGGAAGCAGAGGGCGGCGGAGGATTTTCTAGGTTTTCTGTCGCGGTTCCTTGGATCTAGGAAAAGTTATGCATTCCTTATTCTTCTAGGGCCTCAGCATCCTTTCCTTTTATGACAAGAGATTTTTCTCTTGCGCAGATCTTTCAAAATAGAAATGAGTAATGCCCTTCCTTTTTGGAGTGAACAGATATACACTACTATATCTAAAATAGATAACCAACAAAGACCTACCGTAGAGCGCAGGGAACTAAACTCAACATTTTGCAATAACCTATAAGAAAAAAAAATCTGAAAAAAGATATATATGTATGTATAACTGAATCAGTTTGCTATACATATGAAGTGATCATAACATTGTAGATGAACTATACTGCAATTAAAAAAGACAAGAAACAAAAAAATAATTTGAAAGACTGTGATTCATTGCCTATCTACACAGCATAACATGGAGATTTGACACTGTAAGTTTAGGTATATAAATATAATAATCATATTTTATTAATTCAAATAGTGTGAAAGCCCAATTAGAAAATTCAGGACTCTGAACCTATCTGTTATCTGGTAGATTAGGTTTGTACAGTCACAGCTGATCTGGGTAGCTGAGGCCCCAAGTGGAGTGACCCAATTTGACTCTATCCACAGAAATCTACCTCTTTGATTCAGGCATTAATGAAATTCCACCTTACTCACTGTCTTGATACTATGATCCAAATTCTAGCCTTTTATTCTTAAAGCAGCACTTAAAAGAAATTTCCTGACTTGTCAGAAGTTTTCTAATTAATTTTCTAAAATTTCAGAGTTGGGGTTTGTGTTTTGAATTACCTGCGGAGAGGAGAATTGGAAAGGGCTTTGGAGATAAGGGTACTGGTTGTTGTCTCCTACAGGAAATCTACCTTCTTCAGTCGCAAATCTCTGACACCTCGTTGGTGGTCAAGATGGACAACAGCCGGGAGCTCAACATGGACGCGGTTGTGGCTGAGATCAAGGCTCAGTATGATGGCATCGCCAGCCGCAGCCGGGCAGAGGTTGAGTCCTGGTACCAAACCAAGGTGAGCTGGAGTACAGACTGCCCCACTGGGCAGAGAGGACCACTGGAGCTGGAGCTTCCCTGGAAAATGCACCCGTGCACTCAGAGGGGCTATGGTGGAGGTCCACGCAGAGCAGGGCAGGAGGTGGGACAATCCCAGAAGAAATGTGGGTTGACTCTGCACGACAACATCTCAGTACCTGCAGCCACCTTGCAGTCATTGGTCCTTTCCTCCTGTCTTCCAACCTGCAGTGCGAGGAGATAAAGGTCACGGTAACACAGCAGGGTGAGAACCTCCGCAGAACCAGGGAGGAGATCAATGAGCTGAACCGCGTGATCCAGAGGCTGAGAGCCGAGGTGGAGAATGCCAAGCAGCAGGTTGGTGGGCTGCTGCTGGGGTCTGCTCTCTGCTTTCCTCCCGCTGCTGCTAACTTTGGAGGGGCAAAGCTTATATATAGGCTTTCCAGGTGGCGCTAGTGGTAAAGAACTCACCTGCCAAAGCAGGAGACAGAAGAGATATGGCCTCGATCCCTGGGTTGTTAAGATCCGCTGGAGGAGGGCATGGCAACCCACTCCAGTGTCCTTGCCTGGAGAATCCCATGGACAGAGGAGCCTGGCAGGCTATAGTCCATAGGGTTGCAAAAGAGTTGAACTGAAGCAATTTAGCTCACATGCACAAGCATATATATTTATTTCCATTATGGTTTATTAAAGGATATTGAGTTTCCTGCACTATACGGTAGGACCTTGGTATTTATCTATTTTATATATAGTTGTTTATATCTGCTAGTCCCAAACTCCTAATGTATCCCCTGCCCCATCCTCTTCCCTTTTTGGTGACCATAGTTTGTTCTCTATGTCTGTGACTCTTTTATAGATAAGTTCACTTGTGCAGGATCTTTGATTCCACATGCAAGGGATATCATATGGTATTTGTTTTTGTCTGACTGACTTCACTCAGTACATAGCCTCTAAGTCCGTTCATGTTGCTACAGGTATTATTTTACTCTTTTTTATGGCTGAGTAATATTCCTCTCTCTCTCTCTCTCTCTCTCTCTCTCTCTGTGTATACCACATCTTTATCCACTCATCTGTCGATGGACACTGAGGTTGCTTCCATGTCTCGGCAATTGTAAATAGTGCTGCAATGAACATTGGGGTGCATGTATCTTTTCAGATTAGGGTTTTCTCCAGATATATACCCAGGACTGGGATTGCTGGATCGTATGATAACTCTATGTTTAGTTTTTTAATGAATCTGCACACTATTTTGGGCTTCCCTGATGGCTCAGCTGGTAAAGAATCTGTCTGTAATGCAGGAAGCCTGGGTTTGATCTCTGGGTTGCAAAGATCCCCTGGAGAAGGGAATGGCTGCCCACTCCAGTATTCTGGCCAGGAGAATTCCATGGACTGATTAGTCCGTGGGTTGCAAAGAGCTGGACACAACTGAGCAACTTTCACTTTGCATACTGTTTTCCATAATGACTGCACCAACTTATATTCCCACCAACAGTGCAGGAGTGTTCCCTTTTGAAGAGGCTTGTGTTTTAACAACCTGCATCTGAATGACAAGGAGTGCACAAGACATTCAAAGAGAGGATGCTTGGTCTCCCTTCTCTGAATTCTGTTCTCATTGCCCTCTGTATCCCTTCGCAGTTCCTCTCCTCTAAACACACCTCAGACAACACAGTCCAGTGCTGTGCTTGTCTCTGCTTTCCCTCTCTCCCCGCTTCTCTTGTTGGGCTTGGGGTGCACAGGCCTGAACTAGTGACACACCACTCTGTTCACACACTACCACCCTCTGTGCATTCCTCTCATTTAAACTGTCCATCCTTCATCTTCAGTTCCATTCCCCTTCAGCCCAGCACTCACTCTCGTGCATTTAGTATAGTTCTTTATAGTCTCTTTCATCTATATATTTCATATGTATATTAGATTCACTTAAACCTCTTAGTGTTTTAAGTTTACAAAATGTTATTATACCATAAATCTCATTCAAATTCTGTCCCTTGCCAGTTGGAAGTCTTTGAAATCCATGCACATCACTATAAATTGTCTGTTTCATTATTTCTGTCCTATTTATAAACCTTGGTTTCCTATCCATTCCCTTATTGATGGATGCTTGCTTCGTTTGCCTGCAAGACTTTGCTGTTACAATCAGTTGCATCATGAACATTTAATACATATCTCTACAGGTTTCCATGTGTAACCACATGAGGGATGTTTTGAAGATATAAAGCAAGAAATGGAATTGTTGAGTTGTAAGATATTCACTAATTTACTTTCCATAAGTGCCCTCGGAGTTTGGGGCCAGAGTGTGTTCCCAGCATGGGCGAGCGAGGACTTCTGTTTCAGCATTTTCTGTTACCAGACCTTGGAACTCTTGTGGATCTAATAACGTGTAAATGGCATCTAACTGTTACTATAATTTTCATTTCTGTCGTTAACTAGAATGACTGTCTCTTCATTCACTTACTACTCATTTGCATTTTCCTTTCTGAGAGCTGCCTGTTCAGATCATCTGCCCATTGTTTTATTGTGATTCTTTCTTTTTTCTCAGTGATTTCCAGTATTTCCTTGCCCATTCTATGTAGATGTTAACCCTTTATATTTATACACCTTGCAGTTAATCTTCTATCAATCTGTCACTTGTCTGTTTTGCTCTGATTTCCTTCACTGAATAGAAATCTTTAAACTGGATGTAGCCAAATCCATCACTTTTGCTTTAACAGTTAATACTTACAAAGCTTTGAGGTCATAGAGATCTCCTGTTACAATTTTGTCTTCTACTGATGTTATACTTTTACCTCTCAGATTTAGGTCTTTAATCCACCTGACCTTTATTTTTGGTATATACAAGGAGTAGGTTTTTAATTAAATTTTTCTACATGGGGGCAGAAGAAGAAGGGGACGACCGAGGATGAGATGGCTGGATGGCATCACTGACTCAATGGATGTGAGTCTGAGTGAACTCCGAGAGATGGTGATGAACAGGGAGGCCTGGCGTGCTGCGATTCATGGGGTCGCAAAGAGTCGGACACGACTGAGCGACTGAACTGAACTGAACTGATAGTAAGAAAATGTGTTATGTGATCCATTTCTTTACTCTCTGGTTTGTTATACCACCTGTATCATAATACTGAGTTTCCACATATATTTGGTTTAAATTCTGTCCTCTCCCCTCAGTTTATCTGTTCTCAGCCACTGTGTAAGAGGTATCAGATGTAATTTGTTACTATTAGTAGCCAAATAATGGAATATGAGAATGATTTACTTTCCAGAAGTGAAGTTAGAGAAAGTTAGAAGTTTTCCTCACTTGCATTCCGATATGCTTTAAAAAAATATTTATTTTAATGTGGTTAGAATAAAAACTTATAGGTTTCCTGAAGGCTCAGATGGTAAAGAATCACCTGATATGCGGAGACCCTATCTTGATTCCTGGGTGGGGAAAACCCCCTGGAGAAGGGAATGGCCACCTGCTCCAGCATTCCTGCCTGGAGAGTTCCATGAACAGAGGAGCCTGGTGAGCTACAGTCCACGGGGTCACAAGAATTGGACATGGCTGAGTGACCAACAACAAGAACACTTAACATGAGATATATCCTCTTAACAAAATTTTAAAGTGTACAATACATTACTGTTGATTCTAGGTATAATGTTTTATAACGGATCTCTAGAGCTTATTTGTCCTGCTTTATGCCCTGCTACTGCCAAGTTGCTTCAGTCGTATCCGACTCTGTGCAACCCCATAGACGGCAGCCCACCAGGCTCCCTCATCCCTGGGATTCTCCAAGCAAGAACACTGGAGTGGGTTGCCATTTCCTTCTCCAATGCATGAAAGCAAAAAGTGAAAGTGAAGTCATTCAGTCGTGTCCAACTCTCAGTGACCCCATGGACTGCAGCCTTCCAGGCTCCTCCATCCATGGGATTTTCCAGGCAAGAGTACTGGAGTGGGGTGTGATTGCCTTCTATGCCCACTGATTTGTAACTCCCTACTTCCTCCTCCTCCTAACCCCTGGCAACCATCACTCCACTCTTTCTTTCTTTTTTTTTTCTAATATGTCTTTATTTGACTGTTTCAGGTCTTAGTTGCCGCACGTGGAATCTTCATTGCCTCATTCAGGGTCTTTACTTAAGCTGCATGGACTCTCTAGTGTGTTTTGCAGGCTTAGTTGCTCGAGACATATGGGATCTTAGTTCCCCGACCACGGATTGAACTCGCTCCCCTTGCATTACAAGGAGGATTCTTAACCCCTAGACCACCAGGGAAATCCCCACTCCACTCTAATTCTATGATTTTGACTATTTTAGATACGTCAAATAAGCTGAATTGTGCAGTGTTTGTCTTTCTGTGTCTGGCTTATTCAGTTCAGTTCAGTCGCTCAGTTGTGTCTCACTCTTTGTGACCCCATGAACCGCAGCACACCAGGCCTCCCTGTCCATCACCAACTCCCAGAGTCCACCCAAACTCATGTCCATTGAGTCGGTGATGCCATTCAGCCATCTCATCCTCTATTGTCTCCTTTTCCTCCTGCCCTCAATCTTTCCCAGCATCAGGGTCTTTTCCAATGAGTTGGTTCTTCGCATCAGGTGGCCAAAGTATTGGAGTTTCAGCCTCAACATCAGTCCTTCCAATGAACACCCAGAACTGATCTCCTTTAGGATGGACTGATTGGATCTTCTTGCAGTCCAAGGGACTCTCAAGAGTCTTCTCCAACACCACAGTTCAAAAGCATCAATTCTTCTGCGCTCATTACACTTAGCATAATGTCCTCAGGGTTCATCCACATTGTCACACATTGGAGAATTTCCTTCTTTTAAAGGGCTCAAAAATATTCCATTGTATGTATATACCACAATTTCTTTATCCATTCACCTGTTGATGGACATTACACTGTTTCCATTCTTGGCTATTGTGAATAATACAAACATGGGAGAGCTAATATCTCTTTGAGATCCTGCTTTAGATTCTTTGGGATAAAATACCCAGAAGCGCAATTGCTGGATCGTATGATAATCCTGTTTTTTAAAGTTTTTGAGGAACCTTTAAACTGTTTTCCGAGCAGCTACACTATTTTGCATTCCCACCAAAAGTGTACCAGAGGTTCAATTTCTCTGCATCCTCATTAACACTTGTCTTGCTTTTCTGATAATAGCCAAACTGACAGGTGTGAGGTGATTCTCACTGTGGATTGGTTTGCATTTCCTTGATGATGGGTGATGTTGACTGTCTTTTTCATGTATCTATTAGTTATTTATTAGTCTTGTCTGGAGAGATGTCTCTTTATGTCCTTAGCCCATTTAAAAAATTGGGTTAATTTTGTTTTCTGCTATTGAGTTGTAGAAGTTCCTTATACCTTCTTAAGTTGGACAAAAGGAAGGTGCTATAGTTAGTGGACAAAAGCATTGGAACGGGAGCTTCTTCCAGCATGCTGATCTCAGGGGACCAAAGAATGAGATTCCCACACAGCAGCCTCTGAAAATCTGGGCTGCTGCTTCAGTCGTGTCCGACTCTGTGCAACCCCAAAGACGGCAGCCCACCAGGCTCCGCCATCCCTGGGATTCTCCAGGCAAGAACACTGGAGTGGGTTGCCATTTCCTTCTCCAATGCATGAGAGTGAAAAGTGAAAGAGAAGTCGCTCAGTTGTGTCCGACTCGTAGCAACCCCATGGACTGCAGCCTACCAGGCTCCTCCATCCATGGGACTTTCCAGGCAAGAGTACCGGAGTGGGGTGCCATTGCCTTCTCCGGAAAATCTGGGCTTGGCCCTCACTAATTGGGTAGCTCGGAGCAAGTCACAGCCTCTCCGACTGAGGTTCAATGTCTTCATCTGAATAATGGAAATAGCCACACCTGTTCTGACAAGCTCAGGAGTAACTTCAAGGTCAAATTAGATACCATCTGTGAAAGGGACTGGTAAACTAACAGCAGTATAAAAATGTGAGATAATTATCTAATATTAGCATTAGTCTGATTCTAGTGCTAACATTTCCTTCCCCTAACAGCTCACCATGGACTTGAGTCTTATAAGACAGTTTTAAAAAATGAAGGGAGAAAGCTCCAAATGGCTGTGATTTCCCTGCCTAGTTAATTTTAAAATTGACCATTTTGAATAGAGGTAAACTAGGATGGCCAAGGCCACGGGAGACCTTAGTCCCCACAGCCTGCACTCTTCTTAGCTCCCTTTCTCCTTTCCTCCCCCAGCGCTGCAAGCTGGAGACCGTCCTGGCCGAGGCGGAGCAGCAGGGCGAGGCGGCCCTCAGTGATGCCAAGTGCAAGCTGGCCGGGCTGGAGGAGGCTCTGCAGAAGGCCAAGCAGGACATGGCCTGCCTGCTCAAGGAGTACCAGGAGGTGATGAACTCCAAGCTGGGCCTGGACGTGGAGATCGCCACTTATCGCAAACTGCTGGAGGGCGAGGAGAGCCGGTGAGGACGGGCCCAGGGCCACTTCATATCCCCACGTGGGGCTAGAAGTGTCTCACTGACTCACCTCCAGGCAGAGAGTGTTCAAACTGGCCAAGTCTCTAGAGACCTAGAGAGGCCAGCCATTGCCCTATTCCCAGATAGGGAAACTGAAGCTCAGAGAGGAGAATGGCTTGTCCAAGACCACAGTTTGTTGTTGAGTCGCTCAGTTGTGTCTGACTCTTTGGGACCCCATGGACTGCAGTACACCAGGCTTCCCTGTCCTTTACCATCTCTAGGAGTTTGCTCAAATTCCTGTCCATTGAGTCGGTGACATCATCAACCGTCTCATCCTCCATCATCCCCTCTCTTCCTGCCTTCAATCTTTCCCAGCATCAGGGTTTTCTCTGATGACTCGGCTCTTTGCATCAAGTGGCCAAAGTATTGGAGCTTCAGCTTCAGCATCAGATTGCAGCTAGTTAATGGCTAAGCCAGAACTACACCAGCCTCCTGGCTAGCACTCCAGTGATCTCTCTCTTCCTGTGCTGTCCCTCCAGTGCACCTACAGCTCATTCCCAGGCAACTACTTTACCTTGTTGGCTGAAAGCGTGTTTTTGCAGTCATATCTCTGCTGCTGCTGCTGCTAAGTCGCTTCAGTCATGTCTGACTCTGTGCGACCCCATAGACAGCAGCCCACCAGGCTCCTCTGTCCCTGGGATTCTCCAGACAAGAATACTGGAGTGGGTTGCCATTTCCTTCTCCAAGTCATATCTCAGTGGGTTGTGAAAGCTGGAATCATTCAGAAGCTTTGTTAAAGGCCATTCCATTCAATTTAGGATGCACAGAATGCAAGGAATTCTCTCAGCCCAGAGAGTCTGGTGTTCAGAATGGCGAATAGACAGAAGCAGCACTGTGTCCTTGCCCAGCAGAGAAGACAGGGGCAGGCATGGATCCACCCATCCTCTAGGTGACCGGGCTTAGTGTCCCAGGAAGACTGTCACAGGCTTCTCAGGGGAGGAGGCAGAGGAGCCGAGGGGAGCAGGAAGGGGATAGGTCACCTCAGGCAGTGCTGACAGTTTGAGCCAAGAATTGGCTCAAACATCCTCAGGCCAGGGGATGTCAACGTGGGAGGGAGCAATGCAGGTTTACTTCTCAGGTGGTACAAGGGTCTCTAGCCTTGAGATGGGCACGTCACCATTGCCTCTGAGCTGAGTCCATCATGGGGAACAGGCCAGACTGGGGAATAGAGTGTAGAGATTACAGTAACAGGCTGTGAGCCAGATCACCCAGGTTTGGATCCCAGCACTACACGTACTAGCTTCAAAGTAATGTCCTAACCTGTAAAACAGATAGTCATAAAATCTACTGCTTCAGGTTATCACAAAGATTCTACAGGTAATGGAATGTAGTAAGTTTGTGCAGGAAGAACTTATTATCAGAATTAGAATGACTCTATGGTGGGGTGGCCTGACAGGGCTGCACCCACGGAGAGACTCCATATTAACACTGTTAGTGTTAGAAATCTGACAGGAGTGGCACCCAAGGCATCTGGCCATGCCTGACCAAAGCTGGTAAATTTCCTGTCCATTTCTCAGGCCTTTGGGTGAAGCCAACTGTGCTCTCACCTCCTTTGCAGTCCCTAACCCGCTTGCTAGCACTCAACGAGCAATGTGAAACTTACTTTCATTATGGTAATCATCAACCATCACTAGTGTGTTGATAGCTCAGTCATAATAAATGATGCACTGTTCCCTACACGTGAGCTTTTAAAAGGTTGTTTAGTGTATTTGCATATAGTGGCTATTGCCCTTTTGATAGACTTTCTTCCCTTACATATGGGGTTTCCTTGATAGCTCAGATGGTAAAGAATCCACTTGCAATGTGAGAGGCCCGGGTTCAATCCCTGGGTTGGAAAGATCCTCTGGAGAAGGGAATGGCAACCCATTCCAGTATTCTTGCCTGGAGAATTCCCAGGACAGAGGGGCCTGGTGAGGTACAGTCCATGGGGTTGCAAAGAGTCAGACATGACTGAGCGACTAGAACTTTCACTTTCCTCTTACATATATATATATATATGTGATTAGATTTTATGCTCATTCATTACAGAAAGCACAGAAAGTAAGAAAATAAAAGCAGGCCTGATTACTCAATTTGGAACTAGCTGCTGATGGGCACTGGCTAGAATCTTCTGGAAGGGCACAATTCTGAGACTGTAGCAAAGCCAGGTTCACGTAGTAGGAAGGTGAGCTGGAAGCATATATGCCCTGAGAAGATGAGGAGTGAGGAAGGGTTCTGAGTCAAGCAGAATGAATCAGAGTAGAACATTCCCGGAGAAAAAGTTTTGAAGTTGGGAGTTTAAAAAAAGTGAGGGAGACACAGAACAGAAAGTACAGGTGTTTATGAAGCATGCAAGGTCCTGGTATAATGACTCATTGTAACGAGTTGTTTATCGTGTTCAGCAAAGGGTACCGAAAACGCTTACATCAGGTTTACTGCGTGCCAGGCTCTGTCTGCAGACACTTTACACACAGAACTTAGAGCAGTCTTGTTAGAGCTGAGGAAACTGAGGCTTGGAAAGGTGAGGTGACTTGCCCAAGGTCATCCAGCTAGTAACTGGTTCAGCTGGCTCTAGGGTCCAGGCTCTTAACTGCATACCCTCCAGCCTCTCTCTGAGTTTATCAAGTCAGGTGCGTGTCTGGGGTAGCTTTTAATAGTGTGAGATGAAAATGGATCCATCCGGATGCTAGGCAAGCTTTTTCCCACCCAGAGGTGTCCAGGTAGGCAGTAGCTGCTCCCATCACCTATTTTTCGGCTTTGCTGAAATTTTAGCAGAGGGATAAGAAGGGTCACCCCACCCCTACTTTTCAGTATCCCAAGTTTCCATAGCCTAGAAGCAAACAGGGAATAAAGTGGCCTTTTGGATCCTGCAAAGTAACCTTCCCCTGTCTTTTGGGGATCCCAGGGAACAGTGCTAGCATGGATGCCTCTGCAGAAGGCCCCGCCCCTCATCTCTCCTCCCTGCCTTCAGGATGGAGAGCAGGCATGCCGCAAGAGCAGAGCAACCGGGTTCTAACTGCCTCCTCTCCTCTCCCCTGCAGGTTGTGTGAAGGTGTGGGCTCCATCAACATCTGTGAGTTTGAGGGTATGGGTGGGCATGCTTCTTTGGGTATCTATGGTCTTCATGGATTGCTTCGTAGGTTGCTTGTGATAGGGGACTGAGCCTCTGTCCATAGTACACTGAGTGAGAGGGAGACAGGAGCTGAGAGACAGGGATAGCCCCAAATAGCTGATCACCACCCAAATATGGACCCATCTGGAGCATCCTTGAAGCTGAAGCTTGCTGCTGCTAAGTCACTTCTGTCATGTCTGACTCTGTGTGACCCCATAGACGGCAGCCCACCAGGCTCCCCCGTCCCTGGGACTCTCCAGGCAAGAAAGCTTAGCCTATGGCAAATTTGGACCTGCTAATTGGTTCTTTAAAAGTCACCCAAGTCTTTCAGCCACACAGAATACTCCTCAGGTGGTACAATGTTTTATGAGAAAACAAGCAAACAAACCATGAGCTATATATTCGGATCAGTTGGGGCTACTGAAAACATCTCTTAAATCTGCATCTTCGTGTATGCCGCCTCTGGCCTAGATGTCATTCGTTCCCCCCACCTTTCCAGCAGCATTATTTCTAGATGATTCTGTGCTCAATCAGTTTTTGTCTAAAGATTTCAACATTGCAATGTAGTCAAGTAGAGTTCGGTGTCCAACTTACTAACCATACTCCTTCAGGAAGATGGCAATGGGTTTAGATTTTCCTATAGTTTAAAAGGATTCATGTCACTAGTCCATCAGTGTGTAAAGAGAGTTGAACATTGGTTCTAGAAAAATTCTGGGTCATGCTGTGTCTGAGATGGAGAGAATTCTGAGTTGGTATCTCCTTACAGGTGTGAGCCGTTCCCAGGGCGGCGTGATCTGCGGAGACCTTGGTTCCACCATCCCTCGTGGCCTGGGTGGCATGGCCATCAGCAGCAGTGCTCTTTGCTCTCCCTCGGTAGGGGGATTCTGTTCCGGTGTGAGATCTGTGAGGTTTGCATAGTGGGGGTTAGGACTCTGGACAGATGGTGTCTGAGGTGGCCAGGGTGGAAAGTGGGGCACAGGGAAAGCTTCTCTGTCTCAGGCCCAAATGTCAATTTAGTGATTGTCCCTTACTGGGGAGCCAGAACTAACTCTCCAGGTTCCTTCTCACTGGAGTTATGGTTTACTCTCTGAGTGTCAACCCTGGGTTTGGCATTCTTGCCACCTCCATTGATTCTCCCCCTCCCTGTGGTCCAAGAAAAGGTGTAAAGACTTTTTGATATAAATTGCTTAGTCATTTTCTTCCCTAACTTCAGGTTAGTAGACATTTACTAAGAACTGACCATGTGCCAGGCCCTCTGGGCAGGGGCCCAGGTAGCAGGGGGCAGGGCATGGATGTACCCTTGTGCTTTCTTTGCCCTTGGACAACGGACAGTTCACGGCCCATCAGCACTGAGGGGGCAGCAGAGGGACTGGGGCTGGGGCTCTGGGCGTCCCCTCACTTGATCTGAGAGAGTGTATGTTCCCAGAGCATCCCTCAACCGTGTAGCTGTCAGGGTGGAAAGACTGAGGCTAATCCTCCCAGGTGTTTATTACTGGTGGTTTGTAATTTTATTGTATTGGGGTGACTCCTGTATGGCTTCTTCTCTCTTTTGGTGTGCATGATTCAATGTCACGGTAAATGTTTTCTCCTGTAACCAAGTCAGTGCCTGTACCCTTCCTTGTTTCCCCAATTGTTTCAGACGGACCACCATCTACATCACGATTCCTGATGAGCGGGGGATGAGGGGATTGTTAAATATGCAGATGTTGGGCTCCATCCAGAACCACTGAATCAAAAGTTCTGGAGATGAGTCCAGGAATCTGAATTTAAGCACGCTCCCAGGTGATTCCCATAAGAATTAAAGATCAAGAGTCACTGGTTTGTGTGGGTGGCTCAGATCATTCTGGCCACGGAGGTGACCTTCCCTCTGATTTTCACAGAATCAGATTCAACTCTTTGCCTTTCTCCTCTGACTTTGTCAAAAGATCAGAGCCCGTCTGGGCCACTCATGGTGGGGATCGGGGTGGGGGCAAAGGTAGAAAAGAGGAGGAGAGGGGAACCTGTGCTGATGAGCACTGGTTAGATGTCTGGAACATCATATATGTATTTCATTTGTTGCTTACAGCAACAGTATTATACTGATACGGAAATTAAGGCCGTGAGCAGTTGAGTAACTTCTCACACAGCTAGTCCAGGATCCAAACTGAGGGCTGTGTATGTTAGACACTCAGTTGTGCCCAAGTCTTTGGGAGCCCATGGTCTGTCCATGGAATTCTCTAAGCAAGAAAACTAGAGTGGGTTGCCATTCCCTTCTCCAGGAGATCTTCCAAACCCAGGGATCCAACTGGGGTCTCTGGCATTAAAGGCAGATTCTTTACCATCTGAGCCGCAAGAGAAGCCCCAGTAGGGAATGTCAATGCTCATATACTTTCTGCTCCCTTGCCTCGGATTTTCCTGAAGAATAAAATCATGGCCCATGCCGTTCTAACTGATCCAACCTTACACTCCAGAGAAAAGAGAAGGAAGGTGACATAAATGAGCCTCCTGGAAGTGTCTGTAGGAACATCTCCGCACAGCTTCTGTTCTCTAAGAATCTTGGACAGACCTTAGTATGGAGCAGTTAACACAGGCCTCTTACGTGGGGATCCAGAAGGAAAACTCAGGCCTCTGGTCAGAGGACATTTGCCCCGGTGGCCTGGACAGGGGCAGTGGGCTCTGTGGGGACCTCTGGTGTTGCTGTTGTTCAGTCACTAAGTCATGTCTGACTCTTTGAGACCTCACGGACTGTAGCCTGCCAGGCTCCTCTGTCCATGGGATTCTCCAGGCAAGAACACTGGAGTGAGTTGCCATTTCCTTCTCCAGGGGATCTTCCCACCTGGGGATTGAACCCATGTCTCCTGCATTGGCAAGGTGATTCTTTACTGCTGAGCCGCCTGGGACTCTCTCCCCCTGCTATTCCTGCACTGACAATCCCCAAGAAGTGCCCCCAGGGAACTCGGTTCAGAGTCCCCTCAGATGCGAGGGTGTCCTCCCTGGATGTGATGAGATGGAGAGAGGGGTTTTGGTGGACGACTTTCTTTCACTTGTTTTACAGGAAGAACGCTTATTTCTCCCACCTTATGTTATTTGGGATTTTTTTTTTAAAAAAAAGGATTAAAAAAAAGACCCAATTGGGTGGAAGATATCTTGCCCCAAGAATACATATTTGATCTCAAGACGTACAAAAACCTTTGAGTAGTTCTCACTGGCAGTGCCCTCCTGATGCCTTTCAGAATGTGCCCCCACGAGACTCACTGGTCCCTGGGAAACCTGGGAGGAGCCAGATCTTTTCTAGTGTGGTGGCCCCTGCTCTCTCCTCCTGGGCTTAAAGCGTCTTTCAGGGGCTTCATCTCGGGCACTTCCTTGGTCTAGATTCCACCAAGTCTGAGCAGGGGAGAAAAGTGGGCTCAGGGAGCCACTAGATCGCCTCTGTGAAGGGAAAGGAGTTGTACCAGGCCCCTTCTGCCCCAGAATGAATGGAGTGGTGGTGGAGGGGGGAAGGTCTGCCCTTCCTTTCTGATGGTGATGGGGGAGGGTGTTTATATGAAGGTTTGTGCCTCCAGAGTTGCCTTCATTTTCAATGCAAAGCTCATCCTCTGAGTGCTGCCTTGACCCGCTCCTCGCCCTGGCAACTGATCTCTCACCACTTCTGTCCACTGCCCACTAAGGGAATAAGAGCGGGGCATCCAGACAAGGGGTGATTCCCAGAAACGGTCATTTCTAATGTCCATGTCCATTCCAAAGAGGGTTAGACTTTGTGATATCCTTGGTCATGTGGTTAATCTGCTTTTCTCACCATGCTTGGCTTCAGTTTCTGTTTCCCAAGATCCCAAGGACTGAGGCGGAGAGCAGCTGGTGACCCTGGGGCTGGGAGGAGTGGCTTGGGCGTGGGTGTTTGTGGGGATGGCCCAAAGCAGAGAGGATTTGCGACTTGGTGAAGGAGCGCTTGTGGCCTCCAGAAGGGACAAAGAAGACCCCGAAGTCTAAGCATACCTGATTTTTTTGAAAGCACTAAAACCTATGCAATCCTCATCCTTTGGAGAGCCTGTGTACTTGAAGAAAGGGCATTGGATGTTTGAATAAGAGTAGAAAATGGACAGAAGGTCTGATTTTCTCTTGATGGAGCTCTTAGCTTCTGTGGAGTTTAAAAAAACAGGGGCGGGGGGGAGATTCCAGGAAAGCCCTGGAACCACCCACATGGGCCTGCTTTATTGTCTGGGCCCCTTGCTCTTCTGGCTTTTTCTTAATCAAGAGATTTAGATCACTTGACTTTTCCTTAAATTGTTTTTTGTAATGAAACTTTAATCCTCAGTTATTCTTGGACTGTATCCTTGACTTTCTGCAAGGAATAGCTCCTTTCCTTTGAAAAGAGAAGAGATGGCTCTGCGTTTTTGCTGTTGAACGCAAGGGCGGGGGAGGGGAAGTTTCATCTTCATAAGCTGATGGCACCTTGGGCTGCTATGCACAGAACATGGAAACTTATTAAATAGCTGCTAACTCCCAGCTTCTGGTTGTTTGACTTTTCAATGCATGATGTTATATTTTTATCAGATTTAACTTTTTAGTTATACTTGGCCCAGACCTATGGTAACATCAAGGCGTTTCCCTAAAGCACAGGCTACTGCAGAGACCCAGAACCACAGGAAGTGGCAAGGCTGGAAAATGCTTATCTCACCCACCCCCAAGCTGATGCCCAGAGCATGGAGGCCACTTCTTGCACAGGGTCTTACTGAGACCCTTACTGAGCAGAACTGATGCTCAAATTTTGATCTCCTGACGTTTCAGCCCTGGTGACTTAACCTTTCTTGTAGATGAATGATGTGCCCTAAATTGAATGTTGGCTACTGTGACTATGACCATGCCCTTGAGACCCACAGAGGTGGGAGAAAGAAGGGGAGGGGGCCAGAAACTTGGAGGAGGCCTGTCTGGTATCAGCCAGCAAACTGTAAACGGCAGCCACCTCGGCACTCAAGAAGGGCCAGCGGTCTCCCTGGAGTTGCAGCCCTTTGGGCCTGAAGTGAGGATTCATCAGAATTCAGGAGACCTTAACTTTCCTTCCAGGGACAGGCTAGGGGCTGGGGCAGCAGAGGAGGCCAGCAGGTAGAATAGTGATGGCTAATCTGTTCTCTAATGGAGAGATGGAGATGAGTCCAAGAGGGCTGATGTCTACACCTCTGCTTGACCAGCCTGAGTTCACCCAAACATCCCAGGCCTGACATGTTCTGGAGTCCCATCTGGAACTTAGTTGGGGACAAAGTCAGGAAGAGAAATTTCCTGGAACTTCTTCCAGAAACTTCCAGTTTGATTTAGTGTCCAGACACACTCAGTGATATCCGTGGTCTGAGCCACAAAGAAAGAGTCAGAAGTCCTCAGGGTTTGAGACACTGTTGGGCAGGAAAGGGAGACGTGTGTGTGTGTGTATGTGTGTGTGTGTGTGTGTGTGTGTGTACAAAGCAGGAGGGAAGGTGGGCAGAGGGAGCACTGAGCAAAGGCAAATAGGAAGAAGGGTGTGGAGTAGCCAATATGTCCAGGTGGGATGGTCCCTGGAGGCCTCAGAGAGCAGACTCTCCATGAAGGAGAGCCTGCATCTGAGAAATCGAGCATCTGGGTAGAGGAGTTGTACAGGACTGAGGAGCCAGTGTGGGAAGACGAGCTGGAGGAGACTGTGTCTGGCCTCAGAAGCACACGCATATGCTGGGAAATTGAGCCAGGTGGTAGGGGATAAGAGCCACGAGTTTGGGATTCTGGGTGCTGGGGGGAGCTGTGTATGAGGAGTGGGGAGAAAGTGGTCATGTGGGAATCTGGAGCTGTGGTCCAGGACTGAGGGGTTTGAGCTGGAATCAGGCTATGGAAGTGGAGAAGAAGAGGCACAAGCACTGGGGGGCTGGGGCTGGAAAGGACTGATCAGCTAGAGATGGAGCAAGTGGGAGCTGAGTGTCAGATATGTTGGAGAGTTTTGGATGTAGTGGGAATTCCTAATAATGTGCTTTCCCAACCTTGAGAAATTTCACAGAGACAGCACTTGGAAAAATAGCATATGTTACAAAAGTGTGTTCTGATTTTTCTTCACGCTTTTCTTAGAATAGCTTTGTTACAAACCCCAAGGCCAGACCCAGAAGGGAGTATGACTGGGATCATGAAAGCAAGGACTTTGGAACACCAGGCCAGCGTCAGGTATGAACATTGCCTATGCACTTGCTGACTGTTCCTGAGACTTTCCTAGAAGGGAACAGCCTGGGGCAAAAACAAGGAGATCTGGACTATGTCAGGGGAAGAAAGTTCACAGAAAGTTTTGTAGTCTGCCATTAGAAATAAAAGCTGGACTCAGAGTGGACTCTGCACCTCAGTCCAATAGAGGCTGCGGGTCCCCTGACCATTGCCCCAGATTTTGTGTTCGGTCTTCAATCTCGTTGCTCACTCCTGGGCCATTAGGGCAACAGCCGGAGACACTGCCATTCACAAGATCACATGTCTTTGCATCGCAGCAGCATTTATTGAAACAGATTGAGACAACCCAGAAGGCACGGCACCCACAGACAGTCATAATAAGAGGAAGATCCAGAAAGTGGCCTCCCCTTCTCCAGCCCACCTGCTCTGGGTTGGACAGAGTCCCCCTGCGCTAGCAGGGGGCGATCTGGAGCAACCATGGCGTTTTCTTTGAAATCTGTTAAGGTGTATTGAATAGCAAGACCTGTCCAAAGTCAAAAGAATTCCCCCCACAAAGGCCTCTCAACTGGGAGGTCACAGGAGGAGTTTGGCTGGAACAGGTTAGCCCAGAAGAAGGCAATCAGTTAGAAAGACAAGCAAAACACAAACTCAAATGACCAAGGGGCAATTCCTGCAGAGAACTTCCCAGCCAGGACAAGGGATCTGCTGGAGTGGGGGCGGCTTCCTCTCTGATTCTAAGGTTGAGGGAGACCTGACTGGATGGTTAGGCTTATTCCTTGTGCCAGAGGAAGGCTGAGTTTTCATGATGCCCAGCTGCCCTGGATGATTGGTAGGGTCTCAGAGAGCTTGGTGAATAACACAAATTGGCCGTGGGAATTTAGCAGTCAAATCGGAGTTGAGTGAAAGGGCTGGGAATGACTCTTTCTAACTGAAGCCTGTTGAAGAACCAGAAAAACAACTCCCTAAAAGGAGAAGGTGGCACGGAGAGCGGTGGAGGGTCCTTCCCTTGTAGGAACACATGGAAGATTCTGGAAGCAAGCACACAATTTTTTTTTTTTTCCCATTCACACACCCTTCCGTGCTCGGGGGATGCAGGCGGGGCCTCTGACTCTACGCAAAACGGACAGACCGGCTGCTCCCGCAGCTGAAGCTGGAGGCGCGGGGCTGACAGGGGACGCAGGAGTCGGGCGCCAGCACTGTGATGCTGCCCCCGGTGGCCACGGGGCCCGAGGCGATCTGGCGGCCTGCGGTGCTGCTATATGTGAGGCCCCCACAGGTGACTCCCCCGCGGGAGCTGCTGACACCTGTGGGAAGAGAGGGCACAGGGAGGGCTGAATGGACCGCAGTGATGTCCCAACCCCAGGACGGGCCCAAAGGGCTTCTGCATGCATGAGCTTCTCGGGCACCCAGGCGAGAAGGAAGCGAGGACCCCCAGGCTCAGTGGCAAAGCTGAAGTGAAGTGAAGTCGCTCAGTCGTGTCCGACTCTTTGCGACCCCATGGGCTCTAGCCTGCCAGGCTCCTCTGTCCATGGGATTTTCCAGGCAAGAGTACTGGAATGGGTTGTCATTTCCTTCTCCAGGGGATCTTCCCAACCCAGGGATCGAACCGGGGTTTCCCGCACTGGAGGAAGACGCTTTGCCATCTGAGCCACCAGGGCAGCCCAGTGGCCAAGCTGCTGCACCCTTATTTCCCGGGCATGCAGTTCACACATCCACCAGTGGAGGGCCCCCAAAGATGCCTTTGCTTAGTGCC
>SJYT01061954.1:291352-341617 GCA_006410635.1 Cephalophus harveyi
CCTCCCAGGTCTGGAACTTTCCAGGTCCAGTAGGTTAGGCTGTCCGGCTCAAATCTGCCCATCAATAAAGCCAGTTTTCTAGGCGGGGTTTCAAGCAGATACTTACAGACATTCACAGAGCCCACTCCTTCGCACAGCCTACGGGAAAGAAAAGTCCGTTTAATTCCAAGCACTGAGCTGGATTCCTTGAGGCAGCTTCCTTGAAGCTTAGGCACAGAGAGGGCCCTGCTGTGTACAGATCCAGTTCCCCAGAGGCAGGAAGTGCTCCCTTGAGTTTGCCTTAAATGCTCATGCTCCTTTAACTATTCACTGATCACAGAGACAAGGCCTTCTGCTTTTCAGCAGAGATGAGTGAAGCTATGAAATCCACATGCTGCTTCCAATAGGAATGACTTGGCCCACCCTGGATAGTGCCCATCAGGCTCACAGAAAGCATGTGAAAGGGCTTGGCACCAATGAAGAGCTACAGCATAGACTGCATCAACCTTATAATGCCCTGTTCCAGGGCAGGCCAAGCGGCAGCCTCCTGTAGGAAGCTACTGGAAGAGAGTGGATTTCAGAGCCACAAGTCTTGAATGAGGCTCCTGGCTCTTCTGCTTATTAACTGTGTGGCCCCGAGAAAGTCACTGAGCGCTGGGCCTTATTTCCTTATCTTTGGATGGGAAAAATGATACCTGGATTGTGAGGATTAAAATGAGCACGGAGCACAGGCCTAATAAAGCATTCAGAAATTATTATTACTATTGAAGCCTGAGCTGTGCTAGCAGTGGGCAAAGATGCAGTTCCCACTTGGGTTCAGGGTAATTCACCCGCAGAGGACCAAGGCCGCCTCCTTCTAGACTCCCAAGGTTTTCCTCAGGCTCACCTCTGCTCCTCGCCCTCCAGCAGGCGCCTGTAGGTGGCAATCTCGATGTCCAGGCCCAGCTTGGAGTTCATCACCTCCTGGTACTCCTTGAGCAGGCAGGCCATGTCCTGCTTGGCCTTCTGCAGGGCCTCCTCCAGCCCGGCCAGCTTGCAGCGGGCATCATTAAGGGCTGCCTCGCCCTGCTGCTCAGCCTCAGCCACTGCGGCCTCCAGCTTGGTCCGCTGTGGGGAAGGAGATGTGAGGATGGGAAGGTGCAGCTAGGCTCATCTGATCCAAGGGAGCTGGGGCAAGGATCCCAGAGAAAAGTTAGGTTAACCTCCTATGAGCAGGTAGTTAATGGGACTATGAACACAAGGGAGGTGATGGACACTTTTCATCATTTCTCCTTGATGGTGCTGCAGGGTGGCCAGAAGGGGGACATCAGTGATCTGGCTCATCTCAGCCCTTGTGCTGTGTGAAGTGCCAGGGCCCCAGCCCCCTCTCTGGGCCCCTGCTTCCTCATGGGCACACTCAGGCCTGATTAGGGCTAGACCTTTGCTCTTCCACAGGCAAAGGGCCTGGTGCTACAGTTTTCCTGTGCTGGGTATTCAAGCCCTCCCAGAACCCATACCTGGCACTTGGCATTTTCAATCTCAGCTGTCAGCCTCTGGATAATGCGGTTCAGCTCGTTGATCTCCTCCTTGGTGCGGCGTAGGGTCTCCCCGTGCCGGATCACTGTGGCCTTCATCTCCTCACACTGGGAGGAAGCAGAGAGGCTCCTGAGGCTCAGGATGGGATGCCTCATCCATTCAGGACAGCTTGGATAATTGTGCAGGTTGCACAGTGTCCAGCCTGTGCAACTATACATGGCCACCTTGCCCTGACACCCAAACTGAGATCTGTCTCTTTCTCGCCATCCCTAAAGATCAAAGTCCCCAGACAGAAGAAGCCTTTTCTAGTACACACTTCATATCCTTTCCAGTGCCATGTTTAGGAGGCAGGTGTTCTGGACCACTCACCTTGCTGCGGTACCAGGACTCAGCCTCAGCCCGGCTGCGACTGGCAATATCGTCATACTGAGCCTTGATCTCAGCGACGACACAGTCCATGTTCAGGTCTCGGCTGTTGTCCATCTTCACGATGACCGAGGTGTCTGAGATGTGGGCGTTGAGGATCTGGATCTCCTGGGGGGGTGCCAAAAGCCAATGCATTTGGTTCTGGTGTCTGGTCTGGGTCACATGCTCTACCCCTGGGGGCTGTCCACTCCCTGGAGGACCCACTGGTCACGCATGATTCATGACTCCCACTCGCCCTCATTCACACACAGGTACATCATCAGTGAAGCTGGAAGGGGCTCTAGAGGTCAGCTGGGGACAGCCTGTGACTTAACAAATGGGGAAACTGAATCCCAGTGTGTGAAAAAGGCCTGATTCAAAGTCATTCAGCAGGGAAGCTGGGGTATGAATGCCAGGACTAGTAATCTGTCCAGGAATTAAGACCCCTCTCTCACTGGAAACCCACCCTACCCACCCCCTGCACTCTCCTCCCCACGTATACACTTTCATATCCATGTAGAGACCTACACGCACTCAGACCAGCCACAGGCACACACAGTGCAACACACAGAGACCACGAGCACAGAAAGCCCAGGCACACACGTGCTCCACAGTCCTCGGCGCTCGTGTGCACGTGTCTGTGATGGCCTCACAATATGCCCACTTGCATGTGTGTGCATGTTACTTACATGCTCTCATCCCTCAGGGGGTGAATGTGCACACAGCCTCTGCTCTGGGTCCCCACACTTTCCCTCCTTGCTTCCAGGCTGGTTGGCAGGGGCCCCCTCACCTCATCATAGAGGCGCTTCAGGAAATTAGACTCCTCCACCAGGGCCTCCACGTTGGCCTCCAGGTCTGACTTTCGCAGGTAGGCACAGTCCACATCCTGGTGGTGGGGTGGAGAGGAGGGGGCGAGCGTGTGGGAGGAGGCCCCGGGAAGGTGCTCTGGGTGGGTGTGGCGACCCATCCCACTGGAGGTTGTGCGCACAGAGGTGTCCCTCCCTCCCTCCCGGAGCCCAGCCCCTTTACCTTCTTTAGAACCACGAACTCATTCTCCGCTGTGGCCCTCAAAGCCACCTCCTCTTCATACCTGGGTATGAGAGAGACAGAGGCTGGAGCTGAGGAGTCAGGGTTTGGCAGCCATCCTGGGCAAGCTCTTCTGGGGGTCAATTGGGGTGAACTCTGCAAACGTCATCCCATTCTCTCCCCACTCTATTTTGTGCATTGTTTGTGGGCTAGCCCTGTCCCAGCCTGCCTTATTCCACCTGAGTCCTGCTGCCTCTGGGATGAGATCAGAGAATGCACACTCCATGCCCAAGTTTACAATCATCTTTCCATCCTGGATCCAAAGAGAGCTGGTGCCACGGGCAGAGAGGATATGGAGCCCAGGTCAGGAAGGGGAGCAGGAGGAGCAAGAAAGCCGTGGAACCCCAATGGGCTTCCTTACTCCTCTGAAACCATCTCTAAGACCCATGGGCCTCCAAGGAGTTGAGCTGGAGCCAAAGAATCTGAAGAAACCTAGGCTCCTACTGCCCATCCTCTTGGGTAGCGGGCAGCCCCTCTTGGCAGACAGGCAGGAATCTTAATGAAGCTGCTTCAAGAGGGTTGTGGGCAGAGCCTTCCTCCTTAACCCTGCTATCCCAGCTGGTCCCACACTCACTTCTTCTTGTAGCCCTCCAGCACCTCCTGCACGTGGTTGAGCTCTGAGGCCAGCCTCCCGCTGTCGGCCTCCACATGCTCAGCCTCCCGCCTCAGCGTCTCGATGTAGCCATTGAACAGGGGCTCCAGGTTGCTCTCGCAGCAGCGCTGGTTCTGGTAGAATTGCCACTTGGTCTCCAGCAACTTGTTCTGCTGCTCCAGGAAGCGCACCTGCCGCCCAGAGTGGGAGAAAGAGACTCAGGAGGAGCCCCGGGAGGTGACTGGTTCCCCAGAGCTCTCTCTTCCCCTGCCCTGGTGCCCGCTGAATAGCCGGGGCCAGGCGGGGGTTGAGCCGTGGAATCCCGCGACTCAGGGGGCCTTGCTCCCAGCCCCCCAGGAAGGCACTGTGGGTGGGAGTGCCCCGGGCTGGAAGCCAAAGGTCAGATTCACATCCCAGGTCTGCCACCGTAATGGCAGCTGTCTCACCTCTGGGTGCTTGGTTTTCTCATTCCAAAACAGAGATGATAATAGTACCTTCCTTAAAGTTGTAAAGATTGAACAAGTTGCTACATGTAAAGTGCTTAGAAGAATTTCTGACACATAGGTAGTGCTCAACCAATTTAACTATGACTTTAATTACAAGTTATTCATTTATTCATGTATGCAACAAACATTTATTGACTATTTACTGTGTGGTCCCAGGGCTTGTGCTAAGATACACACACACACACACACACACACCTTAATCTATGACTGTACCACCAATCAATTTTATTCAATTCTCACAGCCCTGTGTGGGGAGATCTTATTTCCCCTATAGTACAGGAGGGGAAAAGGAGACCCAAAGTATGAAATGACTAACTTATCGTCTCATAATTAGTCAGGAGTCAGGGTGCTACGTTCCTTGAGTCTCCTTCACCTGGCTGTCACCACGATCTATCTAGTTCAGTTCAGTTGCTCAGTCGTGAGAACCCTATGAATAGTCTGTCTAAGCAGCTCCCTAAGCTCTCAGCTTCAATTTGTTATTAAAAAAATAGAAATGATAATATCTACTCCAGTGAGTCATTTCAAGGATTAACTGAGATCACTAAAGAAAGTGATATAAGAAGGTCCCCCTTACTGTCCCGTCACCCCGGGTCCCAGACCTGAGTCTGGTCCTGTCTCCTCTGCTGGAGTAAGGCCTCGTGGACAGCGGAGGAGCCCACACGAAGGGAGGGGCAGCGGTGACCTTTCTGGGAGGCAGCCAGAGGGCAGCTGGGAATTTCCCACCCTCTGCACCGGGGGAATTGCCACTTGGTCTCCAGCAACTTGTTCTGCTGCTCCAGGAAGCGCACCTGCCGCCCAGAGTGGGAGAAAGAGACTCAGGAGGAGCCCCGGGAGGTGACTGGTTCCCCAGAGCTCTCTCTTCCCCTGCCCTGGTGCCCGCTGAACAGCCGGGGCCAGGCGGGGGTTGAGCCGTGGAATCCCGCGACTCAGGGGGCCTTGCTCCCAGCCCCCCAGGAAGGCACTGTGGGTGGGAGTGCCCCGGGCTGGAAGCCAAAGGTCAGATTCACATCCCAGGTCTGCCACCGTAATGGCAGCTGTCTCACCTCTGGGTGCTTGGTTTTCTCATTCCAAAACAGAGATGATAATAGTACCTTCCTTAAAGTTGTAAAGATTGAACAAGTTGCTACATGTAAAGTGCTTAGAAGAATTTCTGACACATAGGTAGTGCTCAACCAATTTAACTATGACTTTAATTACAAGTTATTCATTTATTCATGTATGCAACAAACATTTATTGACTATTTACTGTGTGGTCCCAGGGCTTGTGCTAAGATACACACACACACACACACACACACCTTAATCTATGACTGTACCACCAATCAATTTTATTCAATTCTCACAGCCCTGTGTGGGGAGATCTTATTTCCCCTATAGTACAGGAGGGGAAAAGGAGACCCAAAGTATGAAATGACTAACTTATCGTCTCATAATTAGTCAGGAGTCAGGGTGCTACGTTCCTTGAGTCTCCTTCACCTGGCTGTCACCACGATCTATCTAGTTCAGTTCAGTTGCTCAGTCGTGAGAACCCTATGAATAGTCTGTCTAAGCAGCTCCCTAAGCTCTCAGCTTCAATTTGTTATTAAAAAAATAGAAATGATAATATCTACTCCAGTGAGTCATTTCAAGGATTAACTGAGATCACTAAAGAAAGTGATATAAGAAGGTCCCCCTTACTGTCCCGTCACCCCGGGTCCCAGACCTGAGTCTGGTCCTGTCTCCTCTGCTGGAGTAAGGCCTCGTGGACAGCGGAGGAGCCCACACGAAGGGAGGGGCAGCGGTGACCTTTCTGGGAGGCAGCCAGAGGGCAGCTGGGGATTTCCCACCCTCTGCACCGGGGGATCTCTTCTTGCCAGTCTGGTGGCCTCCCCTCCTCCATTCCCAGCTCTGCACCCATGAAGCAGCCTGGCAAGCCTGGTTGGTTGCCTGTCACATCTCCTCGCCCACTACTGTCCTTGGAAGAATGCTAACAGCTCACATTTATCAGCTACTTTCTCTGTGCCAGCACTGATTGCACAGGAGCCCAGTTAATCTTCAAAGCAAACATGGGAAGCTGGTTCTATTAAGGGGACAAGCAACAGGCCTGAAGACTCGCACTGCGAGCAGAGGCAGGAGGTGGGGAGGTGGCAGGGCTCTGGGCAGAGCTCCGGCTGCTGCCCGAGCTGCCCTAGGCTGCCCCACCACAGCCCTCCTTTTCTCCCCACTGCCTCTCTGCCCCTCCAGCACCCAGTGCCCAGTGTTTCACGGCAGCTCGGATATTCCCACCGTGTCTTGTCTCCGGAAGCGCAAACCCTGTACAGCACAGACTCAATTTCTAGACCATGCTGGGCTGCGGATATAGATACACTTTGCTGGAATTACACGAGAAAAATAAATCCTTCTGCGAAGATCGGCCTGCATTTCTCTCTGGTGGCTGGCAGCCATACTCTGGCTCCCCTAAAAGACTGGGACCTTCCCGAGGGGAAGGCGGGGCCGGGGCCATCTCTGGACCATCCCAGGCCTCACTGACCTTGTCGATGAAGGCAGCGAACCTGCTGTTGAGGTTCTTGATCTGCTCCTTCTCCTCGTGCTTCACGCACTGCGCATTGGGGTCGATCTCCAGGTTGAGGGGCGTGAGAAGGCTCTCATTGACTGACACCGTGGTGATACAGGGAGGGCTGAGGCCGCCCACGCCGCCGGAGCGGTACCCGAAGCTGCGGCTGCAGGAGCCAGCGCGGAAGCCGCCCACCGCTATGCGGGGCCCGCAGGAGCCCAGGGCTGAGACGCTGCGGCTGCCGAAGCCCGTCAGTCCCCGGTAGCAGGACACCCCTCGGTAAGGGGCGGCGGTGATGCAGCAGCGGCTGCCTGTTTTGGGGGCCACAGCCGAGCAGGAGCTGAAGGTCCTGGTGACGGAGTATCCTGGACTGATCCTATAAGAACGGCACGACATGGTGTGGGTCTGAGTGGATGGAGGTTTGAGCAAGAGAGTGTTGAGGTTGGCGGGTGTGCTACGTAGGATGCTTCTGGACCCACTGATCCTCCTTGGTCCTTTTATTGGTGGAGAGAGCTGGGGTTGGCTACATGAAAGAAGTGAAAAATCATTTTATGTTGTTTATTGGCTTGGGGAGTTTGCCAACAACTCTCCAAGGACTCGTCTTAAAGGTGAGCTCAGCAGTGATTCCCGGCCTCCGTAAAAGTATTGAAGATGTTATTAGGGACACTGTGCGTTTGCACTTTTCATCTTCAAAGCTCGTTTACATACATTAGGGTAATTAATTTTCCCGCAGTCTCCTTGTGAGATGGCCTCAACCCACACCTGGAGACGGGTTTGAACACAACAGTCTGGAGTGGCTGAGTGTGGGGTATGGACTGGGGCCACCATCTCCAGGAAGAAGTTCTAGGGTCCCAGGTTGGGGGAGACCACCAGAGGTCATCACCTCTGTCTTCGGGGCTCCATACAGGATACATTCTCGGGTATATAGTTGTGTTTCAGGGGCAGATAGATCAAGACAGCCCAAACCCACTCAGGCAGCATGGCTTGGAGGTGGTTCAGGTCCAGAGAGGCCATTTTGGTCATGCTCCCTGCAGGGCAGAGGGTTGAGCCCATGGTCTTCTAGAACCTTCTGGATTCCAGCCTGAAAGGTTCTGTTCCAGGGCCTTCATTTCTCACCTACAAAACTACAAACCACTTAACTCTCAGTGGCCACAATAATGACCTCTTGTGGATAATGGGAAGCCTCCCTTTAGACACTTTCTCCCACTTGACTGAAAGGATGGGAAAACCCAGTTCCAGGAGAGCCCTGATGCTTCAAACTTGCTCTGGACACTATCTCTTGGCTCTTTAAGAAGAAACAGGTCCTGTGAGCCCCAGTTCCTTCCAAGACCACCAGCCAGGGGAGGGGCTCACCCTGTTTGCCAGCCCTGGAATTGTCACTCCTGGAAAAACGCTCAGAGACTGCTCTGCACAGAGACAGGGGAGGAAGGTGGCTTTTCTTATTTGAGGACACTGTGATTTCTGGCTCCCATGGGCTCTGGAATCTTGGTTCTTTCCAAAGTCCCCGCTTCCCTATGTGTCCTGGGGCCACTTATTAACGTAATGATGGTTATTCTTTAATGTTCATTGAATATAGACCTGGGGGTGTCGTCTGTACCCCCAGGGAGGCTCGCCAGGCCCCTGAAGGGTTAGGAACTTCAGGAAGAAGGGCAGAGGAACTTCCTCTGAGGGTGACAACTCCTGCAGGGAGCCTGCCAGAACCGAAAGCTGTCACTGTGCTGCTCTTCCTGAATCCTTCCTAGACACCCCACGTTCCATCCGGGGTCTGCCCTTGTCTTCACTGACCCACTGCAGGTCTTTGCCCAGCACTAGGCTCGCTGGTTTCTATTTCCCCATCCCACACCTGTCCTTCCGAGGAGGGCAGAGGCCTTGGGAAAACAAGGAGCAGGTGGCCTCAGCTGGCACCAAATAATCTTCAGATCATAGTCACCCATGGTGAAGCAGCAGGTATTTAGCAACCTGGGCAAGGGAGTCCAAATCGGAAGACCTGGTTTAAGTGCCAACTTGGACACTTCCTAGCTGTGTGGCTCTGGGGACGTTCTTAACTTCTCTGAGCTTCTGTTTCCTTGGCTGTAGTGTGGGATTCATTCTTATCTTCCAGGGTTGTTGGGGGGATTAAATGGATAATACACAAGAATGTACTTTGGGGACCAAAAGGATCTGTGTAAGGGAAAGGGACTCTTGCTTCCTACCAAAAATACCCCTGCTGGCCTGCCCCCACACCCTCTCACTCAGCTGAGAGTGGGCCTGCTCCTTGCCCCACCCACCGGCTTCACTTCCTCTGCACATTTATGATTTCATAATCCTTTTAAGTCTGCTCTTAATGCTTTCTTTAACCTGATTTCACTAGTGTAAAAAGTTGAGGTGGAGTCTGGGGTGGATAGAGGAGGCTATACTTGGGCTCAAGGAGGGGATGGTTTCCCAGCCGCCACCCCTTAAGTGGAGGTCCTGCTGGCCTGGATCCAGGGATGTATTCTTGTGCCTTGCCCAGATGGTGGTGTAGACCTGGAGTGGCGTGGTGGGGCCAAGAGGGTTTTGGGCCCTCTGAAGGGGAGGAGGGTCGGAGCTGAGCATGGGAGATGGAGGATGGGTGAGTCCTCTGCTCTGTCAGCCTGGAAAGCCCATTAAACCTCACCTGCTTCTCATCTCCTGTAAGCTCAGCTCTCCTTCAGCTTATTGAAGAGGATGGAAGACCTATTTCTGCCTCTTGGCAGCAGGAGGGAGTGGAAGCTTTGGTCCAGAGGGAGATGCCTGTGTCAGCGGTACCCCATGCCCCCAGCACACGCGTGTGCACACACACACACACACACACACACACACACACACACGCCTCCACCTCAAATTGGGCCTGGGCACTGAGGATGGGAAAGGCGAACCAGGGACTCAGGAGACCTGGGAATGCCACAGTGCCTTCAGAAATAAGAGACCCATCCAGGACCAGCAGGACAACTCAGAACAAGGGTGAGAGTCCCTGGGCGGGTGTGCTGGGAGTGAGGGCAGGCCCTGCCAGGTACACGGATGTGCCTGTGGGTGCTGGGTGAAGTTTGCATTACTGCAGGTGGCAGCAGAGCCCAGGGCTGGTGGGGTTTGCTGAGGAAGCCCATCCACATGGTGCTTTAGATTGAAGGGACTGGGCTGGAGGGGGAGGCTGAGTCCTTATGGGACTGTTTCAGGGTCATCCCAGGCAAGTGAGAAACTCACAGATCAGGTCAGTCTGGCACAACACCTTGGGGAGTTTGTATAGACCCATGGGGAAACAATGGAAACAGTGGCAGACTTTATTTTGGGGGGCTCCAAAATCACTGCAGATGGTGATTGCAGCCATGAAATTAAAAGACGCTTGCTCCTTGGAAGAAAAGCTATGACCAACCTAGACAGCATATAAAGCAGAGACATTACTTTGCCAACAAAGGTCTGTCTAATCAAGGCTATGGTTTTTCCAGTAGTCATGTATGGGTGTGAGAGCTGGACTATAAAGAAAACTGAGCACTGAAGAATTGATGCTTTTGAACTGTGGCATTGGAGAAGACTCTTGAGAGTCCCTTGGACTGCAAGGAGATCCAACAAATCCATCCTAAAGGAGATCAGTCCTGGGTGTTCATTGGAAGGACTGATGTTGGAGCTGAAGCTCCAATACTTTGGCCACCTGATGCAAAGAGCTGACTCACTGGAAAAGACTCTGATGCTGGGAGAGATTGAAGGTGGGAGGAGAAGGGGAGGACAGAGAATGAGATGGTTGGATGGTATCACCAACTCGATGGAGATGAGTTTGGGTAACTCTGGGAGCTGGTGATGGACAGGAGGCCTGGAGTACTGCAGTCCATGGGGTTGCAAAGAGTTGGACACGACTGAGCGACTGAACTGAACTGATTGGACCTGGGCCTTTGCCATCTGGTTCTGTCCCAGGGAGGGAAGGGAATCCATAGAACCACACCCATCTCTACCCGTCCCCCCAAGCAGTTGGCTTAGCGAGAGCAGATCCTTGTCTGGGCGCTGGGGTGGGAGCCAGACCTCCTTTGACTGGCCTTCTCCTGCCTTACTGCCCACATGTGCCCTTTGGTTTTCCCACACCCCTTTCCCTATCTCCAAGCCTTCTCCCCTGTCACACCTTTGCCTGAAATGTTCCAGAACAGCTGGCCACTTCCTCCAGGAAGCCTTTGGGGACTAGTCCGAGGGAGGCTGTGATTTCTCCTCCTCTGTCTCAACAGCAGTGCACCAATAGCCTTCCGGGGGCTCCCCAGGTAACTGCAGTTACTCTCTTTCACACCCTTTTGTCCTGGGTGCTGGCTTTCATCAGTCCTTCAGTTCTGTCCCCTCCTGCACTCACACCCAATATCAGGAATGTCCATTTGAGAATCCATGGCCCTCCCATAATTTAAAATGCTCCTGAGAGGCCACTTCTTCCAGGAAGTCTTCAAGAGCTAATTGGGTGAGAGGTTTTCTACTCCACCCTGGAGTCCCTGGCAGCTTCCTCGACTCTTGAAGTCTGTCTCCTGGGCTTTCTGCAGAGGCGTCACTGCTCAAACTCACACCCACCACAGATGCTCCATCTTCCTCCCACATGTTATCTAAGCTTGAATGCTTGCTGGGGGACACACGTGCTGTTCTTCATACCAGGAGTCATGATCTCCCTTCCCTTCTGCTCTCTTTCCTGTGCTTACAATTCCCTTGCTGCTAGGAGGGCTTCCTGGACTTATCCAGAGATAGAGGAGTGCTGATACCTTCTCATCTTACCCTGTTTGTCCTAGAGCTGCCTGTTGACCCTTATAGTTTCATATATGCATCTGCCGGGGTTCTCAGAGACCATCTCACTGTTCTTCTTGGATAGTGGGGTTCTCTGGGGTTGATCCTGATGGCTGTGATGAGCAAGGCCTTGGTAGTTTCCCACTCAGATAATCCACCTTGGGCATTGCCCATCATCTCTGCTGGTCTTTTCCACACTTTTATTATGTGTCCAGATCTACACCTCTTCCTGGTGGTGGGACACAGTTCTGGGAGGGTCTTTTAGCCCTAGGAAAGTTTCTCTGGCTTTTGCAAGACCTGGGTGTCACTCAGAGACCCTCTGTGAGAGGAGTGAGACCAGAGCAACAGGGAGGCATTGGATAAATGCCGGACCCTCCCCAGCACATCCGGGGCTGGGCCCTTCATCCAACTGGTAAGGCTGCTCCTTGTACTTCCCCATCTTTCCTCTGATGGGCTTCCCTGCTAGGAACTCTAGATTTTTCTCCCAAACCCTGTCCACATGCCTTCCTGCAGGCAGCTTTCTCTGGTGGCTTTATTGTTTCCTGATGGCTACTTTGGGTCAGAGCAGATGCTCAGTAAACACAGAGCCTCGAATTTCAAAACTGGACCATATTAATGGTTTTGAAGTTTTCTTCTTCTCTTCCTCCTTGTCCTCTTCTACCTCCACCCCCATCCCTTTCCCCTCTTCTTCTCTCCCTTGTCCTTCTTCTCCTCTCCTTCTTCAGCAGTAGAATCATTTCTCTAAATCTTAGGAGGAAAGCAGCTATATAAATCTCTCTATATATTTATCTATTCGGTTATAAAAACAGGTAAGATGGACATGCTGGTCTCTTTGCTTGCTTTGGCCCCCTCTACTCCAATGATCCCCTTAAGACATTGAGCTGTGTCACTCCTCTGCTCTAATGCCCAGATAATTCTCCATTTCACTCAAAGTAAAAAGAAAAAGAAAAAGTCTAATGCTGCACTGCCTGTCCTTGTTATTACAGTGCTCAACTCATCCCCTTGTTCTGGGCACCCACTCTGGCCTCCCTCTGCTCCTCACACACCCTCTGCCTGACCCAGAGCCTTTGCACTGACTGGCCCTTCTTCCCTGCATGCTCTTCCCTCTGCCACATGGCTTGCCCTGTTGCCCCCTGCACTGCGGGTCTTTGCTCAGATACAGCCTCTCAAAGAGGTTTCTCTGGCATTTCTTTTCAAAATGGCAGCCTGGCTTTCCCTCTAGAGCATTCTCCACCCAGCTTATCTGGCTCTAATTTCTTTTTTCTGTAGCACTTAACACCTTGTAACATACTGTAATTGACTTGTTTATTCTATTTCTTGATTATTGTCAGTTTCCTCTCACTCCAAAATAAACTCTATGGAAGCAGGAATTTTCACTGTTTTTGTTCATTGATGGTTCCCAAGCACTTAGAACAGTGTTGGGAATATAGTAAGTGCCCAATAAATATTTGTGGACTGAGTGAATGTGCAAATGAAGAGATGTTTTGGATACTTTAAATATTTTGTACTTGGCAGAAAATGCCACAGAAGGGAAGGTCTGGCCCTTGAGCCCCAAGGAACATACTTGGTATGAAAAACATGGAACTCAGAACCTTCCATGGCTCTTTTCTGCTTCAAGGTTGTGGTTTTCTGAGCATCTGTGAGAACCAAGACTGACAGAGCTGACCCAGAATGGTGAAACAGCGCTGCGGTGGGCTGGTGAAGGAGGCCTGGATTCCTTTCCTTAAAGTTGCTATTCAGTGTTGCAGTGTTGTGTCCTAAACACAATTTTGGAGGAAAAAATTTGTTTTTAAAAGACTTCCCTCTCATAACACAGGGAACTACACTCAACACTTAGATGGGGAAACAGTGGAAACAGTGGGAGACTTTATTTTCTTGGGCTCCAAAATCACTGCAGATGGTGGCTGCAGCCATGAAGTTAAAAGACACTTGCTCCTTGGAAGAAAAGCTATGACCAACCTAGACAGCATATTAAGAAGCAGAGACATTACTCTGCCGATGAGGGTCAGTATAGTCAATGCTATGGTCTTCCCAGTAATCATGTATGGATGTGAGAGCTGGACCGTAAAGAAAGCAGAGCGCTGAAGAATTGATGCTTTTGAACTTTGGTGTTGGAGAAGACAGACTCTTGAGAGTCCCCGAACTTCAAGGAAATTAAACCAATCAATCCTAAAGGAAATCAATCCTGAATATCCAGTGGAAGGACTGATGCTGAATCTGAAGTTTCAATACTTTGTCCACCTGATGTGAAAAACTGACTCATTGGAAAAGACCCTGATGCTGGGAAGGATTGAAAGTAAGAGGAGAAGAGGATGACAGAGGATGAGATAGATGGCATCACTGACTTTATGAGCATGAGTTTGAGCAAGCTCTGGGAGTTGGTGATGGACAGGAAAGCCTGATGTGCTGCAGTCCATGGGGTTGCAAAGAGTTAGACATGACTGACCAACTGAACTGAACTGAACTGATAAGGGAAAAGACTCTGAAAAAGAATCTGTGGGGTGTGTGTGTGTGTGTGCGTGTGTGTGCGCGCTTAGTTGTATCCGACTCTGCAACCCCATAGACTTGTAGCCTACCAGGCTCTTCTGTCCATGGAATTCTGCAGGCAAGAATGCTGGAGTGGGTTTTCATTCCCTTCTCCAGAGGATTTTCCTGACCCAGGAATTGAATCTGGGTCTCCTGTATTGCAGGCAGATTCTTTACCAACTGAGCTACGAGGGAAGCCACATATATGCATATATATATACACACACACACACACACACATAAACAAGTTGCTGTGCCATATACCTGAAGCCATTGGAGAAGGAAATGGCAATCCACTCCGGTGTTCTCGCCTGGAGAATCCCAGGGACAGAGGAGCCTGGCGGGCTGCTGTCTATGCAGTCGTACAGAGTCGGACACGACTGAAGTGACTTAGCAGCAGCAGCAGCAGCAGCCTACCTGAAACCAAGACGATATTGTAAACCAACTATACTTTAATTTAAAAAATAAGTGTAGGGAAATTAATAACAAAAAGGAGAAAAGAAAAGACTTCCTTCTCTCTCTCCACAATACCCTGCCCTGGGAATGCTTTGAAAAGGCCCTGTGCGGTGCCTCCAGGGAAGTTGGTGGCCAGCAGAGGGCAGCAACGCCCCACAGGTAGCCAGGCAGAAGCTCAGTCCAGGTTGCAGGAGCAGGAAACGCTGGGGAGCGGCCTGCCTGCCTGCAGCTCAGGGCTGAGGGCTTTGCGTGCAAACACTGGCAACAGTCTGCTGACCCTTGGGCATCCACCCGTGTTTGGTACTGGGGTGACTGAGCTGCTGAACACAGCTCTTCTCCATTAGCAGTAGAACTGGACCTACCACCACCATCACCATCAAAACAATAGCAACCATTTATTGTGCACCACTGTGTACCAGGCTATGTGCTAAGCACTGTACTTATGCCATTATGTGTAATCTCCACGACAACTTTTTGATATAGAAGCTATTTTCCTATTTTATAGATGAGGCAAGAGATGGAATAAATGACTGCTCGAACAGCATGGTGGTGATGAGTGTGGGTTCTGCACTCAGAATGCCTTTGCTTTGACCACTGGGCCTTGATTTTGTCATCTGTCTAAAGTGCAGTTATTAAGGTGCTACTGGATAAGATTGTTGAAAGAATCAAGTAAGTTAAAACACAAAACACATTAGAAACCCTGCTCAATTCAATGTATATTAAGTATCATTCTTGCCTGTTATTACTTTTGGTCACACAGCTATTAAGTAGAGAACCTGGGATCTGAACTGGGGTTTGCACAAACAAGAGTTCACAAATCTGATTGCAACTTGTGTCATCTTTGTGGGAGAATCAATGTCTCAACAACATTGAGTCTTATGATTCAGGAACATAGTATATATCTCCATTTACTTGTCTTCTCGGATTTTTTTCATTATTGTTTTGTAGTTTTTAGCATATTGATCCTTTTTAAACCCTTATGCTTAGGAGAAGGAAATGGCAACCCACTCCAGGACTGCTGCTGCTGCTGCTAAGTCACTTCAGTCGTGTCCGACTCTGTGTGACCCCATAGACGGTAGCCCACCAGGCTCCCCCGTCCCTGGGATTCTCCAGGCAAGAACACTGGAGTGGGTTGCCATTTCCTTCTCCAATGCATGAAAGTGAGAAGTGAAAGTGAAGTCGCTCAGTCGTGTCCGACTCAGCGACCCCATGGACTGCAGCCCACCAGGCTCCTCCGTCCATGGGATTTTCCAGGCAAGAGTACTGGAGTGGGGTGCCATTGCCTTCTCCGAATGGGGTCGCAAAGAGTCGGACACGATTGAGCGACTTCACTTTTCTATGCTTAGGTATTTCTCTGTTTGGGTATTATTATAAGTGATACTTAAAATGTTTAATTTCTGGTGGGCTGCTGTCTATGTTTTTGATAGACTATAGAAATGCAATTAGTTTTTGTATATTGACCTCACATCCCTTAATCTAACCAAACTCACTTATTAGTTCTAGTAGGTTTTTTAAAAAGAGAAATTCTTTGGGATTCTCTATGCAGAAAATAATGTCTTCCAAAAATAGAAAGAGTTTTATTTCTTCCTACCCAACCCATTTGACTCCCCCCCCCTTTTTTTATATGACTTTTATTTCTTCTTCTTGCCTTAGTTCATTGGCTAGGACAGCTTGTGTCATACTGACTAAATATAATGTGAGCAGATACCCTTATCTTTTCCCAGTCTTAGGGAAGACATCATTCAGACTTTCACCATTAAGTAGATTGTTAGCTAGGGATGTTACTTTGTTGATAAATTAATTTAGTAGATGCTATTTAGATTACTGAAGTTCTCATCTATTCCTAGTTTACTGTTTTTTTTTTTTTAATCGCAACTAGATGTTGAATTTTGTCCACTCCTTTTGTGCGTCTGTTAGGGTAATCATGATTCTTCCTTTTCAGTCTGTGTGGGTTTTTTTTTTTTTTTTTTGCTGCACGGGGTCTTTGTGGCTGTGAGGCTTTCTCTAGTTGTGGCAGGCGTGGGCTACTGTCTAGCAGCAGTGTGTGGGCTTCTCGTTTTGGTGGTTTCTCTTGCTGCAGAGCATGGTCTCTAGTGTGCAGGCCTCAGCAGTTGCAGCTCATGGGCTTAGTTGCCCTGTGGCATGTGGGGTCCTGGTTCCTGGGCCAAGGATTGAAGCCACGTCCCCCGCACTGGCAGATGGATCCCTAATCACTAGAGCACCAGGGAAGTCCCACTTTTCAGTCTGTTGATATCACAAATTACATTAATTACATTACAAGTTGAAAGTTGTTCAACTAACATTTGAAAGTTGAACCGGCCTTGCATTCTTAGGATAAAGTCTACTTGTCATGAGTGTTATCCTTTTCTTTGTTGCTGTATTCAATTTGCTAATTTTTTATTTTTTACATTAAGTTTCATAACATGTATTGATTTGAAGTTTTTTTTTTTCTTATTATGTCTTTGGGTGATTTTGGTATTAGGGTAATGCTGGTCTCATGAAAGGAATTGGGAAAATTTCCCTCCTCTTATGTTTTCTGGAAGACTCTGAATTTTTCCTTAAATGTTTGGTAAAATGCACCAGTGAAGGTATTTGGGCCTGAAGTTTTCTTTGTAGGAAGATTTTTAAACTGCACATTCAATTCCCTTAGTAGAAATATAGCTATTCAGGTAGGACTGGCTATACAGTTTATGGGGCTTAATGTAAAATAAAAATGGAGAACCCCTTGTTAAAACTATTAAGAATTTAATGATGATGAGAATAGTCATAAACCAAGTGTGGGGACTTACTATGGTGTGGGATCCTCTGCTGTTGCGCAAGACACACACTAAGAGTTCTGGTCACAGTTTGAATGTGTGTGTGTGTGTGTGTATACACACACACACACACACACACACATGCACATGGGGTTTCTTGTACCAATAAGCAGCTGGGTGTCCCACAATTCAGCTCAATTCTGACATGTCTACCTGGAGACAGCATCAGATTCCACAGGTCAAGGGTTCAGTCCTACAAGACTGTCCACCCCAACTCCGCTTTAGATGCTAGTTGCAAACCCAGGTTATCGCCTAGACTTCTGACCAACTGGTTATAGACTGAAAGTTTCAAAACCTCTCCTTGGGTTTAATTACTTTGCTAGAGTGGCTCACAGAGCTCAGAGAAACATTTTACTTAATAGATTGCCAGTTTATTATGGAAGGATAAAACTCAAGAACAGTCAGATGGGAGAGATGTATAGGGCAAGGTGTGGGGAAAGGGCCTTCCATGTTCTCACCAGACACACCCCTCCCCCCGATATCTCCACATGTTCACCAACCTGGAAACTCTTGGAACCCCCAGTCCTTTTGGAGTTTTTATGGAGGCTTCATTACATGAATCATGATTGATTGATTCAACCTCCAACCCCACTCCCTTTCCTGGAGGTCAGGGAGGGTGGATTGAAAGTTTCAACCCTCTGACCACATGGCTAGGTCTCTTGGCCCCTACAATGATCCCAGAGGGACTGGGGGTGGGGTGGGACCTAGGGAACAAATGGGAGGGTTTGCCTTGGTGGAAGGAGGGTGGAGGGAAACACATGGAGAGAAGTGGGCTGCTTGGCATTCTTTTTCAGAGCTTTTGCGGTATGTCTCATCTCCCTTGCTGAACTATGTGCCCCTCCAGGGAGGGGCCTGAGGGCTCTTTTCTTAGTACATCCTCTGTCCCAGGACACCAGCCTCTTAGCAAGTCCCCAGGGGAGTGAGCTTGTGGAATCTAAGAGGCAAGATCCCCCACCCCCAGCATGACTGGCAAAGAGAGGCCAGAGTCCTAGACATTTTAGCTTGCAAGTTTATTGAAATTCCAGCAACACAAAGAGCGGTACAAACAGGCACCCAACCCAGCCCAGGCCTCCTTGGAGCTTTCAGACATAAACCCCCTTGCAGTAGAAGGCTGGACTTCCCTCACACCACCAGCAGGGGCATGGAGTGTTGCAGGGCCCGCCTCTCCACCAGCACCCATCCACCTCGTGGACTCGCATGCCGGGGTTAAACCAACACCCCAGGAAGAGAAGCAGCCAGGACCGATGCCACTTGGAGAAGAACCATCTCTGGGGACTCAGGGATCCCTTGGGCCACTGAAGATCGTGGCTCCTTCTGGATCAGAAAGAGGAGGAAAGAACCTTCTGCCAGGGAAAGTTAGGAGAGGGAAGCAGAGGCTGGTGGGCTGAGGACCCCTGCTCTGTGGACAGCCGGCTCTCCATTCTTGAAGTTAATCCAAAGTTAGGACGGTGATGGTGCCCAGGCACATCCTTTCTGGCATTGAACTGGTCCATTTCTCCCCCAACATATTGGTTTTTGTACTTTCTTTAGGCTGTTGGGCTGGGTGGTGAGGAGTGACCCAAAGTTAGGAAACTGGGAGTCAGGGAGAAAGCCAGTCCTTTGGGGCCTGTGGATGGAGCAACTAAGAGATGTAAAAAAAATCCCCCCATAGGACAGAGACCAGACAGAGCAGCCCGTGGCTTCCTGGCAGGAGGGGTACCTAGAGCGCCCTCCAGCCTGACTCAGGGCACCTTGGGGACAGAAGCAGAAGGCGTGGAGATGGTTCTTCTGAGAGCGGTGGCTGGCCAGCGCTCGCTCTCAGCACTTGGTCCGGTGGGAGGTGGTGGTGGACACGAAGCGGACGGTGGAACTGCGGCTGCTGCGGCCGCCGCTGCAGCTGCTGAAGCCGCCCTCGGTGGGCAGCGGGCAGGGGACGCTGGGAGTGCAGGCTTCGCCCACCAGCACCGAGCCCCCTCGGCAGCCGGCGCCCAGCAGGTCCCCGCCGCCCACGACCCGGGCCCCGCCCACGCTGGAGCTGCAGAGGCCACTGGACCGGATGTTGCTGCTGCTGCTGCTGCTTCCGGAGATGGTGACCCCGCCACGGCAGAGGCTGGAGCTGCTGAACAGGGACTCGGGCCCGCACACCAGGCCGCCCCGGGAGCTACTTACCGCTGCAGGAGGAAGAAACCCTCAGCGAGGCTGCCTCACCCTCCACGCTCCCTTTGCGGGAGGGGAGAGGACAGGCAGAAGTGGCCTGGGTCCCAGGGGTTCCTACCATCTACGTAGTCAATGCCCACTTTTCCGTCCTTTTGCTTGGGTGACTCAAAAGTTGTAGCTTCACTAAAGTCCAAATGGACTTTGACTTTAGTGGAGTCACTAAGTGACTAAAATGGAACATTTGGATTAAAATGAAAGAGTTCAGCCAGTTTCCCAGGTGTTGGCATACAGCTAAGTCCACTGTTACTTATATATGGCCAAAGTCTGGTTGGGTTGTGTGAGGGTGCAGGTGAGCTGAATTATCCAGTAGCCTCCACAGTAAATCCACAGGGCTTCTTCCAGTTACATCTTGCCACTTGGCAATCCCCACATTGCCCACCCCTGAAGAGGGCCCGTTTTCAGTTCCTCCTGACTCACTGAATGGCTGTGCTCTCTAGCCCTCTAGTCTCCACTGGACACACCTCCATGACCCAGGTCTCTGGTCTGATTAAGCTTACTTAGGTCAACCCCCATTGGTGGAGGGCCCCCCTTTCTGCCTTCTCCTCTCACCAGAATCCTTCCTGCCATCAGTGACCCTCCCAGTTTAGCATATACAGCTGTGTATATTTGCATTCTTGGATCAGAAGTCTTGGTTTGAATTCTGGCTGCGCCCCTGACTATCTTTGTGACTGCTGACAAATCACGTATTTTTTTCTTTTTGAGTAAAAGGGAGTTGCCCAGGCCATTCTCCCCCTGGGGCTTTGAGGATTAGGTTGACAGCGGATAGGACTCATCTCAAGAATATTGTAAATCTGGAGCACTGGGTCTGGGTCTTGTCTTCTTTGTGTCCCTCCCCTGCAGTGTCCAGCACAGGTCCTGTGTACTTTGGGTACAGCCAGTGCTTTGGCAGCAATTGTCCCATTCCCTGCCATCAGCAGAGGAGGGAACTTCCTGGCACAGGCCTTTCCATTCCTTCCTTGGTCTTTGCCCTTGAAGGACAAGGTCACTGTTGGCAAAAAGGCTGACTTCTTGAGCCCTCTCCCACCTAGCAGTTTCTGCAGACCTTTGTGATTGATTGCTTAGCTCTGGGGAGACAGGCTCTGGGGATGTCTTAAGACCCAAGTCAGCTAAGGATGATCTCAGTCCAAGGGCCAGATGACCCCCGCTCCCCGGCTGTCATGGCCAGTCCAGCCATGGGCTCCTGACCTCAATGCGGGCTTGAGTTCAAAGGAAATTTGAAGGGTCCTAGGAGAGACACGCGTGAAGAAGAAGAGACTGCAGGGTCTTACCTATGTCTACTGGTCCAACACCTTCACAGATCCTGAAAAGAAAGAAGCAAGTCAGTTCACAACCATGTTGTTCTCCGAAAACCTCCCTGCTATGAGAGGGCTTCACCCATGTCTGCATAAGCATCCGGGGAGTTTTCAAAACTTACAAGTCCCTAAACCCTCCAAAATTATTGAAGCAAAATATTTGAGACAATGTCTTTTTCTTTTTTTAAACAAGCTAACCAATCAAGCAGAACTCTCTATGATTTGATGCAGTCTGTCTACAAGCTTGCACTGAGAGGCACAAGAACTAGAGCCATCTTCTAAACCCCTGCCAAGGGCAATCCAACGAGGTTTGCAGGAAAAATTGTTCCTGGTTCCTTCCCCCACTTAGACTTTCTAGAAGCCAGAAGTCTGACCTCACTCCAGTTGCTGCACTGAGAGCACTCACCGGATCTCCTCGCCTTCCAGCAGGCGCCTGTAGGTAGCGATCTCGATGTCCAGGGCCAGCTTGACATTCATGAGCTCCTGGTACTCCTTCAGCTGCCGTGCCATGTCCTGCTTGGCTTGCTGCAGTGCACCCTCCAGCTCCGCCAGCTTGCATTTGGCATCATTGAGGGCAGCTTCTCCCTGCTGCTCAGCCTCAGCCACGGCGGCCTCCAGCTTGCAGCGCTGTGGGGAGGACAGTTTGCAGATGGGCTCTGGCAGGGACTAGGGGATCCTCAGGTTGGGCTAGAAACACTGCCCCCTGTCTGTGGGGACACAGCCTGGTTCCAAGCCAGGAATGGAGCCCATGGAGGGGCTTGTCATCCTGTCGTTTGATGTTGCCAGGGAGTGGAACATTGCTTTTCTTCCATTTTCATCCTCACTGATTTTGAACTTACTGATTTCTGTTGCTTTTAAGACCCAGGGGGTCCAGAGAATAAAGCCATTCTTTTTGCCTTGCCTGCCCCTTTAAGTGAGCCCAAGAGCTTTCCTTCTACGTTTTCGGCGATTAAGAAAGTCTCTCCTTTCCTTCCACATTTTCCTCCTCCAGGAAGTCTTCCTGGACTAATTCTTCCCATCCCTCTGTTTCTGGGTCCCAGTTGCCTCCCCCACATCATCTGCCTTGGGCTCCCCAAAGCTTGGGGCTCTGCCTGTCTTCCTTATGGGGCTTTCTTTTCCCTTTGCCCACCTGAGCCTTGGCATGCTCGATTTCTGCCTTCAGCCTCTGGATCAGCCGGTTCAGCTCATTGATCTCATCCCGAGTGTTGCGCAGGTTGTCACAGTGCTGGCCAGCTGTCACTCGCATCTCCTCGTACTAGGGGTTGGTGGGAGAAAGGGATGATTTGAAGATTGGGTCAAGATCACAACCCACTTTGTCATCTTTGTCATCCCAGGGCTGCCTGCACCCCTTCCCCAGCACCCTCCTGCCCACCTTGGTCTGGTACCAGGCCTCTGCATCAGCCCGACTGCGTCTGGCGATCTCTTCATACTGGGCTTTGATATCGGCGATGATCCCGCCAACATTCAGGTCCCGGCTGTTGTCCATCTTCACAATGACTGATGTCTCTGAGATGCGTGACTGTAGTAACTGGATTTCCTGTGTTGGAAGATAAGTGAGACAGATGGACTGACTCCCATCAGTGGGTCCCATCAATGGCCGGGGCTTTGTCACAGGGTCCCTAGGACTTGGAGTCAGGAGACAGAGCATTGCTTATTTCTTCAGGGCAAAGCAACAGAGCAGATCATGCAAACTGAGGGCAAAGAAGAGGAGGTGACCCCAAACCGATTCAGCTTGACTTTAAACCCTTGCTGTATACTAGGAGGTATCCCTGCAACACCCTAACTTGTTTAGGTGACTAGTAAAACTGTGGGGGGCCTAGGGATTTGTGGAGGGGAGTAAGAACCGTGATAAAGCTTAAACTTTTCTTTGGTTTAGCCGCACAGTGACTGTGCCAGTCATGGATCATTGAGAGCTGACAACATTTTAGAATGATGATCTAGGAGTTCCTATACCCCAAGTCCTTAAGAAACTTGGCAGTGGGGATGGGAGAGGGCTAAGAACTGGTCTGCAAGGTGATGGCCTCAAAGGGAGAGTTCTTCAGCCTTTCTACTCAGAGCCAGACATTCAGTTCTGGAATTAGGTCTATCCCAGGCCAAAAAGACCTTATGAAGCAAAAGATAGCTAGTTCATTTGACTAATGAGGTAACACATCTTACATCTCCCAGCAAGTCAGTTTTCCAGAGTCTTCTCATCAGAAGATAGGAAGTGACATTCCTAGACCCAAAACGTTCCTGGCCATCAGTAGATTGGCCAACAAGGAGTTGATTCATAGACCTGAGTCAGCTCCCCTTGCCTTCCTCACTTGTCTATTTATCAGCATTTAGGGAATATAGATTTGATGGGCAGAAAGATGCTTGATACCAAATATTAGAAAATACACTAGTCCAGTGAATCCCCCAGGGAGTCCAAGCCACACAGTGATCTCCTTGGATGCCTCAGAGGGGATGAGCCCTTACCGCTGTGTACAGGGTTTTCAGGAATTCGATTTCCTGAGTTAGGGTATCCACATTGGCCTCTTGATCAGCCTTGCTTAAGAATGCTGTATCCACATCCTGCATCAAAGAGAGAGAATAAAATGCTCATTATCTGTGTGCTGTTTAGCCTCCCCACCTTGGCAGGGTCTGGAGATGGGTGTGAAGGTCAGACCAATCTCCACAAGGGCAGGCCAAGTGGGACAGGTGGGAGAGTCATGGGATGGAAATACAGCTTAATGACTCCTGTTCTCCCTTGGACAACGTAAAACCCCCAGGGATGTTGGACTTTTCTCGATGCTCATTTAGAGGCAAGAAGAATCTGGATAATCCAAGACTCCTAAAATGTCATCTCTTCAAACCTCTCCTCTCGTGAAGACCTTAAGTCAGTGGAGACCAAATCAGAACTTCGAAGGGAAGCAGTTGTGACCTTAGGGGGTCTACTATCTGTGAGTATTCACAGGGCTGCCCAGGCAGCATCCTGGGATGTGGAAAACATTTGTCTGTCTGGAGGGGAAGTCTGCCTGTACTTGTTATTCTCCTTACCTTCTTCAGAGCCACGAACTCATTCTCAGCATTGGCCCGAAGACCCACTTCCTCTTCATACCTGAGTGATAAAGATGAAAAGGGTGTGTTCTCCCCGTGAACTGAGAGCTGATTACTCCCAGCTCCCCAGTTATCACCTTTTATGAGCTCTCTTGCCCCAGCCAGGAGCCTGGCTCCCTCCTGCCATCCTCATGTTCTCCACTCTGCCCCATCTTTAAGATCTTTTAGACCCTTGGTTTCTCCAAATCCCTTTTACTTTCTCAAATTGGGTGCAGGGCCTGAAAATCTGAACCTTGGCTGTGGTTCATCTGCTGGAAACGCCTTAGGGTGACTGCACTTGACCTTAGAGGAAGCAGCATCCTGCTTGTGGCTGGACCTGGGCACTGTTTACAGAACTAGGGGTTTCCTTTTTCTGGGGTCAACCCACCCATGTGCATAGGCAGGATTAGGGACAGACTGTGCCCAATCCCAGGTCTCTATTCCTCAGGACCTGCAGGGGACCTCACCCTCCCATACACATCACTGCCCTGCCCCTGTCTCCAGGCTGGGAATTGAAGCCAGCATTCAACTCTGATCCTTCCAGGGGCTCCCATCTGAGCTTGGCTGCTGCACTGGGGACCAGCCCTATGCCCGTCCTTGGTCCATATGGTCCAGATGCCACTCACTTCTTCTTGAAACCCTCAAGGACATCCTGCATGTGGTTCCTCTCAGCCTCCAACCGGGCCCGATCACTGTTTGCTACATCCAGCTGCCTGTGTAGGCTGGTGATGTAGTTCTCAAAGAGGGGCTCCAGGTTGCTCTTGGCACATTTCTGCTCTTGGAGGAAGCTCCACTTTGTCTCTAGGAGCTTATTCTGCTGTTCCAGGAACCGCACCTAAATCCACAGAGGCAAATACATGGCAACTGAGTTCTCAATATGATCACCCGTGTGTGGACTAGTTGCTCAGATGGTCACAGGTGACAACCTCGTGGTGACCACTGTTCCCTTTTTTGTTTGACTTTCAGTCCTTCTAACTCAGAAGAATCTGGCAGAGCAGGTCTGGGACTCCTCCTCACACTCAGCCAGGCTGAGCTACAAACAGAAGCTCTGAAACCAAAACCTTCAACCATTTCCCCTTTAACACTCTGAGAGAGGGGAGGGCCAGCTCACTGGGAATGCAGAAATCGATTCTACCTGAGCCGAGTTGGCCTACATCTGAAAACCAATGTCAGTTATCTCTGGCAGGGAATGAAGAACAGAGTAAAGTACATTTGGGCTGGGATGTGGCTTTAGGAGGTGGGAACTCTCAGGTCGAAGGTCATACCCATCACCCCAGATATTCCATCAGCTGAGACTTACAGAGCTGGAGGAGAATGTAGAGACCATTTGCTTCAACCCCTCATTTCACATGAAATGAAGCTCACAGAGGTGAGTTTACAATCTCAGGCACAATCAGAGAATCCTCACTTCATGGAGACATGAATCTCCACTTCTGGGATGTCAGTTCCACCTCTTTGTTCCTCTCATCAACCTGAAGATCAGTGATCCCCAGTGATCATTCCCTACTGTTTCCCTCAATCTAGGCGACTTGGCTGAATCTGGATATCCCTCTTGGGGGGAGGGGTATGAATTCCTTGTTTTGCATAAATTTTGTACAAATTACTCAACTCCATTCTCCATTTCTTTAAGCCTGAACAGGTGTGGCCACTCATCCTCAGAAACCCTGAAAACTTCAAAGAGAGCATGAGGATATCAAAGGACAAAATCTTTTAAACCTGTCCCAGCCAACACCTGGTGGAGGTGTTCATGTTTCTAACCTGTTTGGAAGATATTTCTAAATGACCAGGTTGTTCATATCCCTCTAGGCATTCAGTCAGTGGCTGGATATTCCACCACCACTGTCAATCTCTCCCTCCATGTAGTGCTTCCTCAGGCTCATCCTTGCTCTGCAGAAGAGCGACCCAGCAATCATACTGCATGCCTTTGGTTGATCCCAAAGGATGTGGGGTCAAGATCTGTGTCCTGGGTCTAGATCAGTTCTTCCCGAGTGAAAGTACACCCCAGTGCATTTAGCTCTCATCATCCCAGACCCAGAGGCTGAGCTGTCTCAAGTACCTTGTCGATGAAGGAGGCAAATTTGTTGTTGAGAGTCTTGATTTGCTCCTTTTCATCCCTCTTCACTCTCTGGGCATTGGGGTCAATCTCCAGGTTGAGTGGGGTCAGCAGGCTCTGGTTAACAGTCACTGCTGTGATGGACGGGGCTGCTGGTCCTCCAATTCCTCCAACTCGGTAGCCAAAGCCAGGGCTGCAGAAGCCATAGCCGAGACCACTTCTGGCTCTAAACCCCAGGCCAACACAACTGCCAGCCCCAAACCCTAGACCAGCACCACTCCCATCACCGAAGCCAACTCCATAGCAGGTGGGTCGAGGGCACACAGCTGCTATCCGGGGTGAGCACGATCCAAAGCTGATGACGCTCCGACTGCCAAAGCTGCTAAGACCCCGGAAGCTGGGCCCACCCCTGCAGGAGACAGAGCTGGCCCGGAAGCGGTTCAGGTTCTGAGGGGTCACTGCTGAGCAAGAGCTGAAGTTGCCCACACAGCGACCAGAGCTGACTCTGTAGGAGCGGCAAGACATGATGGTGTCCCAGGCAAGAGCAGAGTGGCGACTGCAGAGCGGAGAGAGCTGGAGCTGGGAGTCCTCTGGGGCTAGTGGATCCCTCTCACCCCTTTTATGTGTGTGGGGATCTGAGGATTGGTCCCATAAAAGGGAAAAAAGCCATTTGGAAGCATTTATGAGCTTGGGTAGTTAGCAGAAACTCTCCATGCCTGTAACCTCCTTCACAGTGAACTAATCTCAGACACACCTATTCCCCTCAGAATCAGAGCCATAACATCAAACCTATAAACATTAAAAACATATAAACACATAAACATTATTGTCCTATTTTTCCCGCAGGTCCACCATAATTGCCATTATGGGGACATTAATTTTCTTTGGTCTTAAATCCAATAGACTTTCCATTCCAAGTGTGGCTAACCACCAGAAAGTTAGAATGGTAACAACTCCAGCAAGAGGCTTGCAAGGAATGCAGCTACACAGATAGTCCCTAAATAGATGAGGAGTGTATAGAAAAGAGGCAGGGTCTTCATAGCTCCAAGAAAGAAATGATATGGTGAGAATACAGTTTACTGCATCCCTGTAGATGGATTGAACAGTCCAAAAACCTTTTGCAGTGTTTCATCTATCCTCTGTAATCTGATTTGACTGTTCACATAAGAATTGAATCATCAGTGAACCTCATTTGGGTTAATGTAATACATGTCTGATTTGAGACTCTCAAAGGACATTCATTCATTCATTCAGCAATTACCAAATACTCAATCTCAGGTAATGTGCTTGGTGCCAAGGGTATAGAGATTAAAAAAGATGGTCTCTGTATTCCTGCTGGTGTGGGGAGATTATCTTGAAGACTTCCACCAAACAATAGTTTTGTGACATAATTTGAGGCTAAAACATGCCAATGATTTGGCCACGTATCTGTGTAGAAAGTTAGCCACATGATTTTGAACCCCTAAAATACACATTAGGGATATCTGTAGTCTTACCTATGCAGATTCCTTGCATTATAGATGGAGAGACAAATGTTGACCTTTTCTGTTCTAGAAAGTGGCATGATTTATCCTGCTTGTCTGTGTCTGGGGGAGCTTGTGCTTGATTGGATGCTTACTTGGGATTCTATCAATACTTTGGAAGGCAATATGAGCTTTTGACTAGAGCCATCCATCTCAGGTCTTCACTATTTCCTTGCTTCTGGTCTCTATACCTTTTATTTCTTTTTCTGGTCTTACTGTATTAGCTAGGATATCCAGTATGATGTTGAAAGCAGTGGTGAGAGAGGGCATCTTTGCCTTATTCCTGATTTTTGGTGGAAAAGCTTCAAGCTTCTCACAGTTAAGTACAATGTTAGTTGTAGGTTTTCTGCATATATAAATTTTTTATCAAGTTGAGGACGTTTCCGTCTGTTTCTAGTTTGCCATTGTACTCCATAGATCCAGGTATCAGGTGCATGTCTCAAAGGGAGAAGTAGAAAATAATAATAACACAGTGGTTCTTGTGAAGATTTCCAGCAACCTCCATGTTGTTAAATTCAGTGGTCCATTCTCCATTAAATTATCATTTAATTTAGAAGAATTTGACATAGTTGATTATTCTCTTTTCCTTGAAATAATTTCCTTTTTTGGTTTCCAGACACCACATTCTCTTGATTTTCTTTACATATTATTGACTGCTTCTTTTCATTTTTCTCAACCAGTTTATCCTCTTATCCCCGACCTGCACACACCACGGCATCCTTGGGCTCAGCTCTTGTACCTGTTCATGTCTTTATCTACACTTGTCTCCTTTGTGACATCATACAGCCTCATGACTTTAAATACTATCTGTCTGTTGATGGCTGCCAAGGTGTATCTCTATCCTGAACATCCCTTTGAATGTCCCTTCTGTGCCTCCACGCACGTATTTTGATCAACATCTCTATTTGGATATCAACTATGTATCTCAAATTTAATCTGTCCAAAACTGTTCTCCCGATTACTTGTTCCTGTGAAATACATTCTACTTGCCAGGCTTGCTATCTCTATACTGGCTCAGACCAAAAACCTGGGAGCCATCCTTTGTTCATCAACTTTTTCCATATCCCACATTCAGCTCATTGACAAGTCCTGCCTTCAAAATATACCTGGACCCTTACTACTGCTCACCACACCATTGCTTCCATATTGGTCCAAGTTCACCACTCCTCACAGGGTCTATTGAAGTATCCTTCCAGCTACTCATCCTGCTTCCTCCTCTGCCCCCTCTCTCTTTCCTTAACACCATGCCCAGAGTGGTCCTTTAAAAACAAACATGTCAGATCATGCCATTTCTAAGTTCAAACATCCAGCGTAAATGCCATACAGGACTCTACATAGTCTGCCCTCCTCTTTCATTGACCTCCCTTCCATCTGTCTGTCCTTTACTCACTCTGCTTCAGCCACTCTGTCTGCCTGTATGTCCATCAGATGGGTAGAAAACCTCCTGCTCAGACACTTTTTGCATTTACTGTTCATTTGTGCTGAGAAATTTTTTTTTCTCAAATAGCCACATGGCCGGGTCCCTCAACTCTTCCAGGTCTTTGCTCATAGGTCCCTTCACTTTAAATTCCCCTCCTGCACGTACTCTCCATCTCCTCTCCCTGCTTCCTCCTCTCCTAAGGAGTTCTCACCATCTGAGGTCCTTGCCTGCAAGGATTTGCTGTTTAACATCATCATCCCAGGCTGTAATATAAGCTCCAGGAGGCAGGCACTGTTGTGTGTGTGTGTGTGTGTGTGTGTGTGTGTGTGTGTTTTCTCCTCTTCATTCCTCCTTAGGAGAGTGGAGGCACATGGTAGGCAGGCTGTGTGTTTTTGCTGAATGAATGGAGACACTGCAAAGATTAAAAGCAGGAGGAAAAGGGAGAGAGGACAGTGGGTAAAATTTTATTATCACTGTGCAAACACTTGCCCTCCTTGGTACATAAATGACCTGGGGAAATTGTCTAACCTCTCTAGCCTCAGTTTCCTCATCTGTAACATGGAATTATACCTACTGCATAGTATGTGAAGGATACATGTGGAAATGTTTGGGCGGGGTGTACGTTGTGTGGAGCCTCGTGTGGTTATCCATATCTCTCCTCTCTTCATCTCCTTTTTTTTTGCCTCTGCCTCTTTCCCCCCTTTTTGCCTCCCTTCACCTGTAAGCTGTCATTCCTGTTGTGGTCCAGCACCCCACCTCATTCCCGCCCATGGTTATGGCATCATTACCCCACCAGCCATTCCTGGGGCTGACCCGTGTCTCAGCTTCCTTCAACCCTAACAGCCGGGGCGGGATGGGGGTAATTGAGACCAGTCATGCATGACCCCTGTTCTGAGATGAGCTGTCACCATTAGCAGTTTATAGTTCTGAGGCATTATTTCGCCAGACGATGCAAAATACAGTCCTCAGCCATTTTTAAAGGGTAGCAGGTGGGGAGAGGGGAGGAGTAGCCCTGGAAACGCTGGGCTGGGGCTTTTGCTGCTCTGACAGTTTCTTCTTCCTGTCGAGAGTTGGTCTGGACGTAATCCTGAGACCTGCTGGCTGAGCTAGTGTAGATGGATTGCTGGCTCATCTTGATGCTAATTGCCCTGGGAGGAGAGGGAACTGCTGATGAGGGAGGGGGCCATGCTGGTTGGCTGGGCAGAGCCTGGGAACCCTGGCTGCTGTGTGTGTGTGTGTGCATGCCTGTGGGTGGGGAGGAGGGTGACAGGGAAATCCCAGAGGATGAGACGACTTTCTAAAGCCACCGCCTCCTTCAGAGTGTTTCCATTCTGCCTGGGGACAAGTCTGCCCTGGAGAGAGGCACTCAGTGGGACGTGCTCATGCTGAGACCTGCCCCAGTGGGAAGGGAGACTCGGGAATCTCCCTGCAGAAGGGGGGCGGGGGCGGTGATGGGAAGGAGCCGAGGCCCTCTAGCCCTCTTGTCCTGTCAGGTTAATGATGCTGAGATAGAATCTAAACACCTCTCAGGAGAGACAAAGCACCCCTCCTACTTGAGCCCATCCCCACCCTTTCAAGCAGGATGGCTTTTCTTCTTTTTTCAGGTTTAGCCCAAATTCCTCACTTGCCCACACAGTTTCAGGGTGAAATGATGCTCTTCGCAGACAGTTGTGTGGAGTCAGTTCAGATGCAAGTCAGTTCACATCAGAAAACCTTCACTGGGTGCTGATGTGAGCCTGGCATCAAGCTAGGTGTGGGGATGCCAGCCAGCTGGGTGCAACCCTCTTCCTTCTACCAGACACAGTGATCCTAGGTCCCCTGCTCCACTCACAGCTCCATTTCTGTGGCCATTTCCCCCAGTCCAAGCCCCAGGAGGAGAGTGGCAGTAGTGAGTCTCCCTGGAACCCCTGATGGGACCAGGATGAGGAAGGGATCACAGGGGGCCCAGAGTGTGGGGCAGAGCACAACTGAGGGAGAGGGCAGTGGGGAAAGGAAGGGTCTCCCGGGGGTAAGAGGAACAAGAAAATGGGAGACACTCTGGGGAGACAGAAACAAAACCAAGGAACCTCGTTTCAGGTCCTCCACCCAGGCCTCTGTGGGCTGTTCCCCACCTGTCCTTGCGGGGGCGCTCTGGGAAGGGCTGCGATTTGAACTCCGGAGACGGAGTGGAATGCAGGGAGGCTCTGGCTTCAGCAGACATCTCTCCATTCCTCTGGAGGGCAGGGCGGGGGCCTGATCCTCCCTGTATCCCTGCACCTGGCGCAGGGCGGGTCCTGGGAGAAGCTCGGGAGGTGTTGGCCCAGCTGATGGAGTGAAATTCTGGAGAACCACCAGGAGGCACTTTCATCCCGCCTGCCTGGCGACGCCTCCTCTCTGGGGGGGAAGCGGAGAGGGAGGGCGCAAATGCGCAGCGCTGAGGGGGCTCTCCTGGGGGGTGCTCTGAAGGGGCACGCTGGCGCCTCTAGCTCATGTCCAGGACAGGGCCGCCCTGGGATGGGAATTCCCGCAGGGATGGTCACCGGGCCGGAGCCCACCTCTCTGTGAAGGTGGAGGGATCTTCCTCTCTCCTCCTTTACTTCACTGGGGCGTTTCCTGGGCCCTGGCTAGTCATCTGTGGGGCAGAGGTGGCCTATTGTCATCTCTCTTTTTGCTGACTCCATGCTGGAGTGTAGTTTTCAGAGCTTTGGGTTTTTAATCAGCAAGCAGCTTCCTGGCTCTAGGGCTGGTCCAGGGTGACAGGGCTTCAAGTGGGAATGGAAGCCATAAGGCCCTTGTTGTCCCATCTCTTCTCTTTCCCTGGGTGTGGATGTGCGTCCCTGAAGTCACCGGCTCTCACCTGTCTGACTCTGCGTGTGCCCTGACTCAGGGTTGCTGATCCCTCAGGCTTGAACCTCACCCCCCGATCCTGCCGCCACGGGCTTCCTTGCCTCCTGTCAGTCTTGCTGGCTTTGGGGGTCCAGCTTACCTGCCCCTCCTCAGGGGACCTACCCGAGGCCTGTGTCCAGGGTGGGAGCCTCAGTTCTGTCCTCTTTCACAACAAGCCTGACATCTATAATTTCATGTCTAAGTCTGTACCCTTGGGTAGGCTGTAAGCCCCAGAGGTCCAGATTGGAGCCAGGGCCCCATTTTTGAAAGACAGGTTTTTTAAAGATACAATTCATGGATCATATAATTCACTCATTTAAAATGTACAAGTCAGTGGTTTCAGTATATTCCCAGATAAGTGCAATCAACACCATAGTCCATTTTAGAATATTTTCATCACCTCCAGAGAAACCTTTAGAATATTTTCATCACCCTTACCCCATCCTCTCCCTCCTCCAGGCCTAGGCAGCCACGAATCTGCCTTCTGTCTCTATATTCCTAATCCGGAATTTCGTATGAACGGAATCAGACTATCTGGTTTCTGTGTCTGATTTCTTTATCTACCTTATGTTTTCGAGGTTCATCTATGTTGTAGCACACATTAGTACTTCACTCCATTTTTATGGCCAAATAGCATTCCATTGTATGGATAGATCGAATTTTGATCACCCATTAGTCCATTGATTGTCATTCAGGTTGCTTTCGCCTGTTGGGGATTGTGACTAGTGCTGCTGTGAACATTCATGGATGAGTTTTCATGTGGACGTGCTTTCTTTTTGTTTTTAAATTTTTATTGGCGTATAGTTGCTTTGCAGTGTTGTTAGATCCTGTTGTACAACAAATAAATCCGCTAATGTGTACATATATCTCCTCTTTTTAAAATTTTGCTCTCAATTTTGCTCTAAAGAGACTTGTGGTCTCTTTAGGTGACTACAGAGTGTTGACTAGAGTTCCTTGCATACAGCAGGTTCTCATTAGTTATCTGTTTTATACGTAGTATCAGTAGTGTGTGTATGTCAGTCCCAGTTTCCCAATTCGTCCTGCCTCCCCTCCCCTCCCCTCCCTTGGCGTCCAGACGTTTGTCCTGTATGTGTTTTCGTTTTTCTTGGGTATCTACCTAGGCATGGAGTTGCTGGGTCACGTGGTTACTCTAGTGTTTCACATCTTGAGGAATTGCCAGACTGTTTTCCAGAGTTTACAGTCCCTACTGTGGGCTCTAGGTACCATGTCTTCTGTCCCTACAGGTCGGTGCCATGCCTATTGGCCCTGATGGGACTGCCTTGTTCACCACTGTGACACCAGCCGCTGGGTGGCCTGACCCACAGCAGGTGCTTGGTAAATACACTGAGTGAATGAAAACTGAGTGGACGGGTCCTTTGGAATAAGACGCCCATAAATCAGTAACCCTTGTCTCTTCAAGCCCTGTCCTTCAGTCTTCTCTGTGAGCCTCTCTCTGACCGCCCTGCCCGGTATAATCATCAGGTGCTTTTTCTTGTCCCTTCCATCCTCTCTGGCTGTCACCTCTTATGACTCCTCTCTGAGGCCGAGGCCCTCCAGGGTTCCGAGGGTGTTATAGTCACCTCCATCACCAGCTCCTAATGCAGGGCTTGGCACAGAAGAGCTGCCCTGTGAGGCAGGGCTGTGCGGTAAGGGAGAGCTCAGGACACGGGAGCACAGGGGGGCATCTATGGTGGGGGATTGTTACAGGGGTCAGTGAAACAACATGGAGGGTATCAGGGCCCCTCTGAGGGTGGACTTGCTGCCACCAAGTCTCAGCTCCAGGTCTTGGGCTGTGGAGAGGGAGCGGCTCCTCAAGGATGCCCCTCCCTGGCCAGGCTGCTATCCAGCTTCCCTGTCAGCCCCAGGCCTGACTCTGTCCTGCTTCGAAGGTAGACGTGGTACACATAGTCCAGGCTGCGGAGGCAGAGTCCAGGCCTGGAGCTGAGTACAGACATGATATAAGGGGCCCCACGGACTTTCTCTAGGACGTATGCAGGGGACCATGCGGTGAGGAGGCCTGTGGGGAATAAGACCATGGTTTTTAACATGGCAAGTGACTTGTGAACTCCTGTGGTATGATGCACAGGCTTTAAGTATAATTTGTATGGCTCCACACTTACTCCACAGGCCACTTGCCAATCATTCACATGTAGTTTTCCCGTTTGTTTAATAACCTCTGTTTCCACTCCCAATGCTTCCAACTGGCCCCCAGGCCCCCAAAGCTGTTCATCGATTTCCCTTCAACCTCATTGTCCTCAGAGCAGGGCGAACAGTCCTGATTCCTGTAGCCTGGGAACAGTTTATTGGGAATAGACAAGCCCAGAGGCTCATGGAAGAAACGTGGATCCCTGGGTGGGCAGGAGGCAGCACTATTGGGAGGCGGTGTGCTCTGGGGAGGTGAGGTCAGTTCAGCACCTTCTCCTCCCTCACAGCCCCTGAGGCAGAGCCTCCAAGCCTGCTGAGGCAGCCCTTTATCACTGTAGCCAGGAAAACATGCTCACATCAGACCCAAAGCAAGAGGAACTCAAGGGAGAGGGAGCTGGCAGGGGGTGGCTATGTACAAAAGGCGCGGGCATGACTGATTCCATTGAACGAATAATGTCGGCTCTTGATTGTCCCCTTTGTTTTAGGCATTTCTTTGCCATCAGCTGCAAATATCAGCTCAGGAAAGAGATATATTTTTATAGTGTCCATTCAACACAGCTGAGGAGGTGAACCTATTGCCCAAAGATCATCTCCTGATTCTGTGTGCTGAGAACAGCGTTGACAGATTCCAGGTGATCCTGAAATCCTGGCATTTGGCTTGGGAATTTGGGATGGGATTTTGCGGTGTCTCCTTTTGATATTTGCAACAGTGCATGTATTAAGTGGGATCTAGAAGGAGTTAACTTTTCTCAGGTTCATGAGAGGCCAAGGTAAGAGAGGAGGAGCACGTCTGGGGGTGAGGGGAGGCAGAATTTGTGTGGCAAGTTCCATGGGATGATCCACAAAGGAGAACTGTGATGTGCCCCTTTGACCTCCTGGGGAAGAGAAGTGTTAGGGGGCCATTGCCATCTTCTTGGTCACACTAGAGCCTGACTGTCAGCAGTCCAGGGAGATGGGAGATGTGTTTCCTTCCTTTGTATCCTACCCTCACCCAAGGGCCTCGCTCAGGGTCTGCACACAGCTAAGTGAAAAGAGACTCTTGAAGATACCTGAGGGGCAGCTCCCAGTGAAAACCCAAGGGGAATCTTTGATCAGTAGAGAAAGGTGGGATCTTGGAACAGCCTTGTCTTGAGCCCTGGTTATGGGGGACAACACCCCAGCCTGGAGCTTGGGCCCTGTCCCCTGGGCTACCAGCCTCTGGGGCTGTACTAACACTTGTGGCAGGAGGCGCTGCCCCCAGCCCCTAGCTTCATCCCGGAGCTCCGCCTGCTCCCACAGACAAGGAGCCCTTGGGGCTCACAGGGGATGTAGATTTCACCAGTGCCCACGATGCCGCAGCCCCCACCGCTCTTGAGGACAGCGGTGTTCCCTGGACAGTACACAGGTGTGCTGACCACACATGGCTCGTAGAGGATGGCGCCTTTGGAGCTGCTCACAGCTGTGGGAACAGGAAGGGATGTTCAGGGCCCTGCCAGGCCAAGCCCCATGCCCCCACTGGCCCTGCACCTGCTGTCGTCGTGTCTAAGGACACCCCATCCCAGTTACCAACTTCCAAGTCTCCTATTGTTGTTGAGTTGCTCAGTCGTGTCCAACTCTTCTGTGACCCCATGACTATAGCCCGCTAGGCTCCTCTGTCCATGCGGTTTTCCAGGCAAGAGCACTGGAGTGGGTTGCCATTTCCTCCTCCAGGGGATCTTCCTGACCCAGTGATCGAGGCTTGTGTGAGGAGTCACTTGTGTCTCCTGCATTGGCAGGCAGATCCTTTATCACTGAGCCACGGGGGAAGGCCAAGTCTCCCATTCCAGTCACGTAAAATGCTTAGCAGTTCCCCACGTGTCCTTCTCTTGCCCCAGAGCCCTGTCCTCTGCTTTACCCTCTATTTCTATTTGTCTGCATGTGTGCATGCATGCTAAGTTGCTTCAGTCGTGTCTGACTCTTTGTGCCCCTGTGGACTGTATAGCCCACCAGGCTCCTCTGTCCATGGAATTCTCCAGGCAAGAATACTGGAGTAGGTTGCCATGCCCTCCCCCAGGGGATCTTCCTGACCCAGGGATCGAAATTTTGTCTCAGGTGTCTCCTGCCCTGGCAGGCAGGTTCTTTATCCCTATCACCACCTGGGAAGCTCCCTATTTGTCTGCTTCAAGTCTTGTTTCTCCAGGAAAATATCCTCTTGTCTAGATGGTGCCTGGCAGACCACACTGGGTGTCTCCTCCTGCTTCTGACTCCCATAGACCTGGGCAGCCCTGAGGGAGAAACTCTCCATCCACCAGGAGCTCTTTCCTTTAGGGTGAGGGAGGCAGGCTAAGGTTTGGGCGGGGGCAGTGTGGTCCATGTTTGGGTGGATCAGTTCCCAAGATCCCAGAGCCCCTGCAGAGTCCTCAGTACTCACAGATATTCACGGGTCCAACACCTTCACAGAGCCTGGAGGTGAGAGGGAAAGGAGACGCAAGAGAGCTGCATCAGAGAATGAGCAGAACACAGCACCCCCTGCCCCTGCCCGCACCGTGGACCTGCCAATGAGGAGGGGCTGCAGACTGCATGCTGTCCCAGATTTCCCGTGGATGGGCTGAGAGGCGGGCAGTGGCTGTAGCAGCAAGAAGAGGGCAGGAGAACAGACATCCCTGACCCACCTCTGCTCCTCGCCCTCCAGCAGGCGCCTGTAGGTGGCGATCTCGATGTCCAGGCCCAGCTTGGAGTTCATCACCTCCTGGTACTCCTTGAGCAGGCAGGCCATGTCCTGCTTGGCCTTCTGCAGGGCCTCCTCCAGCCCCGCCAGCTTGCACTTGGCATCAGTGAGGGCTGCCTCGCCCTGCTGCTCCGCCTGGGTCACTGCGGCCTCCAGCTTGCAGCGCTGGGGGAGGGACCCAGAAAAGTATTACAGGGGCCCTGGGACCCTGGGCTGACTCTCAGAACAGAGAGCATGGTCACTGTGAGATAACTGAAAATAGCATATATTGGTCTCTTCCCCCAGTTCCTGGCACAGAACTCCTCCAAACCTTGTAGTTTCTTAAGTGATGAGCACGCCAGGAGCATCCTTTGTCCTAACCCTTGGTCTCTGACCCTGTGTCTGACACAGAGTCCTGAAACCCCTTAGAATTTCCTGAGTATTGACAATGTCTTTTGTTTAAATAAGGTGACTCCAGATGGGCTCCTGGGTGGGGGCTGGTCACCAGAAAAACTAAGCCTTGATTAGAAGCTGGGAATTTTCAGCCCACCCCACCATTCTCCTAAGAGGGGAGAGCAGCTGGGAATGGAGGTGGTAAATGATGATGCTGATGTGAGGAAGCCTCCATAAAATTTCAATAGTAGAGGATTCAGAGAGCCTTCAGGTTGTTGAACAGGAAGAGGGATGGGGAGAATGGCATACCTGGAGTGGGCATGAGAGTTTGTGCCCCTCCCACACACTTTACTTTGTGCATCCCTCCCAGCTGGGTATTCATTTGTATTCCTTATCATATCCTTTTATAATAAACCAGTGTGTACATGGGTGCTCAGTTATATCTGACTCTTTGTGAGTCATGGACTCACATGGACCGTATCCTGCCAGGCTCCTCTATCCATGGGGATTTTCTAGGCAAGAATACTGGAGTGGGTTGCCGTTTCCTCCTCCAAGGTATCTTCAAGACTCAGGGATTGAACCCACATCTGCGTCTCCTGCCTCGGCAGATGGATTCTTTACTACTGTGCCAGCTGGGAAGCCCACAATAAGCCAAAAAAGGAAACTATTTTCCTGAGTTTTGTGAGCCACTCCAGCAAATTAATTGAATCCAAGGAGGATGGTCATGGAGCCCTCCATTGTACAGCCAACTGGTCAGGAGCACAGCCTGGACGTGTGATTGGCATCTGAACTGGGGGCAGTCTTGTGGGACTTGGGAGGCAGCCCCTAACCTATGGGATCTGCTGCTATCTCCAGGTAGGTAGTGTCAGAAGTGAGATCAACTGTGGAACACCCAGCTGGTGTTGCAGAGCTGGTTGGTGTGGAAACACTCTTCCCCGCTATCTGGTGTCAGAAGTGTTGTGAGTGTGACTGCGTGAGAGTGAAGGAGGGACACAGAAGAAGAGTGAGTTCTTCCCATGGTCATGGTTATGTGCCAGGTTCATGTCTGCTGTGGGTTTCAGCCTAGAATTGTGACGTCTGGTTCCCCCAGGGGATGGAGGCCAGTTCTCCTGTCTATGACACTTCAGGGAGATCTGAGAGTTTCCTCTTATGCCAAGCAGTTACTCTGTGGTTAATATATTTTATTATTATTATTTTTTATTTTATTTATTTATTTTTTTAAATTTTTACTTTATTTTACTTTACAATACCGTATTGGTTAATATATTTTAAGCATCTGCCTGGTCTTCACTAGCCTGGGAGGAGAGGGTGGGTCTGATTTTATGGACTGTACAGTGTCACCTTGAATTTGAGGATCATGGAATTAGTCTGTGGTTGGAAGTGGGTGTGGAGGACATCTTTTCTATACTCTCACCACGTGAAGTATTCATGCCCTTTCATCCTGATGAATATAGGCTGCCTAGTCTCTGTTGGGGGCCTGACTATTGCCTGACCCTGCTTACCCAGCTGTGGATCAGCTCTTCTGAAGAAAGAGCTCACTCCCTCTCGCGGGCAACAGTGCAAGTTTATTGCCTCCTCCTCAGGTCCCCAGGGAGGATGAACCTGCCCTGTACAACCAGGACCAGATGGCGGGTCAGCCTGTGATGGGCTCACCTGGGCTTTGACATTCTCAATGTCTTGCTGCAGCCGCTGGATCAGCTTGTTTATTTCCAGGATCTCGTTCTTGCGGTCGCGGAGGTTGTCACAGTGATTCCCGGCCATCAGCTGAAGCTCCTCATACTGCGGGACAGGGAGGTCAGGACCTGGGCACCCACACTGTGGTCCCTCTCAGCCCCATTCCCACTGTCCCCAGGCTCTGCTCTCCTGACTTCCTGCGTTGGGTACTCTGGATTCTTATACTTGTTATGTTTCCCCAGCCCTTTCCCACTTCTGGTCCTTTTCTGGGCTGCTTCTCATTCCCTTCTCACCTCCCAGCCCTGAACCTTCAAGCTTATTAAATTCTCCCCTAAGCTCCAAGCACTCTTCCTCGCTGTTTCATGGGTTCTGTGTCTCATCCTTTTCTCTCTGCCCTGGAATTTCCCTCACTTTTGCTCCATTTGTGCTCTGGACCTTGGATGGGATTTCTGCCCTCACCCTGGGGTATCTAACAAACCAAGAATGGAGAACGCAGAACATCTGCCCCCTCAGGGTAGATATACTTGCATGTTCTCCCTCAAAACAATTGAAGACAAAATTCAATGTTACTTCCTATTCTGGCTTAACACTTTTTTTTTTAACCTCTGCACATAAAATCTAATTTCTTAATAGTGAATTATAGATTACATCAATAGATTTTTAAAAATTAGCCAGCTATATGTTTTCTGCATATAATGCATTTTCTATGCAAAATAAGATAAGCGTAAGTCACTCTCTTTGGTTATTGTGAAAAAACCAGTAGTTGCCTAATCACTATCCACACTTCTTTTCCTCAGAACCCCAGGCAAAAGAATATTTCTCAGCTTTCTCTTCAATGAGGTGTAGACTGTTGCAGGGTGGGGCTTCTAGGAAAGCTGTTTAAAGTCAGCGATGATTCACCTGGCATGTTCCTTTTGTGCCCTCTTCTTCCTTCTGCTTGGAGTGGACATGCGAGACTGGTGGTATTGCAGCCATCTTAGGGCATGAGGGTACCATGAGGATTAACGTTCTTAACAGAATGGCAGAATAGCAAGCTCGAAGGAGCCTTTGTTTCTGAGGGTAACTTGGGGTCATCTATGGCAGTCTATTTTTGTACTTCAAGTTATTTGAGAAAAAAATAAAAAATCAGATTTGTTTTAACCATTATTATTTAAGATTTCTGATCTTCACAGCCAAGTACAGTTGAGAAATAATAGAGTTATCATTCTGATTCTAACTTAGAAGGATGGGTAATTAAGATTGTTTTTCTTAAGGCCTGATGGGTGGCCCAGGAGAGCAGTCAGAGGAGGAGACCGCCGGAACGAGACCTGGCTGTGGATGGGCCACAGACTGACTTACAGGGAGCTGACCCCAGGCTGGGGCTTGATACCTTGATCACCATGGATCTGCAGAAAAAGGACAGAGCACTTCTTGGGACATTTCCTGAAAATTGGTATCCACGGCCTTCAGAAAAAGGTCTAAAGCCTTCAGGGAAGCTCTGTCGATTGCTGTGATCTAGCTGTGTCTCCAGCCCCGTATCCTTCCTGGTGCTTCACACTGGGGACACCTCCCCTTCACGCTTCTTGGCCTGCTCCTGCTGGCTCTCAGCCAGACACCCTTACCCCACGCTCTGCCTATGGAAATCATACTTGGCTTCCAAGATCCAGATCAAATGCCAGTGCTCCTGTCTTTCCATTCACAGTTTGTCACTGCTGGCATCATCATGCTGCGCCCTGGGCCTACGGCTCCACCTAGGTGGCCACGTCATGCTGCTTCGTATCCTTCTGGCTGTTTATACTCTCTCTCCCATGGACTGTGACTTCCTCGAGGATGGGGATGGTCTGACTCTTCGTATCCTCATGGTTCCATGCACCCCAGCAAGGCCCTCCTTCCCTGGCCACCCATTTAAAAACCGAATTCCCGCCACACTCCCTGTGCTTCACCCTGATTTGTTTTTTTCCATAGCACGTGTCCATCTAACATACATCCGCTGTACTTATATGTCCTGTTTGCCTGTCCTGCTCCTGCCTCTGGAGAATGAAAGTGACACAGAGGCAACGATTATCGTTTGTTCTGTTTCCTGTTGGATCTCCAGCATCTAGAATGCTGCTTGGCACATGATGAATGTGCAAGAAACGAATGAATAAATGAGTGAGTGAATGAATGAATGAATGGTACCTTTCATAGATAGGGTAGATGAGACTGAGATGATAGTATCTGTTAAGTCAGAGTGCCCTTGAGGGCACAACTGCCCCCCCAGCAAGCCCCTAATTACCTACGTCTGGGGCCACCTTAATCACAGTTTCTGCTCCACCATTAGTAACCATTCCATGCCATTAGCCTCCTCCCACACCCGGAAACTCGGAGCCCTCTTTGCCATCACTGCCAATTAGTATTCCTTGAATGCTACTTAGGGAAGCACTTCCTGTGAGTCTACGAGTGTATAAAGCTGGGGAGCTCTGATGAACAGGTCTGGGCTGTCTGTGGAGTCTCTTCCACACTCATGGGTACCTGGCCTGAGGCTTGGTCAAAACAACAGAGGCTGGAGTGGCATGGCTCACATTTTCTCTCCTGATTCCTGGAGGAGAGTGGTTCTGGGGTCTCCCAGGCCCTGCCCAAGACTCACCCGGCTCTGGTACCAGGCCTCTGCTTCGGCTTTGCTGCGGTTGGCAATTTCGTCGTACTGGCCCTTGATCTGGGCAATGATGCCATCTGTGTCCAGATCCCGGCTATTGTCCATCTTCACAGTGACTGAGGTCTCTGAGATCTGAGACTGGAGCAGGTTCGTCTCCTGGCGGGGGAGGGGGGAGCCCAGGTGAGAATGGGTGAGCTCTTTGAGGATAAAGTTGGCGAGGGAGAGGGGAAGAATTGAGGAGACCCAGCCCTGACATTCCCATGGCAGATTTGCTTGGCTGTCCCAGCTGTCAGTCACCAACCTGCTCCAGTCCCCACCCTCCAGGTGCACCAAGACCTCAGAGCCAAGGTGCGGGCCCTCTGACTTCTGGGAGTCTCTCTGCCTGAGACCCAGTTCCACAATGCCTTCTTCACTTGCCCACTTTTAAGCCACAAATGTACCCACAGGGCAGGAGCTTTCCCCGCCCATCATCCCTCCAGAACTGTCCCCCGGCCGACCACCCGTGGGCAGCACGGCTGCAGGTACCTCGGTATACAGGGTTTTCAGGAAGTCGAGCTCGTGGATCAGAGCTTCCACATTGGTCTCCAGGTCAGAATTTATCAGGAAGGCCGTGTCCACATCCTACAGCCAGGAAAGTGACAGTCGTAAGCTGGGGCCACCCCTCTGCCAGCTGGGCCACCTCCCAGGCAAGCTGGTAGCAGGTGACAGGTGTGGGACCCTGTTTCCTTACTTAGGCCCACGTGGAAGTGAAGGGGGTGACAAAGCCAAGGAAGAAGTCATGCCTGGGCCTGGCATCCCAGTGGGGAAGGGTCTGAAGGGAATGGGATTAAAGGAGACGGGAGTCCATTCCTCAGAGCTCCTATGGACCCTGGGCAACAAAACACATAGCTGTCTATGTGAGGGGTTGTCAGGATGGTTTTCATCTCTGGAGATTTGAGCCAGAGCTTTTGTCTTTTGATTTCACATTTGCCACATCTCCAGCTTCTTGGACAGATGTAAATACAACACTTAACATGAGTTGGGCAGTGGAGGCATCAGTCACTGCCCTTCTGGGGCGAGAGGCTGGCCTTTCTCTCCCTTGGGGTCAGTGGGGCTGGTACCGGGGTCAGCAAGGTGGGCTGGCTGCAGGCCCGGTCCAGGGGCTGAGTGTCCCCAGGCCCACTAGGCCAGCTCAGAGCACCTTCTCCCTCCATGGGCCACCCTCCCTCACCTTCTTCAAGGCAACAAACTCATTCTCAGCACTGGGCCGCAGGGAGAGCTCCTCTTCATATCTGGTGGAAGGGGCAGGTGGAAAATGTTTTAGTCACGCTGGTGGGATTTGGAAGGGTGTGGGCATGGGGCCTGAGAGTAGGAGCCTCTGGGGACAAGTCACAGATTGAATGCCCTATGGAGGCACCAGGTCTGGCCCCGTCTCTGTTCACCTCTGGTCCCTTCAGCCACTCAACACAGATGTTTTTTGTTTTTGTTTTCTTATCATAGCTTCTTATTAGCCACTTTGTAAGTTTATGTTCCACCCCAATGCCTGGTAGCCTTTTCCTGTAATGAATCATTCTCTGGGAAGTCCTTCTTTTTTTTTTTTTTAATTAAAAAAGTTATTTCCTGGCTGTGCTGGTCTTAATTGAAATATGTGGGTCCTTGGTTACATCACATGGGGATTTAGTTCCCTGACCAGGGGTCGAACCCAAGGCCCCTGCATTGGGACATGGAGTCTTAGCCACTGGATCACCAGGGAAGTCCTTCTTAAAGCTACCTTTATTCTATCTTCCTGCTGAGGAGGCTTACTTCATCCAGTCATTTCCTCTGGGAAAATGGTGAAGAGTAGGCTGCCTGTTGCTGGCACACCTGTCTTTTCTATTTGAAAAAATATTTATTTATTTACTTGGCTGCACCAGGTCTTAGTGGCAACATGCAGTATCTTTCAGTCGCAGCATGTGGAATCTAGTTTCCCGGCCAGGGATTGAACCTAGGTCCCCAGCACTGGGAGCATGGAGTCCTAGCCACTGGGCCGCCAGGGAAGTCCCACAACTGTCTTTTCTGAGTTGTTCTGAGAGTTGGCTGCGGTCACTGCAAGCCCAGCTGACCCCGTGCTCCTCCACCAGGAGACCGCTGAGCCTGGCCTCTACCTGCAGCTCACTTGCAGAGGTAGCAATTACCCACTTTACCAGATCCTCAGAGAGAGCCGGTCTATTTCCTCTAGGCTCCAGGGAGCGCTTCGCCCACTCACTGCACCCCAAGGCAACAGAATCAGGGTCAAGGGTTTAGTGTGGTCAGAATGACTCAGTTTGATGAGCGACATCAATCCATTAAAAGCTTCTCTGTGCTTCCTAACGCCTGAGCTTCCGTTTTCCTGCAGAACTCAGCCGCTGCACAGGCGCTGGATGGTGAGCCTGCTGCCTAGGTTTCAATCCCACTCTGTCCTGCACTTTGGGTAAGTGGGTTGGCCTTTCTTGGCCTCAGTTTCATCACCTGTAGAATGAGAATATCAGTGGTCCTGTCTCACAATTACAAACACCACACAAGTTAATGTCTGCAGAACACCAGGTCAGTACCTGGAACAGGGTACTGTGTGTTTGTTATTGGTGTTAAAATACCATTTGGCCTCATCCTTCTCCAACAGCCTCACTTTCAAAATTCAAAGTCCTAATCTTGAGCTGCGAAATATGTCTCCTGATCACCTTGTATCCATGAAGAAAGGCATCGCTCCTGCCGAGAGGGCTGATCCCGCCACACCCTCAGCCTTGCCACATCTCGCCTACAGTCTGCTCGAGTCGTCCCCTCTCACTTGCGCACTCTGGTCCTTCCTTGTCACCTGCTTCTGTCTCATCTCCTTTTCTGTGGTCTACTCTGAACTTCTCTTTTAGAAGAAGCAACTGGAATGAAACATATCCTTCAAGGCCTTGAGCAAAGTGACACCTCCCCTGGGAAGCCTTCCTGGGCTGCTTCTGCTCTCTCACTCTCTTGGGCTTCCTCTTCCCTCCTGCCTTGTACCATGCTGTAGCTGTTGGTGTGCATACCGAGGTATCTTGCTGACTCTACCAGGACATCTAGAGGGAAAGAGCCAAATTTTCCCAACTTTATCAAACCCAAACTGCCCAGCACAGTGTCTGACTTGGACTAGACATGTGGGTGTGTGTGTGTCCCCAAGATGGTTCCACTCTACTGAACCCTCGTTCCTAGTGTATTCACACTGTCTTTGGAGACGTGTTTCTCTCAGCCCTCTCCCACCAACATGAGAGGCTCACCCAGGACCACAAGGCAATCTATCTGGGCCTCAGCTTCTTGAAAGAATCACTGAATCTGTGAATTCTTGCAGGTGAGGATTTCAAGTTGGACCAGGAAGATGCGGGGTAGAATATATTAGCCTGGATGTTACAAAGAAATGCCGAGGTGGGACTTATCAGGAATAAGGAACAGCAGGAGTCCAAGCTGGGAGGAAGGAGGGCTTGGGAGTCTGTTTGGAGGCTAAGAAGTGTTCAAGATCTGTCAAGGGACTGATGGAAGATGAGGCACAACAGATATGAGGGCAGAGCCCTGGAGCACTGGAAAGAGCAGGAGAAAACTTGTTTTACATGCAGAGAGGCAGAGCGTGGTGGGAAGGGGGATGAATGCACATCTAAAATCCCAGAGCTTGTACGAGGCGCCTAATGGGTAGTAAGGCTGCTCTGCCTGCACTATCCCACCCGACTGTGGAACCCCCTAAAGGTCTACATTTTCAACTTCCCATTTTATAGATGGGGAAACCCCGTGCCCAGCTTGTTTATGTCACTTGCCCTAGGTGCCCGGCTGGGTAGCAGTGGGGCAGACTCACTTTTTCTTGTAGCCCTCCAGCGCGTCTTGGAGGCAGCAGAACTCTGACTCCAGCCGGTCTCGGTCCCCGGTCAAGAAGTCCAGCTGCCTCTGAAGGGTGGAGATGTAGCCCTCGAAAAGGGGCTCGATGTTGCTCGAGCAGCACCTCTGCTGCTGCATGAAGTTCCACTTGGTCTCCAGCAGCTTGTTTTTCTGTTCCAGGAACCGGACCTGCAGCCAAGAATAGGATGTCACGGGGCGGCAGGGACCCTGGGGACCACAGCTGGCGAGAGTAAGTGCTGCTGCAGGCAGTGGAATCCGTCTGTGCTCTGACCTCCATCACATCGCGGCTGTGTCTCTGTCTCTCCTGCCCGGGGCGGCTTAGGGGACCCCCCAGCTTCCACCAGGGGTCGTGTTGTTGTGGAAACAGGGCTGCCTCAAGAGGCCTGGGGTGGTTCCTCCTTCCAGCCCTGCCTGCCTGCCACCAGCCTTGTAACCTGGGCCGAGCCACCCAGCCCCTCAAGCTTGTTTTGCTGCCTCAAACTCATACTTAGGATTGCATAGGGAGAGCTTTGTACATCTTCATGCTAATGGAAGCTGATGAGGCTACTGGAAATTGGGCTTTCTTTAATTACAGCCCAGGGGTGCTCAGGGAATAAAGCTCACTGTTCGGTCCTAGCACTCATTGCTACTCTGGCCCATCCCCATCCTACATGGCCAAGTCCAAACCATGTCCCTGCCACAGTAACGCGGAGAGCTGCTGGCCCTCCCTTCATTTCCATGGCTTGGAGATGGAGGTTAAGAGATACTCTGTGAGCTGGCCGTGGTCACCCAGCTAAGCTAGTCACTGGCTGGGCACACACTGTCTCCAGTCCTCACCCTGGGATTTTGCACCTTGTGCCCCATCTCTCAAGAAAACAATCTTCCTTCTGGTCAAAGCCTTGGTCAGCAGAAACTTGAAAGAATCACTGAATCTGTGAATTCTTGCAGGTGATGATTTCAAGTTGGACCAGGAAGATGCGGGGTAGAATATATTAGCCTGGATGTTACAAAGAAATGCCGAGGTGGGACTTATCAGGAATAAGGAACAGCAGGAGTCCAAGCTGGGAGGAAGGAGGGCTTGGGAGTCTGTTTGGAGGCTAAGAAGTGTTCAAGATCTGTCAAGGGACTGATGGAAGATGAGGCACAACAGATATGAGGGCAGAGCCCTGGAGCACTGGAAAGAGCAGGAGAAAACTTGTTTTACATGCAGAGAGGCAGAGCGTGGTGGGAAGGGGGATGAATGCACATCTAAAATCCCAGAGCTTGTACGAGGCACCTAATGGGTAGTAAGGCTGCTCTGCCTGCACTATCCCACCCGACTGTGGAACCCCCTAAAGGTCTACATTTTCAACTTCCCATTTTATAGATGGGGAAACCCCGTGCCCAGCTTGTTTATGTCACTTGCCCTAGGTGCCCGGCTGGGTAGCAGTGGGGCAGACTCACTTTTTCTTGTAGCCCTCCAGCGCGTCTTGGAGGCAGCAGAACTCTGACTCCAGCCGGTCTCGGTCCCCGGTCAAGAAGTCCAGCTGCCTCTGAAGGGTGGAGATGTAGCCCTCGAAAAGGGGCTCGATGTTGCTCGAGCAGCACCTCTGCTGCTGCATGAAGTTCCACTTGGTCTCCAGCAGCTTGTTTTTCTGTTCCAGGAACCGGACCTGCAGCCAAGAATAGGATGTCACGGGGCGGCAGGGACCCTGGGGACCACAGCTGGCGAGAGTAAGTGCTGCTGCAGGCAGTGGAATCCGTCTGTGCTCTGACCTCCATCACATCGCGGCTGTGTCTCTGTCTCTCCTGCCCGGGGCGGCTTAGGGGACCCCCCAGCTTCCACCAGGGGTCGTGTTGTTGTGGAAACAGGGCTGCCTCAAGAGGCCTGGGGTGGTTCCTCCTTCCAGCCCTGCCTGCCTGCCACCAGCCTTGTAACCTGGGCCGAGCCACCCAGCCCCTCAAGCTTGTTTTGCTGCCTCAAACTCATACTTAGGATTGCATAGGGAGAGCTTTGTACATCTTCATGCTAATGGAAGCTGATGAGGCTACTGGAAATTGGGCTTTCTTTAATTACAGCCCAGGGGTGCTCAGGGAATAAAGCTCACTGTTCGGTCCTAGCACTCATTGCTACTCTGGCCCATCCCCATCCTACATGGCCAAGTCCAAACCATGTCCCTGCCACAGTAACGCGGAGAGCTGCTGGCCCTCCCTTCATTTCCATGGCTTGGAGATGGAGGTTAAGAGATACTCTGTGAGCTGGCCGTGGTCACCCAGCTAAGCTAGTCACTGGCTGGGCACACACTGTCTCCAGTCCTCACCCTGGGATTTTGCACCTTGTGCCCCATCTCTCAAGAAAACAATCTTCCTTCTGGTCAAAGCCTTGGTCAGCAGAACGCCCCCAGCCTCCCAGATGGAGATGTGATGCAGCTGACGATCAGGGCTCACAGTGTTGGAATGCGTTTACAAGCAGAGCTTAATGAGCTTTCAAAATAAAACTGTAAGTTTAACATTTTCCATTTACTAAAACAAGTTCCTTTTGGGAGCACTTTTGTGAGTATTACCTCCTTTAATTCTCCCTCCATCTCTGCCCGCTTTCCTGGGGCTGGGAGTCAGGGTCCAGGTCTCCTGACTGCTAACCCAGGACTCTGCCTCAAGAGGCCTGGAGTGGTTCCTCCTTCCAGCCCTGCCTGCCTGCCACCAGCCTTGTAACCTCATCCGAGCCACCCAGCCCCTCAAGCTTGTTTTGCTGCCTCAAACTCATAGGGAATAAAGCTCAAAGTTCGGTCCTAGCACTCATTGCTACTCTGGCCCATCCCCATTCTACATGGGGATCACCAGGAACACCAGCTTAGCCCTCGGTGTGTATCCTGATCTGAAGAGCTTCCCTGGGATATAGGAGCAGGCCCAGAAGCAGCCGAGGTGACTGGCCAGTTTAGCGTCTTCCAAAGGCAGCATGTCACCCTTCTCTCAAGGCTTTCAGAGCCATGACTTGGGGGTTGAAAGATGTGACTCTTGCTCATGGCCACTTTGTGTCCCTAGCTCTGACCGCCCCACCTTCTCTTCATCACAGACCTAAGCTGATGGCAAATTCCAGGGTCACAGTGCCAAGGGTCTCACCCCAGTTCGTGTCATTGGAAGGAAGCTCTTTCATTAAAGCCTCATCAGAAAGGGCAGAGCTCTGCCTCTGATTGCTCCATTCAGTATCTATCATGGCTTTGGGAGTTCCTCTTATAGTCTGACCTCAGGCCCTCTTGGTGAGTTTATCAGATAATACCCAGAGAGAAAGATAACATATTATAAAAAAGACAAGCAGAAATGCCCACTGCTGAGCCTGATCTAACCAGCTTTCAGCAACTAGGGGTCATGGAGCAGCCACACCGGCAGCCCCAGATTGTGGCTCCTGCGACAGCCACAAGGTGCTGTCTGTCTCCCATGGCCCTGCACCCCGGCACCCACCTCCTACCTTGTTGATGAAGGATGCAAAGCGGTTATTGAGGCACTTGATCTGCTCCTTCTCGTCCCTCTTCACCCTCTGGACAGTTGGATCGACCTCCAGCTCGAGTGGGACCAGCAGGCTCTCATTGATGGTTACAGGGGCGATGCAGGCAGAAGACCCACAAGCGGTGCCTGCTCGATACCCAAAGCCAGGCAGGCCACACCTGGAGGCCACCCGGGGCCGCCCGAAGCCCGCATTGCACAGGCTCCGGGAGCCGAGGCAGCCCAGGGCACGGAAGCTCCCACTGCCCCCAGTCCGGCATGGCCCCTGGCTCACTGCATAGTGGGTGACCACCCGGGGGAGGACAGCTGAGCAGGAGCTGAAGCTCCGGCCGCCACATCTGAAGCCCTGCTGGAAGGAGCGGCACGACATGGTGGGTGTGAGAGGCGGAGAGACGGCGCCCTGGCAAGAGGATGGAGGCGAGAGTTATCAGGTGAGCTCAGCTTCCACCCTTTTATCTGGTCAAGGATGGAGGGCCGAGCTGGGCCGAACCCCAAATCACCATGAAATCAGGTTTATGAGCTTGGCATATTGGCAGCTGCTAAGTACCGAGGTGGATAATTAGGGTAGCCGAGAGCAAAGGGTAGGAGCCAATTGTCCATGCAGGTTGGACCCATAAAAGTCCTCTTTGTCCTCTTCCTTGCTTGCAGGGGTGATGAAAGGGGCCAACCAGACAGATATTGGGTCGGCCAAAAAGTTTGCTTGGTTTTTTTCTATACGATGGCTCTGGTAACACTTAGTTGTCTTTAACTTCATTTGAACAATTTTGTTCAATTGTATTGTGACAGCTGTCATATCAGCGTGTGTTAAAAAAGCTTACCAAAACTAGTGAATTTTTGTGTAGCCATTTTAATATTGAAGATGGAAGGAAAAAGCAGCATTTTCGGCAAATTACACTTTATTATTTCAAAAAAGGTAAATTCGCAACTGAAATGCACGGAAAGACTTGTGCAGTGTATGGAGGAGGGGCTGTGATTGACTGAACATGTCAAAGGTGGTTTGTGAAGTTTCATTCTGGAGACTTCTCACTGAATGGTGCTCCATGGCCAGGTAGACCAGTTGAAGTTGATAGTGATCAAATCGAGACATTAATTGAGAAAAATCAACGTTACATCATGCAGGAGATAGTTGACATACGCAAAATAACCAGATCAAGTGTTGAAAATTATTTGTACTGGCTTGGTTATGTTCATTGCTTTGATGTTTGAGTTCCATATAAGTTAAGTGAAAAAACCTTTTTGACCATATTTCTGCATGTGATTCTCTACTGAAATGTAATGAAAATGTTCCTTTTTAAAACAAATTGTGATGGGTGATGAAAAGTGGACACTGCATAATAATGTAAAATGGAAGATTGTGGGCCAAGAGAAATGAACCACCACCAACCACACCGAAGGCCAGTCTTCATCAAAGAAGATAATGACGTATATATGGTGGGATTGGGCGGGAGTCCTCTGTTATGAGCTCCCTCTGGAAAACCAAATGATTAATTCCAACATGTACAGATGACACCACCCTTATGGCAGAAAGTGAAGAGGAACTAAAAAGCCTCTTGATGAAAATGAAAAAGGAGAGTGAAAAAGTTGGCTTAAAGCTCAACATTCAGAAAACGAAGATCATGGCATCCGGTCCCATCACTCCATGGGAATTAGATGGGGAAACAGGGGAAAAGGGAAACAGTGTCAGACTTTACTTTTGGGGGGCTCCAAAATCACTGCAGATGGTGACCGCAGCCATGAAATTAAAAGACGCTTACTCCTTGGAAGAAAAGTTATGACCAACCTAGATAGCATATTCAAAAGCAGAGACATTACTTTGCCAACTAAGGTCCATTTAGTCAAGGCTATGGTTTTTCCAGTTGTCATGTCTGGATGTGAGAGTTGGACTGTGAAGAAGGCTGAGCAC